>CM054930.1:22130979-22329966 GCA_029168755.2 Tillandsia fasciculata
CCTCTATGGCAGAGAATGAATCCTTCACTGACTATTACACACGATTGCAAGACATCGTGAACTCATGTGCTAACTTGGGAGAGAAGATTCCAGAATTTAAAGTTGTAAGAAAAATTCTAAGAACTCTTCCTGAACGATTTCGCCCGAAGGTCGCAGCCATTGAAACAATTAAACACCCGGACGAAATGCGTGTAGAAGAATTAGTAGGTGCTTTACAAACTTATGAAATGACATTTCCTACTAACTATTCTTCTGGAAAGGCATCCTCTTCTAAGTCTTCAGGTTACGCATTGAAATCAACTAAAGAAGAAGACGCGGATTCATCCTCCTCGGACGACGACGAGAACCTTTCTATGGAGGACTTTGAGAAGCAGCTCGCTCTCTTGACAAGGAAGTTTCGCCGCAACTTTCGAAGGGGAAATTCAAGCAAAACTCCATCCTTCGGAAAGTCGAAGAAAGGCAAGGGTCCTTCAAGTTACAAGTCAAGAAGCAAGAGAACTTCTCAAAGGATAAGAAAAGTTCTGAGGGACAAGTTCAGTGCTTCAAATGTCGAGGCTACGGCCACATTGCAACGGAATGTCCCAACAAGAATCCGGCAAAGAAGAAAGCGATGCAAGTCGTTACTTGGGATGACAACTCCACGTCAAATGAGTCATCCTCAAGTGATGAAGAAGACAACGCGACAGCTTTCCACGCGTCCACTACATCTTCACCCTTCATGTGCTTAATGGCAAGTACATCCGATTCACTGTCCAACTCCACTGTTGAAAAGATTGCAACGGACGATGAATCAGATGATTCGGAAGGTGAAGATTTTGTTTTAGCCTACCATAAGCTTTTGAGGGATTCAAAGAAACTGGCTAAACAAAACAAGGGGTTGAAAGAGAGATTGCAGGATCTTGAAGAAGAAGTAAAAAGGGTAACCTCTCTCTCAACCGATCTTGAAGTGGAAAGGGATAATCTGATTAAAGACAAATGTTTCCCTTCAAGAGTCCAATGAGCATTTCGAGAAGATTATATAGATATGGTGAACAAAGCGAATTACTTCTTGAAGCTCAACGGCGAGGCTCGACAGGAAAAATTGGAAATGACGGAGACCATACGCCAACTAAAGGATGACTTAAAGAGATTTTCTTCTGGAAGGAGTAAGTTGGACAGACTTCTTGGTCTTGGTCAAGAAATAAGTTCGGCCTCGGATACACTCAAACTGGAGACATTCCAAGTTCGAGTGGTACAGTATTTGTGCCTCAGTCGGTATCTCCTCCTCCGACACCGGAATTCACGACAAGCAACGACAACAACCTACTACATCCTCTTCGGAATCGACAAGATCCAAGGTATGTTTTCGTTGTGGCATTTCAGGGCACATAAGAAGAAATTGCAAGACTGGAGCCAAACGCACACCTCAAGCACATCTTGCAATGACTACCAAAAGGGATTCCTCGAAAACAACTGCAATCAATTGAAGGAAAAGAGCCTTGGTAGTACACCGCTCAAGACGACATCATCAAGGAGCAGCAATTCTTCAAGCAAGACGCTCTCACCTAGGAAATCAACTTCACGACCATTACCGACGCACTCCAAAAAGGTTTGGGTGCGCAAAGGTGAAATCTTTCCCTGTCTTGCTACCAATGTTTCCTTGCATGCATATGATAGTTCGTCTTGGTACCTGGATAGCGGGTGTTCCCGTCATATGACCGGCGATAAAAACTGTTTTCAAACATTTGAGAAAAACTCCGGAGGACTTGTTGTTTTCGGAGATGGTCGGTCTTCCAAAATTGTTGGAAAGGGAACGGTAGCTATTCCAGATGGCCCGGTTCTAGATAATGTGTTATTTGTTCATGGCCTTAAGACTAACCTCATAAGCATAAGTCAACTGTGTGATAGTGGTTATTCAGTTAATTTTTCATCTGATAAATGCACTGTAACTGACATGAACCATGCTTTCTTTTTAAAGGGGGTTAGATCAGAAAACAATTGTTATGTAGTTCCTTCTAAGATTTCTGAAAAATGTAACCTAGCATCTTTGAAAAATGAAACACTTTGGCATGAAAGGCTAGGTCACATAAACTTTAAGGAACTTGCTAGAATTTCAAATAAAGATGTGGTCAAGGGGGTTCCGAAACTTTCTTTTGAACAAAACCTTGTGTGTGGCGGTTGCCAAAAGGGAAAACAGTCTAGGACTGCACACAAGAATTTGAACCACATAGGTACAAAACGGCCTTTGGAACTTTTGCATATGGACTTAATGGGGCCAACTCGTCAACCATCTCTGGGAGGTAAATGGTATATTTTTTGTTGGTTGATGATTTTTCTAGATATACTTGGGTAGCATTTTTAAAAGAAAAAGCTGATACTTTTGATTCTTTTCTCGAAATCTGCAATCGTATTATGATTGAAAAGAATGAAAGGATTACTCGAGTTAGGAGTGATAGAGGTGGGAATTCATAAATTCCAAATTCATTGATTTTTGCACTTCTAACGGCATTAAACATGAATTCTCCGCACCTTACACACCTCAACAAAATGGTGTAGTCGAGCGCAAAAACAGGGTCGTACAGGAAATGGCACGTGTTATGCTTCACAGCCGGAACTTACCTTTATATTTTTGGGCTGAAGCGGTGAACACTGCTGTCTATGTTATCAATCGCGTGTATTTGCGCCCGGGGACTTTAATACACCATATGAACTTGGTTTTGTAGAAAACCTAACATCAAATATTTTCGCATCTTTGGGGAGTGTTTTATTTTACGTGATCGCGAAAATCTTGGAAAATTTGACTCTCGAAGTGACGAAGGGATTTTCTTAGGTTATTCTACAAACAGCAGAGCATATCGAGTTTTTAACTTAGAATCTAAGACGATCGTAGAATCGATAAATGTTAAGGTAGATGAAGCTTTTCACTTTGAATCTGAAAAATCTACCCTCGATATCTCTCTTGATGATGATACACCTGCTAATGCATCTTCTTCTAACAATTCTTTCGATAATAATGTTGATGCATCTAACGGTTCTTCAAGCTTATCTGATGTGCAGGAATCATCTCGTGTACCTCCGCCTACTCCTCTACCTCAAACGTTACGCATCTCCAAGGATCACCCTGAATCGAACATAATTGGAGATCCACAAGAAGGAGTTAGAACACGGAGACAATTGGTTTGCGGATTTGCATGCTATGTATCTCAAATCGAACCAAGGAATGTTGATGAAGCTCTCCAAGATGATTACTGGATTAAAGCAATGCAGGAAGAGCTCCATCAATTCGAGCGAAACAAAGTCTGGGAATTGACGAAGCCTCCGAAGCAACACAATGTGATAGGTACCAAATGGATCTTCAAGAACAAGAAAAACGAAGAAGGTACTATCATCAGGAACAAAGCAAGGTTAGTTGCTCAAGGCTATTCTCAAGTAGAAGGTATAGACTTTGATGAAACTTTCGCCCCTGTAGCTAGACTCGAGTCCATTCGTATATTGTTTGCGATCGCTTGTCATTTTAAAATCAAATTATTTCAAATGGACGTTAAGAGCGCCTTTTTAAATGGATTTTTAAATGAGGAAGTTTATGTGGCTCAACCGAAAGGTTTTGTGGATCATAAACTACCTAACCATGTTTTTCGTCTGAAAAAGGCTCTTTACGGTCTGAAACAAGCACCGCGAGCATGGTACGAAAGGTTGACAAAGCACCTTTTGGAAAAGGGCTACACTCGAGGGGGAGCTGACAGGACTCTCTTTGTGAAGCATTATCAAAACAATTTCATAGTTGCTCAAATCTATGTCGATGACATTGTTTTTGGAGCAACAAGAGATAATGATGCTTCTAAATTCGCGGAGACCATGGAAAGCGAATTTGAGATGTCCATGATGGGCGAATTGAATTATTTTCTTGGATTACAAGTTAAACAAAACGATGAAGGAATTCACTTGTGTCAATCCAAGTATGCACTGGAGTTGGTCAAAAAGTTTGATCTTGAAAATTCTAAGGATTTTCCGACTCCAATGGGAACTAGCCATAAGGGACTTGGAAGTGAATCACAAAGTGAGAATGTAGACGAGAAACTGTATCGCAGTATGATTGGAAGTCTACTATATCTCACGGCTAGTCGCCCGGATATATCCTTCAGTGTTGGGATTTGTGCGAGATATCAATCAGCACCGAAGGAGGTTCACCTGAAAGCGGTGAAACGGATCATCCGGTATATCAAAGGTACAATCAATTTCGGAATTTGGTATCCTATGGGAACGACTTTGGATATTGTTGGATACTCAGATGCCGATTGGGCTGGATCGGTGGATGACCGGAAAAGCACGAGTGGTGCATGCTTCTATCTTGGCCACTGCCTTGTTGCATGGCACAGTAAAAAGCAGAACTGCATAGCACTCTCGACTGCCGAAGCGGAGTACATTTCTGCAGGAAGTTGTTCAACCCAATTGATTTGGATGAAAAGCGTGTTGAGCGATTTCCGGATTTCAACATCTTCGGTAACCATTTTATGTGACAACACTAGTGCTATTAACATTTCTAAAAACCCTGTGTTGCACTCTAGAACAAAACATATTGAACTTAGATATCATTTTCTTAGAGAGCTAGTTGAATCAAACATTCTTCAACTGTCATATATTTCAACTGAGGATCAATTAGCCGACATCTTAACAAAACCTTTGGATCAAAAACGTTTTATTCACTTGCGTAAAGCAATTGGCATGCTTTCCTTGAAATAACTCTTTTGAAACCTTTGCTTAGGTTAGGTTTTGTTTTTGTTTTGTTTTTGTTTTGTTCTTTATCTATGTTCTGTACATAGCACATTAATTGAGCATAAATCATAATTGACTTTAATTGCATCCTTTTATGCATTTAGAAATTTATTATGCTTTTGATGTCATAATATTTCAATGTTGCAATGATCATTTACGTTAATTAAACCATCTTTAAGTGATCAAAGTCAATTTCTCTCTCAATGATCTCTTGGTATAGTCATTATCATATTTGATTGCTTAGTCGAGTATGAATTCGAGATCAATGGTTTGGTTGAATACTTATATATTAAATAATTGATAGCCAATTGAGGGGGAGTCAATGAAATGTGAAATGCTCAAAAGATGTGGAAAGAGTTACATCCCAATGAGGAGTGTGAAAACTACCACCACATGGAGAAAATGAAAGAAAAAGATACTCCATGAATGAAAAGCAAATTTTGTTTGAAAAATTGTTGATAAAATCATATTGAAATACTTGACTCAGTCGTATTTCATGGTTGGTATAAGGTGGGATTTTTGATAAAAGATGCTCAAAGAGCCACTCCTTCAACAGATTGTCTAGATATATTATCTAACTTATCTGGGATTTCAAACATCTATTGATCTTGGTACTTCATTTTCTTTACTGAAATTGATGATTTGATAAAGGCATTACACATAAGATCAGGATAGATGTAATTGAAGTTGTTCAACTTTAAGTGTTTTAACTTTCGTAAATTTTCGTTTCATTTTTGGATATTTTTGATAGATTTTTCATAATCTATTTCTTGTTGTATGAAACGATGTCATTTGTTTAAAGTTGACATGGTAAAGTGCTTACATACTTTTTCTGGATTTTATTGTATTTTTCTTAATTTTTCTGAAGAAAAAGGTGTAGCCGATCCGGATCGGGCAAGTGATCCGGATCCCGAACGCAGGATTTTTCCTGCGGGTGCCGATCCGGATCACATTCTCGGCCGATCCGGATCACGGCTAGGGTTTTATATAGAAACATTCAGATTCGAGATTTCTTTACCCTAATTTCTGGTTTTCAAGCTTCTAGAGTTTCTCTCTCTAGATTTCTTGCTTCTTGGTGCTTCAAAACTCAAAGTTCTTCGGATTCAAGTAAGTTTTCATGATCAAAACTCGGTTTTTCACAGTTTTTATGTTTTTCATCAAACGTGAGTTGAAAAGTTGGAATTTTCGTTTGTGAATGGTTTTTGATCAAATTTCTTTTGAAATAAGAACTCTGGGTCAATTAGTTTTGCTTTTATGCTGGGATTTCACTTGATTAACGATTTTTAGGCTTCGATTTCTAAAAATTCGGTTTTAGGGCATAAAAGAGGAATTTTTGTAAATCATGGAATTGATCTATTTTTAAAATTCTTTTTGGAAAACTAATTTGATTCTTGGCTTCTCTACATGATTATGATTGTCTAGGTACAATGTTTTCAAATTTTCAAAATTGACAATTTTTCATATGTTCTTGAGTTGGTTTTCACAGGACACTTTCTTAACTCAAAGCACTAGAATCAATGGCATTCTCCTGGTTGATCATCTTGCTGGTCGCAATGGTGCCTGGGGGTTCATCTGTTAAAGAAGAACCAGGCGTCTCAACTGGAGACAAACGGAAGGAGCCAATGAAGACAGCTCGGATTACAATAGTGAAGAATGGGACGAATTCTTCAAGGATGTTCAACGAAAAATTGATGAAGAAGAAAGAAGTTCACCAAAGGGAAGAGACTTATGAAATCTGCCTCCACGACCATACAATATACAAGAAGGAAAAGTGTTCAAAGAAGTACAAGTCAGCAGAGTGGGCCTCTACCAGAGCACGCTCACTTTCTGGAATTTGCAAACTGGATCACCATGGACTGCAGGACCTGATGCACCATCTGCATCCAGACAGCGTTCATCTTATTCAAAGACACGGACAACTGAGACAGAGATATTGGAATCGATTCGTCAGGAACAACAAAGAATCTGCTACACATGAAAGAATATCGAAAGAGCTTCAGCAAATCTCCTCTGAACACAAGAAGATCAAGAAAAAATATTCAAACCTTAAGAACTTGCTTAAAGGGATTTAAGCAAGCTGAGCTGTACTAGTTCAGACTCTTCAGACTGAGCAACAAATGGTCACCTTAGTTTGGGTTCTTAGTTCTCAGAACATTGTTTTTCTTTACTCCTTTAGTTATTTTTTTTGTTTAGTTCTCATGCATATTTTTAGAACTCTATTTTGTTTACTCTCCTTACATATTGTAGCTCATGCTACGTTTGGCTTGTTTTTGACAAAAAGGGGGAGAGAGTTAGAGAAAACAATGAACAATGATGAATGAACTTTGAACAATGATTGTGAATATCGATGATATCAAGGTAAGTATGAATCTCAACTCAACTTTGGTTTTTCTTTTGTGATTTGTGACATGCTTCTATACTAACTATTCGACTAACTATTTGGGCATGTAATATGACTAACAAGTTGATGTTGGACTAACATACTTTGACATTTGGTTTTCAACTGCTTAGAAGATATGTTGGTTTTAACTATGTTTCTTTCACATATCTGATTCTTTTAAATGTCATGATGAGATAAACTCTATCTCTGTACTTGGTTTTTGTATGTTCCAATTCTTGAGGTATCTAACGATTTTGTTTGTCAAGAATGTTTTCTGTGTGCAGAGATTACAGATGTCTAAGTCTAGAGTCTGTCTTAGGAGTTTATCTCATGTTTTTAATTTCTGGAACTCTTTTGTAAATTTTTGTTGTATGGTGATAGCAACAAAAATATCTTTTTGAATTTTCTTTGTGGATTTGTGTTTTGTCACGAAACCGCCAAAGGGGGAGATTGTTACGGAATTTGAGTTGGCGTATTTCGTGAATGTATTAAGTCTTGAAGATTGAAGATGAAGAAACTTTGGATCGTATACCTCAATCTCAAGAAAGAAGAATTCAAAAGGATCAGGTACGTTTAACTAAAGAATTTTGATGATCCGAATACTTCTTATAGTGTAGAAACACCTGGAAGAGGTTTTAATTGCTTATTCATCAAAAACTGGACATGGGACATGTTCAGGATCCGGATCGTGGACTTTCAATCCGGATCCCGAAAGGTGTTCGTTCATACATTGCTGCAATCCGGATCACAGCTTGTACAATCCGGATCCCGAATGGGGATGTTTTGTGAAAATGTATGAACGATCCGGATCGTGGATTATGATCCGGATCCCGAACAGGTGATTTTCTGGAAACGCATTCTGTGCGTCTGCGATCCGGATCGGCTTATAATCCGGATCGCCGTCGGTAAAACTTTCCAGAAAAGTTTGTTTTTGATCCGAATATTCTTCCTAGGGTTTCTAACCTATAAATAGACCCTATTCATTTCTAGGGGAATCCAAATAGAGCCGTCATTTTCACATATCATTTTATACGGCCTTAGATCCACATATAGAGAAGAAAGGAAATCAATAGAATTTATTCTATGTTTCTTCATCTATATTGATTATTTGATTCTAGGTTTTTCATACTCATTTTGAGTAGAATCAAACTAATGAATACTTAGATGGTATTTCCGATCTACTCTTGATCTAAGTATTCGGCGGATCATCACCACCCAAACAAACAACGATTTACCCCAAAATCGGCGCGTGGACTCGCGTGGCCTTGTGGATTCAAGGTGTTACCGCTTTCGTGGATTCGGAGCGAGGTGCGTTCGTGGATTCGAAGCGTACCATTGGGTGAAGACCGTGGATTCGGTTGGACGTCGTGGACTCGACGTTGGACGCTGTGGATTCAGCGTTGGGCGCGGATCGTGGATTCGAGAAGCGTCGTGGAGCGAGCGGGAAGATCTACTAGGAGCGTATGGTAAAAGGTTGAGTCGTCTGTGAGTACGTTATATCACCTTGTACGTGTGTTAATTCTAGTGGATTTCGCCGTGTTATCGGTCCCGTGGTTTTTTACTCCGGTTTGGAGTTTTTCCACGTAAAAATCTTGCGTGTTCTTATTTTTCCGCATTGGGTTTTATCGCACAATGATTTTTTGAGTGTTTATTGTTTACACCTATTCACCCCCCTCTAGGTGTTTTTTCCCCTATTAGATCCTTATTAACCTAAACCCAACACGTGTAGCTGGACTTGTGGTGTTGCACCCGTATTTCTCAGCGATTGTACTTTTACTTTGGGACTGCCTTTTGCCAGCAGGTTGTATTATTTTGGTGAGCGGGAGAGCTGATGTATCATTTATACAGATGTATTGCATTTTATTTCCAGGTGGGAAGCTTCAAGCTGGATGTTTAGTTTTAGTTAAGCTCTGCTTTATCTGCTCCTTTATTACAGCTCTTATCATATCTGGCAGGCTTGGCGAATCGGTTACGCGGGAAAACAGCGTGTGCACCGCGGATCGTCGATGGGCCCTGGTTCTGGTTTACAACCGGGGCGTGACATTTTAAAGGTGTTATCATGAGCTTAGGACTAGGACAGTTGGGATTAGGAAAACCTAGGTTTTTGGCGGACCTAGGTTTGTTAGGGCGATGAGAGACGTGACCTTTTGGCGAAAGTCGGTGATTTGGTGCTTGACTCTTTCCAGTAAGTGCAGAGGATTCCTTACCATATTTTGTCAGACCGTTATGTTGGTGCAGACAAACATAAACGTTACAACAATAGGGGATGCACTTTGACTTTCGCTAGATTGGGTCGCGTGTTTGGGGTGTGCTGATTTGCAGTTTCGTCGTGGCGCGGGTGCTCCCCGCCGTCGGGGATCGACCCGAGTGCCCTGGGGCGAACAGTTGGGCCTGAGCTGGTTGTTTGCGAGACGGATAACCAGATTGGATCTGGGGCTCCGGACCCGAAGGGTGAGTTTTGGAGGCAGACAGCGGAACAGTGGCTACAGTTTGGTCAAGACAAAGTGGTGACACAGTTTCGGATCAGCCAGTTGGTGCATGTTGTCGGAGCAGGAGCAGTTGTCGAAGCAGGCGGTGACACAGTTGCGGATCGAACAGTGGTTGCAGTTTGAGCGAGGTGTGACTGTAAGACCCGGCCTTTCCTTTGACCTTTCCGTTCGCCTTTTCTTTTGACGGTTCGACTTAGGGCCTGATTTTGGGGTTTTTCCAGGCTGTCCGTCGGGGCTCGCGGACATTTTTAGACGGTAGGGCTCGCGAAACGGAGCACGGGGACGCGATCGGTTCCGGATTCCGACTCCCGGTTCATCCAGAATAATTTTTCAAAGTTTGGACCCCCTTGTAAGTGCCCCGGGATCCGCGTTGGATCCGCACGGCTCGAGATATATTTATTTGGGAGAAAAGAAGGGACTTAGGGTTTTCCTTTTCCTCCCTTCTTCCGCTTTCCCTCTCGTAGCCGACGGCAAGGTGGAGACAAAAAGAAAGAAAGAAAAGAGATCGGGGGTTAACCGAGGACTCGGACGTGGGTGGATCGAACGGGCGGACATCCCTCTTCTCCCTTTTCTCCTCGCAAATCAAGGTACGGATTTATTCTTTTCGGAGTTCTTGATTTCGGAGATCACGGTAAAGGGGAGGGGCCGTTTTCCGGCTTTGGGGAGCAATCGGGGGCCGCCGTCGCCATCGCCGCCGCCGCCGCGCGGGCCGCCTGCGGGCGGGGGCGCCGCGCGGCAGGGCGCCGCGCGGGCGCCGCCCGCATGCAGGCACCGCGCGGGGAGGGGCCGCGCGGGCCGCATGCAGGCGGGGCGCCGCGCGGCAGAGCGCAGCGCGGGCGCCGCCCGCATGCAGGCACCGCGCGGCAGGGGGCCGCGCGGGCCGCATGCGGGCGGGGCGCCGCGCGGCAGCGCGCTGCGCAGGCGCCCGCCCGTATGCAGGCACCGCGCGGCAGGGGGCCGCGCGGGCCGCATGCAGGCGGGGCGCGCGCGGCAGTGCGCAGCGCGGGCGCCGCCGCATGCAGGCACCGCGCGGCAGGGGGCCGCGCGGGCCGCATGCGGGCGGGGCGCCGCGCGGCAGCGCGCTGCGCGGGCGCCCGCCCGCATGCAGGCACCGCGCGGCAGGGGGCCGCGGGGGCCGCATGCAGGCGGGGCGCGCGGCGCGCGCTGCAGCGCGCGGCGCGGGCGCCCGCCCGCATGCAGGCACCGCGCGGCAGGGGGCCGCGCGGGCCGCATGCAGGCGGGGCGCCGCGCGGCAGCGCGCAGCGCGGGCGCCCGCCCGCATGCAGGCACCGCGCGGCAGGGGGCCGCGCGGGCCGCATGCAGGCGGGGGCCGGCCGCGGCGCGCGCGCAGGCGCGCGCAGGCGCGGCAGGCGCCCGCGGCAGCGCAGGCTGCAGGCACCGCGCGGCAGGGGCCGCGCGGGCCGCATGCGGCGCGCCGCCGGCACCGCGCGGGCGCCGCCCGCGCGGGCAGCGCGCGGCAGGCGCGCGCGCGGCAGCGCCGGCGCCGCCCGCATGCAGGCACCGCGCGGGCAGGGGCCGCGCGGGCCGCATGCGCAGGCGGGGCGCCGCGCTGCAGCGCGCAGCGCGGGCGCCGCCCGCATGCAGGCACCGCGCGGGCAGGGGCCGCGCGGGCCGCATGCAGGCGGGGCGCCGCGCGGCAGCACGCAGCGCGGGCCACCCGCGGGCTGCTTGCTGCGCAGCGATCGCGCCGTCGGGCCGCCACAGCGGGTTGGGGCCGTTGGGGCGTACCGCAGACGAACGGCGCACCGCATAGGTTGGTGCTGTGCGGGGGACCCCACCGCACGAGGTCCGGGGTTGGTGTGGGTTTTCGAGTCCCTTAGTCTTGACATATCCTTGTTCCTCCAGGAGTGCGGTACATCGTTGACGACGGGTGCGCGGACACGGACGAGCCGAGCGCAGGACGACACGCACGAGGTGGGTACCCCTTAGAACCTCTTTGTGCATGTTTCCTTTATTGTTATGTTTATCTTGTAAGGGGTAGTGGGGGTGACGTGTTCCTCCGGATTCATAAACGTCGCGGTGAGAGACTGGACGGGCAGATCGCCCGCTCCGAACAACAGTAGGGTTGTTTGGAGCGTACTAGCGATGAGGACGGTAATCAGTGTGACAGTCGGACGTAGCAAGGTGGGTTCCCCTCTCGACGGTTCTTGAGTCGGGAAACGAGGGTAATTGGTAAGAGCAAAGGTTTGACATGTTAAAATATTGCTAACCCCCGTATACGCTTACGTGTTTATTATCATCATATTTATGGCGACTGAGGGTCGTGGTGCTCGATGATACATCATGTTCGGGGTTGTTACCGAGGCAGGTGCTCGGTCCAGTTTACCGAGGTAGGTGCTCGGTCTGGTTGGCTGAGGTTGGTGCTCGGTCGATGCTCTTGTTTTGCTACACGCACACCGGCGGTTTGGCCACCGCAAGGGTGTGCTTTTCCGGAAAAGTGGTACGTTGACCCGTGTACCCCACGTGACGGTGACGTAATGGGGGCCCTCGTGGGTGGGGGGTGTGAGCGGTGATGCCGAGGCAGGTGCTCGGCGGCCGAGGTAGGTGCTCGGCGGGGTTTCCGAGATCGGTGCTCGGTGTGGTTGCCGGGGGAGGTGCCCGGTTTGTTTTACACGGGGTTTCTCACTGTTGGTTGCACATTGAGGAGGGCGGTTACTCTGGTTTTCAGTGGTTTGCCTTACGTTTAGCCCTTTTTGCATTTTACTGTCGATTGCACAGTGACGAGGGCGGTTGCTCTGATCTTTCTTACAGCTTGCTTTAGTTATAGCCTTCATGCTTTTCATACTTTGTATCTTGTGTCGCTGACTCCCCACTCTGTGACAGGTTCAGACAGGGGTGAGAGCTAGGGCGACGGTGAGGCCACGATATGAGGTCTGTCGGCCCTTCGAGGCTGCAGACTATGGTTAGTTCTTCTTCGGCTCATTTCATTATATGTTAATAGCTATGTGGGTGTGATACTTCTGTGAGGTTGTTTTGGATGTTGGGTTTATTATAGTACACTGTGGATGCATGTTTAGTTACTATCGGATAATTGGCCGTTTTCAAACTAAAAGAAAAGGATAGAAAACATTGCGAAAAGGATTTGAAAAATACTGGTGTCGAGTGGGCACCGTTTTCAAAACCCTGTGGATTTATGGATTTCGAAATGGCTTTGTAAAACTAGGGTGTCGTGTGGGCACCGCTTTCAAACCCTGCGGTTTTATCCTTTCAAAAAAATAGTCGGCCTCTTTATTGCTTATAGAAAATGGCTGTGTGTATTTGATGATTGAACTAGTGTGGTTAAAGGTATGATATTATGGACTTTGTAGTCAGGACGCCGTGCATATACAAAGGAGACTCTGCCCGTTTGTAGAGTGAATTTGTATATGCGGCGGGTCTGGGCACGAGCCGGGGGAGATCGGTTTCAAAAAAAAAATATACAAGCAAATTTGAGAGCCAGCGGTGGCTCTTCTTCCGCGCGTTGAACCCCCGGGGCGTGACAGATTAAGATGGTATCAGAGAAAAACAACTTTAACCACAGTAGTCGCCGCCCAACATCCACAGAAGCACATTACCACTAGCTACTAACTAATGGAATGATCAGGTTATAGGTGCGTAGAGATGCGAGAGTGCGGGATTGTTAAGTTTTGTTTCTCGGTTTAACTCGGGTGTTGTGCTAGGGTAGTCGGGTTGGTTTGGAGGTTGGGGTCGAGGCCGGCTGCCACCGGGTTCGAGGAGGTGGCTGGGAAGCGATAGATTAAGCAACCGGCACAGGACACGGTGGGACTGCCGACGGTGCTCATGCACCCGGTGCGGCTGTTATCACCGCAGATCGTTGTGTCGGCTTTTGTCTTCCAAACCCCTTCCTCTGCCGACGCCTGGTCGTCGTTAGTAATGGTAACTGGTGGCAGGGTAATCCGCCGGTGGTCGTTAGTGTGTCGGCCGTCATGTCGGACATGGGTAACCGGGGTGGCTCTTGTCTAAGGTTGTACCTTTTAGGTCTTCCGGTTTAGGGTACAACGGATTGTCGGCCGAATCTTTTGCACCTTGGGTAAGGTATGCGTGGGAATGAGGACTCTTCCCCTACGGCTGTTACCAACCGTTCAATTGTTGTTGTGAACATTGCGACGGTTGTAGAAATCTTCCTGGTAGGGTTTAAGGTGCCCCTTTAGGTTAAAAAGGAGATCACCGGGACTAGTAAACCTTGTTCGTTTGGGATCAACTTTGGTTAGAGAGGCCATGCCTCGTTTCGCACGAGTGTGCGTAAGTGGCGACTTTTCTTTGGGTGTTTAGTTTTTTGGACGCTGGATAGTGCCGGTTAGCTCCTTTTGAGGGGGGGTTGTGGTGGTGTAGCGCTGAGTTGAGTTCTTACGTTCGGCGCAAGAGGGTTAGTTAGGTCCTTTCACTAATGGGGTGACGCGTGATCCCTCGAGTGCGCATAGTAAACCTAGGTAGTTTGATGACATGGTGATTCTCGCTTTTATCGTTCCTTATCCTTTCCCGACCCGATGGGTTTTGGATGGGTAGTCTACCGTATCTGGAGGCCATTGTCTTAGCGGACCTAGAGCTCAGAGTCCTCTCGGTTGGGAGTGGCCCGTGTTGGTGACGAGTGGAGGTGGTCCGTGTTGGTGACGGGTGGGTTCGTTGTTTTCAAAGGAGGACTGCTAGTAGGCGGTGACCCGGCTGGTTTGGTTGACACATCCTGTTGTCTCACGAGGGTATTAGTGTGGGTTCCCCCTTTGTGGTCGGGTTAATTTGGGCATTTAAGGGCCCGTCGGTCCGGGTTTGGTGGTAGGACCGGAGTACCTCGACGCATCGCGAGACTTTGGTTGCTGACTGATCAGCACCGTCAGAGGGGGTCTGCGAACCGGTGGCGTCATAACAGAGAACTCCCAGCCGAGGAGCAGACTTACTCAGGTTAGTTTCGATCAAGAGGGACGGAACGGTAAGGTTGCCGAGCGGGTTGAGCCGTCGGTAGTCTGAAATCTTAGGGCAGATCAGTCCGGTGGCTCTCCGTTCAAGGTTACCACCGAGTTTCGCCCAGAGATGTAGGGCGCTTCGCGTGTCATTGCTTCGGGGGTGGATATTTGTACGCCCCAGCGGTGTTCATGGGTGTGTTGAACGGAATGTTCAGACCCTTCTTGGATCAACTCGCGTACGGGCGAGGAGCGTTTACGAGTGACCTTGCAGACTCTCAGGGACCAGAGAGTGTAGGCCAAACTCCAAAGGTGTGAGTTTGGGCATCGCGAGGTGGGCTCTTTGGGACGGCTAAAAGTCAGGAGAGCTTCGAAGAACGCAAGGTTCGGTTAACGCGGGCACCACTGTATACACTATCGGCACCGGTGAGAATTTTGGGGTTTATGGTGATGCATCACGGAACGGACTTGGAAGTGTGGTGAGGTAGCAGGGGAAAGTTAAGACCCTAAGCGGACTCTTGGTGGCTTAATTTGACAAGGGTTGTAGCACAACTCGTGACTCGACATTGGGTTGGTCGTCGAATAAAGGCCGAACGTCAGCGCCCGGCGGGGAAACTGCAATCTCTCCTAGTGCCAGAGAGAAACGAGTGGTTCATGAGGAGCGCAAGTCGGACATGTTTGGGCACTTTCCCCATTTATGAGATTCCTGGTGTTTTCAAGTTTCGAGGACGAAACTTCTTTTAAGGTGTGAGTGATGTAATACTCGGGAATATTGTGTTAGTGTAAAGAGTGGTTTTCAGGTGCGAATGTGTGCGAGGAAAAAATTAACCTTAGTGGTGTGTACCGGTGTACGGATGGCACAGTTGCCGAAGCACAATTTCCGCCTTTCCGATCCGAGTCTGATCTCGGAAATCTGAGGTCGCCAGTGCGACCGTCTCAACGAATCGAGTGAAAATGGTATAGACCGTTTGTCGATCCGACGGTCGGATCGTCCTGAACTTAGCAAGGAAACTAGTGGGACCCGCGACTTAAGTGAATAGTGAAGTGAATAGTAACCCCTGATTTTTTTTTCCCTCGCTAGCCAACGTCGGCCGATCGACTGTCTGGAGTCCGAATCTGACGATCCAGGTAGTCGATTGGAATGGCGTCGTCGTTCTGAGCGCAGTGGCGATGACTAATTTTTCGTTTGACGAGCCGGAAGCATCTTAAAGCGTGCAGAACTATTTATTTTACCGTATTTGATGGATTTTTTAAAATTATAGGGGATCGAATGCACGCCCTACCGCCGAACCTTGACCGAGTCCATAACGTGTTCCACGTGTCCATGCTTCGGAAGTATCTCCCCGATCCATCGCGAGTGCTCGACGTCTCTGCAATTGAGCTTAAGGAGGACCTGAGTTTCGAGGAAGTGCCGGTGCGGATTCTAGCACGAGAGGACAAAAAGTTACGAAGCCGGACAATTCCCTACGTGAAGCTGCTCTGGAGCAATCAGGAAGAACGTGAGGCAACTTGGGAACCAGAGTCAAAGATGAGGGAGTGCTACCCGGACCTCTTCGCCGCGGGTGTGAGTTGAGTTTCGAGGACGAAACTCGTTTTTAGCGGTGAGTGGTGTAAGACCCGGCCTTTCCTTTGACCTTTCCGTTCGCCTTTTCTTTTGACGGTTCGACTTAGGGCCTGATTTTGGGGTTTTTCCAGGCTGTCCGTCGGGGCTCGCGGACATTTTTAGACGGTAGGGCTCGCGAAACGGAGCACGGGGACGCGATCGGTTCCGGATTCCGACTCCCGGTTCATCCAGAATAATTTTTCAAAGTTTGGACCCCCTTGTAAGTGCCCCGGGATCCGCGTTGGATCCGCACGGCTCGAGATATATTTATTTGGGAGAAAAGAAGGGACTTAGGGTTTTCCTTTTCCTCCCTTCTTCCGCTTTCCCTCTCGTAGCCGACGGCAAGGTGGAGACAAAAAGAAAGAAAGAAAAGAGATCGGGGGTTAACCGAGGACTCGGACGTGGGTGGATCGAACGGGCGGACATCCCTCTTCTCCCTTTTCTCCTCGCAAATCAAGGTACGGATTTATTCTTTTCGGAGTTCTTGATTTCGGAGATCACGGTAAAGGGGAGGGGCCGTTTTCCGGCTTTGGGGAGCAATCGGGGGCCGCCGTCGCCATCGCCGCCGCCGCCGCGCGGGCCGCCTGCGGGCGGGGCGCCGCGCGGCAGGCGCGCCGCGCGGGCGCCGCCCGCATGCAGGCACCGCGTGGGGAGGGGCCGCGCGGGCCGCATGCAGGCGGGGCGCCGCGCGGCAGAGCGCAGCGCGGGCGCCGCCCGCATGCAGGCACCGCGCGGCAGGGGGCCGCGCGGGCCGCATGCGGGCGGGGCGCCGCGCGGCAGCGCGCTGCGCAGGCGCCCGCCCGTATGCAGGCACCGCGCGGCAGGGGGCCGCGCGGGCCGCATGCAGGCGGGGCGCCGCGCGGCAGTGCGCAGCGCGGGCGCCGCCCGCATGCAGGCACGGCAGGGGGCCGCGCGGGCCGCATGCAGGCGGGGCGCCGCGCGGCAGCGCGCTGCGCGGGCGCCCGCCCGCATGCAGGCACCGCGCGGCAGGGGGCCGCGCGGGCCGCATGCAGGCGGGGCGTCGCGCGGCAGCGCGCTGCGCGGGCGCCTGCCCGCATGCAGGCACCGCGCGGCAGGGGGCCGCGCGGGGCGCATGCAGGCGGGGCGCCGCGCGGCAGCGCGCAGCGCGGGCGCCCGCCCGCATGCAGGCACCGCGCGGCAGGGGGCCGCGCGGGCCGCATGCAGGCGGGGCGCCGCGCGGCAGCGCGCTGCGCGGGCGCCCGCCCGCATGCAGGCACCGCGCGGCAGGGGGCCGCGCGGGCCGCATGCAGGCGGGGCGCCGCGCGGCAGCGCGCAGCGCGGGCGCCGCCCGCATGCAGGGGCCGCGCGGGCCGCATGCAGGCGGGGCGCCGCGCGGCAGCACGGGCGCCGCCCGCATGCAGGCACCGCGCGGGCAGGGGCCGCGCGGGCCGCATGCAGGCGGGGCGCCGCGCTGCAGCGCGCAGCGCGGGCGCCGCCCGCATGCAGGCACCGCGCGGGCAGGGGCCGCGCGGGCCGCATGCAGGCGGGGCGCCTCGCGGCAGCACGCAGCGCGGGCCACCCGCGGGCTGCTTGCTGCGCAGCGATCGCGCCGTCGGGCCGCCACAGCGGGTTGGGGCCGTTGGGGCGTACCGCAGACGAACGGCGCACCGCATAGGTTGGTGCTGTGCGGGGGACCCCACCGCACGAGGTCCGGGGTTGGTGTGGGTTTTCGAGTCCCTTAGTCTTGACATATCCTTGTTCCTCCAGGAGTGCGGTACATCGTTGACGACGGGTGCGCGGACACGGACGAGCCGAGCGCAGGACGACACGCACGAGGTGGGTACCCCTTAGAACCTCTTTGTGCATGTTTCCTTTACTGTTATGTTTATCTTGTAAGGGGTAGTGGGGGTGACGTGTTCCTCCGGATTCATAAACGTCGCGGTGAGAGACTGGACGGGCAGATCGCCCGCTCCGAACAACAGTAGGGTTGTTTGGAGCGTACTAGCGATGAGGACGGTAATCAGTGTGACAGTCGGACGTAGCAAGGTGGGTTCCCCTCTCGACGGTTCTTGAGTCGGGAAACGAGGGTAATTGGTAAGAGCAAAGGTTTGACATGTTAAAATATTGCTAACCCCCGTATACGCTTACGTGTTTATTATCATCATATTTATGGCGACTGAGGGTCGTGGTGCTCGATGATACATCATGTTCGGGGTTGTTACCGAGGCAGGTGCTCGGTCCAGTTTACCGAGGTAGGTGCTCGGTCTGGTTGGCTGAGGTTGGTGCTCGGTCGATGCTCTTGTTTTGCTACACGCACACCGGCGGTTTGGCCACCGCAAGGGTGTGCTTTTCCGGAAAAGTGGTACGTTGACCCGTGTACCCCACGTGACGGTGACGTAATGGGGGCCCTCGTGGGTGGGGGGTGTGAGCGGTGATGCTGAGGCAGGTGCTCGGCGGCCGAGGTAGGTGCTCGGGGGGTTTCCGAGATCGGTGCTCGGTGTGGTTGCCGGGGGAGGTGCCCGGTTTGTTTTACACGGGGTTTCTCACTGTTGGTTGCACATTGAGGAGGGCGGTTACTCTGGTTTTCAGTGGTTTGCCTTACGTTTAGCCCTTTTTTGCATTTTACTGTCGATTGCACAGTGACGAGGGCGGTTGCTCTGATCTTTCTTACAGCTTGCTTTAGTTATAGCCTTCATGCTTTTCATACTTTGTATCTTGTGTCGCTGACTCCCCACTCTGTGACAGGTTCAGACAGGGGTGAGAGCTAGGGCGACGGTGAGGCCACGATATGAGGTCTGTCGGCCCTTCGAGGCTGCAGACTATGGTTAGTTCTTCTTCGGCTCATTTCATTATATGTTAATAGCTATGTGGGTGTGATACTTCTGTGAGGTTGTTTTGGATGTTGGGTTTATTATAGTACACTGTGGATGCATGTTTAGTTACTATCGGATAATTGGCCGTTTTCAAACTAAAAGAAAAGGATAGAAAACATTGCGAAAAGGATTTGAAAAATACTGGTGTCGAGTGGGCACCGTTTTCAAAACCCTGTGGATTTATGGATTTCGAAATGGCTTTGTAAAACTAGGGTGTCGTGTGGGCACCGCTTTCAAACCCTGCGGTTTTATCCTTTCAAAAAAATAGTCGGCCTCTTTATTGCTTATAGAAAATGGCTGTGTGTATTTGATGTTTGAACTAGTGTGGTTAAAGGTATGATATTATGGACTTTGTAGTCAGGACGCCGTGCATATACAAAGGAGACTCTGCCCGTTTGTAGAGTGAATTTGTATATGCGGCGGGTCTGGGCACGAGCCGGGGGAGATCGGTTTCAAAAAAAAATATACAAGCAAATTTGAGAGCCAGCGGTGGCTCTTCTTCCGCGCGTTGAACCCCCGGGGCGTGACAGTGACACAGTTGTCGGAGCAGTGACACAGTTGTCGGAGCAGCGTGGTGACACAGTTGTCGGATCAGCACAGTGGTGCAGTTGTCGGAGCAGTGACACAGTTGTCGGAGCAGCGCGGTGACACAGTTGTCGGATCAGCACAGTGGTGCAGTTGTTGGAGCAGTGACACAGTTGTCGGAGCAGCGTGGTGACACAGTTGTCGGATCAGCACAGTGGTGCAGTTGTCGGAGCAGTGACACAGTTGTCGGAGTAGCGCGGTGACACAGTTGTCGGATCAGCACAGTGGCGCAGTTGTCGGATCAGTGCAGTGGCACAGTTGTCGGACTAGTGAGTAGCCCTCCGTGCCGATGTTTAGTGCTGGGGCACCGAGGAAGGGTGGACAGTTGACAGTAGGGAAACTGTGGGATTGCATTGAAGGAGTGAGCCAGATCTGGCGGATGAGTTGCCCTGACTTGTGGGGTTGAGTATGGAGCCTTTGGAGGCAGGGTCTTGTTCGGTGGGGGATTGAGAGTTCTAGGGACGCCTCATTGGAGTAGGCACCGGGTATGGAGCGTGGCACTGTAGTTCCTTTGGATTGGGATCTGCCACCTGAGGCGAGTTCTGATTGAGGCGCTTGGCGCCGGGTGATGGAGGACAGGTCAGTCGGATGAGGTATTCCCGATCTCTTTTCCAGGATAGTAGATTTTGAGACCGTCAGAGCACATAGATTCCAGCGGCCAGTGTGGCGGTAGGTTTGAATTGTTCCAGGCTCTTGGGTTCGTATCTTTCGATACGAGAGGTTTTCCCTTCTTGGTGGGTAGTGTTTGGCTTCATTGCTTTGGGTTAGGGGTAGGACGGTTACCTGGTGTTCGGGAGGTCGTATTCCCGATCTTTTGCACCTGGGGGGAGTGTCGTGCGTCCTGCCCGGTGCGGTTGAGTCCTTGGTTGTACCTGTAGGCCTGATGGTCTTGACCTGGTTGTGGGGCTTAGTTTGGTACTTAGGACGGTTAGGCTGGCTCGGTTGTTTTTCTTTTCGCGGCGGCTGATTATGCTGCAAGGACGGTTCTCGTGGGAGCCAGGCCTGGAGGTGTTGGTGTACCTGGGTTGCTTGAGAGTATCTTCGCCTCTTTGGTTTTGACTTTGTGAGCGAGGCGGATGTCTCGTAGTGGGTGAGTAGCCTTTTGGCTGGTGTGTTTGAGGGATCTGCGGCGGCACCAGGACTTGGAGATACCCTTTTGGTTGTGAGTTCCTAGCTGTTCTCCTATCGGTGTTGTTTGGCATGACACCAGTTTGGGAGTTGAGGACCCAACTCCAGGATTTGATGTTTTGGAATTATGTCAGGCCAAGTGTGGCACCTCTGGGGGCGCCGGTGCTATTCGAGATGTGGAAGACTGGTTCACTTCGGTTTGGTGTGGATCCCCGGGAATTTGATAAAGTGATCATCGGGAGCTAGCACCCTTCTGTCAAGCTTGGAGGATTTGAGTTACGAGCTGCAAGGGTATTGGATCTTCGCGAAGGTTGTTTTACAGTCTGGTTCACTCGACTGCTCATGGCTGAGTATTGATGCCGGAGGGTTAGGGATGTGCTTCTACATCCTGACGGTTTGGATTTGAGATCAGAGGCTACGGGATCAGTTGGGGGACTTATATCGGATGCCTTGGGAGTACCGAGGTACTCGGGTTGAGCTGGGTGTTGTTGGACTTGTGGTTGGATTATCTGAGGCCCTAGCAGGGGCGGATGCTTGTACCGATGCGGACAGCTTTGTAGTGAACCGGAAATTGGAAAATAAATAAATGTAAATAAAATGGTATGAAATACTATTTTATTGAGTTGGAGAAGTACAGGATGACCTGGAAATGAATTGGGCCCAAATCGGGATTAAAATAAGATATCTAGAATCTTATGTGAGATAGTGGGCCCAGATTGTAAGTGGAAAATTCACAGTCTCGAAAAATTCTGAGAAAATTACGGGAGCTCCGTAATTATGTTTCTAGGCCACAGTAAAAGTTTCACGTTGATCGGACGCCCGGATGGAGAGAACGGGCTCCGCCAGCGAATTCAAGGACAGTGGGACTTTTGTCAAATCAAAAGGGTCCCGGAATTCCCAGCACAGGGTTTGCTGGTTGTTAGTAACTTTCGGTGGCCTTGTCCGTGATTGGATGCGTGTTGGGCCCAAGAAATGGAATTGCTGTGCAACTTGGGCACAAGCGTTGGAAACCGGGCTTAAAAAGAGATCGCGTGGGTCATTGGAGGACCCGTCGCGTGTTCGGAAGTGATTTCGCGTGTCGTCGATATTAAATTGGGCCCCGGGCGAAGTGGGATTGAATAATTCCTCTCTGGGCGCCTCCGGGGAATTTTAGAGTTGCAATTTGGCAAATTGGACTTTAGAATTGTACCCGGTACGAAAAAACCGGATCAGTGGGCTATCCGGGGAATTCGGCAAATTATCGGATGAGAATTTGGAGAAACGGACATCGTTTCTGGACTCAGCGCGCGAAATCGCTAAGGATGGACTATTTATTTGTTGGATTTGGAGTCCGGCAGGCGTGCGCGCTTTTCGAGGCAAAGCGGCACGCAAATCGAGGCATCGCGGCGCGAGGATCGGGGCACGCGGATCGAGGCACGCGGACCCGCGGCCGATGTGACTCGACGCGCAGGCGCGCGTCAGTGCGCAGGCGCACTACCTGCGCGGGCCACAGGGGGGCCGCCACGTGGCGGGCCCCTGTTGGCGCGCGCGCAGGCGCGTGACCGCGCTGTCACGGGGCCAGCTTTTTCGCCTTAAAATTGCCCCGTGCGGCGCTCAAGTGTCGCACACCTGAGCCAGCCTTCCCGAGTCCCTTGCCACGGACACGCCCTCGAACTTAAACAGCGGGATCACAACTTAAGCATTAACCAAGCATGCTCCTCCACGAGCCTGACTGCCCGGCGCCGCGCCTTACGTCGCACCCCTTGTCGAACTCCGCGAGTTCTGAAACAACAACCCCGCCACCGAGGTTGGCCTTCAAGTCGAGTATTCCGCCTAGCCGGACAAACTCTCCTCGAGAGTGCTACTTAACCGAATGCCCCTATGCCGCCGAAGCAAGCACCCAGGACAATACAAGTTCTCACAACTTAGTCCATTTGAATGGGCCCGAGCGAGCTACCCTTGCGCGTTCCGCTCGTCTGCTTAACCGAGCGACCCGTCCCGCATATCTCGCCCGTCTGCCAGCCCATTGCCTTTGCCAAGGCGCCGCGCACCCCGCAACTCCCACGACGGGAACCATAATCGAGTCGGGCATGTCCCGTTCCGCCGGCCACCTAGTTCCGTCATCGCTCCCGATTCGGTCCAAGGTCCGCTTCCCGAATACCCCACACTCCTTGTTCCCGCGTGTATACCCTTCGCAAGGGTTTGCCAACCTAGCGACATTCCTCCCGCATCGCCAACCCCCTGGCACCTCCATTGCACGACCATGCTCGGCCGCCAACACACTCGGCCCAGTATCCAAGGTTTGCTTGACGGATGTCGCCCACAATCGAATCAGCCTCGCTCCGCTTCGCTTGCCATTCGGTACCTCCATTGGCCGGCCAAGCTTGGCCCCAACACTCTCGGTCCTCTCCATGGCTCACTTCACGAAAACCAGCATCGATTGTCTCCTCTTCCTTCGTGGGCCGCGCCGCACGAATCCCCGCTCGGCACCGCTGCCTTTGCGAGCCTTGTCCATTACGGCGGACCGACCGTTACTTCGCCTCGCGAACTTCGTAGGCCTCGCGCCTCACGAATCCCCGCTAGGCAACCATATGCCTTCGCAAGCCTTGTCCATTGAGGCGGACCAACCTTTCGCAAGACTGTCCCTCATCCGCTCGTTCGCTCCACTACAGAGATCCGAAACGGCATAAGGTAGTGCAAGCGAACCTAGAGGCAAAACCTCTGGGCTTACCCCGCTCCGTAATGCCGTCGACCTTGTGTCTTAGGCATTACCCTAAGCCCGTGCGCTCTTCGACCATCGAATACCGCCCACACGAACTTAGGCTTGGCGACTCCGCTCGCCAAGGGATGGCCTATGTCCTATAGGCCAACGGGGGAGTCGGGGCCACTTCGCAAGTGTCCAACCCCTCCTCTATATAACCCACGAGGCATCCACCCCTTTGGCACCCCGGGGGTACAAAGGTGCTCACCGAGGGGTACGTTTTGAAACCCCGCATGCGGCACCATTTCCATGGTCATGGCATGGGCCATTGCTAGGGAATTGCCCCCGTTGGTTCGCCCGCGGCTCAACCCTGACGGATTGTCCCAACTTCGCAACCCCGTAACTCTGTCAACCCAAATGCCTACCAAATGTCCTCCAAAAGTGGCCCCCAAGGATGTCACGGTCGAACCAACCCGATCGACACGTGACAGACTCCCCCACCCAAGTTATCGACGCCCTCGTCGATGTCCATCCGTTCTCCAGCTTCGTTGATAGCTGCCAACCACTACTCCAGATCAGAGCCGCCCTCGGCCTTGGCATCGCATGCCACACTGACCCACCCTTGAGCATGTCCGCTACCCAACGTGTCGCTTCCGTGCTTCCAGCTTGGTTGATAGCTGCCAACCACTACTCCAGATCAGAGCCGCCCCCGGCCTTGGCATCGCATGCCACACTGACCCGCCCTTGAGTATGTCCGCTACTCAACGCGTTGCTGAAGCTCCTTGGTCCTCTCGACCAAACCACAGATCAGAGCCGCTCCCGGCCTTGGCATCGCATGCCACACTGACCCAAAACACTGTGCAAGCCATTCTGTCCCCTTGAGTTGAAGCTCCCCAGCTCCGGATGCCTCCCCCGCACCACAAAACTCCTCCACGGAACTAGAATGTTAACCTTGTCGCCTGCTCGCGACAACCCAAATGGCACTGGCACGTCCCTGCAACTCGGTTCTCCGCGAGGTGCTACTCGGCCCTTCTGTCCCTTTCGCCCCTACTTAACCCAAGTCTTCTGCAGCTAGTAGCCAACCTTGTGCCTCCCTCGCAGGGAAAACCCTTTCCAGCTAGCGACCTCTTCCCAGAACGCTACCGGACCAACCAGTGCACTCGGCATACTCCGCGAATACACCTATCCAAGCGTGCACGAGTTCCTTTGAAAATCAGTAGAGTGGCACTCCCTCGCTCCCTCCGAGGTCCAACTCCAAACGTCCCAACGTCTTGGAGCGTCCAACGCGAATCAGCTCGCAGCTCGGCTTCGCTTCTCCACCTCAAAATATCACAAACTGTGGTCGGGCCAGATCGCATCCAACCCCTTCCAATATCCATGAGTACTTCTGCCCATCTCGTGCCATTCCCGCACACAACTTTGGCCTCACAAATGCCCCTGCAATCACATAACGTCAAGCCATCACCATGGTCTCCACGAGTTTTCGAGTCTTTTGCCTAGACACGCCTGTCCTCAGCTACTTCGCACCTCTACTTGCTCCACCATGAACTCTTGTTATGCCTCCTGACTGCTTGCACTTTCGCTACTCGTTGCTGCTCAGCACCTTTGGCTTCTGTACTCCTGGTCGCTCAAGCCCACTCCCTTTAGGCTTTCGCTAAACCCGACTTCGGTCTCCACCAAAGTCCCCGGCCAAGTTCAAGACTAACGACACCTCGTTTCCATTGCTCGAACTTGCCGTCCTCCATACCTCCAGCAATCACCTTCGCGATAGCCGCTGAACGGAACCCAAGCTTAACCCATCTGATAGTCTTTCTCGCAACTGCTGATAACGGTGATGTCGCCATCCAACGTCCACCCCCTCACAAATTGCGATACCTCGACCCTTTGAGTTGACAACTGGATTTTTCCCCTCCCAGCAACCTGTTACTAGGCGATCCTGGACCAAGGTCCACCCGAGTGTCCTGACTTGTCTCTTCGTCTACACTCGAGTCCAAATCCCTCTGCTCTAAAGCTCAGGTCCTTACACAACCTTTGCAATCTGCCAGCAGAGCCCACACGATCCGTCGCACGGATGCGTGCCCGCTATCTCGAGACCTTAGCACTGCCACTGCTTTTCCCGAACATAGCTCCATACCTTGTTCCTCTGAACAAAGTCCAATCCATTGTTTGATCCGCTCGAATAGGGAGTCCCACTCGTCCAACCTGTGGCCACACCATCGAGAGCAACCGATCTCCCCATCGGCCTTCTCGCCCCAAGTGAGAAACACCAAACCATCCAGCAACCCTTGGCCCACTTCACAACCTAGCCCAACGCTTAGCTGCTACTGCCACGGACCCGATCAGTCTTGGTTCCCAACTTGTGCTCCACGAAGTGAACTCTTCCGTCAAGTGTGTTTTATCCGCCACGTTCCTTAGACAAGATCCCTTTATCGAGTCACCAAACATCGGGACACATTCTGCTCAATGTGCTCCCCCACCCTGAGTCGCACTCAGGCCAAATCCAGGCATTCGCAATGCCCACTTCCGCTGCGCGAGTTTCGGTTCTACCACAACCTTGACTACACCCATCAGCGGGATCCACGTCATTCGTCCATTGTACACGTGGATGCTGCACTGAACAATCAACGCTGTCACCGCCTTGCCCAGATGCAGACTCTTCTCCTTACCCGAAGAGTAAAGGTCCAATTGTGATCTTTTTCTCGCACCGAGATAACTCTATTCAATTCATGGGTACACACTCGAAGAGTGATCGACCTCCCCATCGATCTTCTTGTACTGAAATACTTAAACTCAGTCACAACGAAGTAACCCTTCTGCCGCGTGTGCTGCATCCCAATCCTTCCCTTCTAGAGATTCATCCGCTGCAAGACCACAACCCTGGAAGCACATTGCCGCGCAATGTTCTCCTTCCACTCCATGGTAACCGCGACCACGGACCACTTAATGATTCTCCCAATCATTGCCTCGTCGTCTACCACACGACTTAGGACTTAGCCATTTTTACAAGTATTGTACTAGAATCCGCTGCACTCTGACTCCGCATCTCCCACAAGCGTAATACCGCCATAGTGCCTCGCCGACGCCTAGTACCATTGTTGGAGTGACTCCACTCACACCAACTCCGCCGCCAAGGTCGCACCTTCCGGCCAAATCTTCAACCCATGAGCTCAACTTAGCTCTGATACCACTTGTCACGGGGCCAGCTTTTTCGCCTTAAAATTGCCCCGTGCGGCGCTCAAGTGTCGCACACCTGAGCCAGCCTTCCCGAGTCCCTTGCCACGGACACGCCCTCGAACTTAAACAGCGGGATCACAACTTAAGCATTAACCAAGCATGCTCCTCCACGAGCCTGACTGCCCGGCGCCGCGCCTTACGTCGCACCCCTTGTCGAACTCCGCGAGTTCTGAAACAACAACCCCGCCACCGAGGTTGGCCTTCAAGTCGAGTATTCCGCCTAGCCGGACAAACTCTCCTCGAGAGTGCTACTTAACCGAATGCCCCTATGCCGCCGAAGCAAGCACCCAGGACAATACAAGTTCTCACAACTTAGTCCATTTGAATGGGCCCGAGCGAGCTACCCTTGCGCGTTCCGCTCGTCTGCTTAACCGAGCGACCCGTCCCGCATATCTCGCCCGTCTGCCAGCCCATTGCCTTTGCCAAGGCGCCGCGCACCCCGCAACTCCCACGACGGGAACCATAATCGAGTCGGGCATGTCCCGTTCCGCCGGCCACCTAGTTCCGTCATCGCTCCCGATTCGGTCCAAGGTCCGCTTCCCGAATACCCCACACTCCTTGTTCCCGCGTGTATACCCTTCGCAAGGGTTTGCCGACCTAGCGACATTCCTCCCGCATCGCCAACCCCCTGGCACCTCCATTGCACGACCATGCTCGGCCGCCAACACACTCGGCCCAGTATCCAAGGTTTGCTTGACGGATGTCGCCCACAATCGAATCAGCCTCGCTCCGCTTCGCTTGCCATTCGGTACCTCCATTGGCCGGCCAAGCTTGGCCCCAACACTCTCGGTCCTCTCCATGGCTCACTTCACGAAAACCAGCATCGATTGTCTCCTCTTCCTTCGTGGGCCGCGCCGCACGAATCCCCGCTCGGCACTGCTGCCTTTGCGAGCCTTGTCCATTACGGCGGACCGACCGTTACTTCGCCTCGCGAACTTCGTAGGCCTCGCGCCTCACGAATCCCCGCTAGGCAACCATATGCCTTCGCAAGCCTTGTCCATTGAGGCGGACCAACCTTTCGCAAGACTGTCCCTCATCCGCTCGTTTGCTCCACTACAGAGATCCGAAACGGCATAAGGTAGTGCAAGCGAACCTAGAGGCAAAACCTCTGGGCTTACCCCGCTCCGTAATGCCGTCGACCTTGTGTCTTAGGCATTACCCTAAGCCCGTGCGCTCTTCGACCATCGAATACCGCCCACACGAACTTAGGCTTGGCGACTCCGCCCGCCAAGGGATGGCCTATGTCCTATAGGCCAACGGGGGAGTCGGGGCCACTTCGCAAGTGTCCAACCCCTCCTCTATATAACCCACGAGGCATCCACCCCTTTGGCACCCCGGGGGTACAAAGGTGCTCACCGAGGGGTACGTTTTGAAACCCCGCATGCGGCACCATTTCCATGGTCATGGCATGGGCCATTGCTAGGGAATTGCCCCCGTTGGTTCGCCCGCGGCTCAACCCTGACGGATTGTCCCAACTTCGCAACCCCGTAACTCTGTCAACCCAAATGCCTACCAAATGTCCTCCAAAAGTGGCCCCCATGGATGTCACGGTCGAACCAACCCGATCGACACGTGACAGAGCGCCCGTGTAACGGGCGCGTGTCACGCGCCTCTGCGCAGGAAGCGCGGCCGCGTGGCGCGCGCTGATGCGGCCACGTGGCCGCCCTTTTCTTGCGGTGAGCCGGGTGCACCCGGCTGGGTGGGGTGCACCGGCCGGTGCACGGTGGACCGTGCACCCGTGGACCCTCCCTCTCCCCTTTTCTTCTTTTCTTCTTCTTCTTCCTCCCCGCAAACCGCTTCTTCTCCTTCTTCGGTTTCTTCTTCAACCGAGAGTGAGGGAGAGTGAGGGAGGGAGTGGAGAAGTGGTACGGCGAGGCGTCGAGGGCTTCGTGGAGCGCGCAAACTGCTCCGAAAGGCCAAGTAGACTACGCGATGCCGACGAGGTAGGCCGTTTATCGTATTTTGTGGTATTTTCGGTACAGTTTCTATGCTCCCTTTTGGAATGTGGGTTTGACCCCTTGCCCATATGCATGTTAGGGAACCAACCTTTCTGTGCCGTCTTACTGCTCGAGTTTTACGGGCATTTTTGACGCGTCTCGTTTTGCGTGCCGACACGAGGTAAGTGCTCCGTTTTGCGCGCAGGTTGGACTAGCGGACACCGTTTGTCGAGTAGACTCTAACGATACGCTCCGTTTTGCGTGCAGGGTCGGAAAAGTGTGCACCGTTATGCGTGCAACCCTACAGTTAAAGTTGCACCGTTTTGCGTGCAGTTTCGAGGTACGTGCACCGTTTCGCGTGCCGTTCGTGTTGTCGCGCACAGTTTTACGTGTGGACTCTAATAATGTATCTTGTGTTGTGTTCAGGACCAAACGAAGGTGCACCGTTATGCGTGCAACCCCACAGTCGAATGTGCACCGTTTTGCGTGCAGTTCCGACGTACGTGCACCGTTTTGCGTGCAGTTCGTATTATTGCGCACCGTTTCGTGTGCCGGTTCTAACGATGCATCTCGTTTTTCGTGCAGGACCAAACGAATGTGTACCGCTCCGCGTACAACCTTACGGTGGAGCGTGCACCGTTTTGCGTGCCAATTTGAGGTATGTGCTCCGTTTCGCGTGCAGGTCGCGTTGTCGCGCACCGTTTAGCGTGCCGTCACTAACAGTGTACACCGTTTGCGTGCAGGGCCTGAGGGACGTGCACCGCCTAGTGTGCGATCCTTCAGCAAGGCATGCTCCCCTCCGCGTGCAAACTCGAGGTACCAAGTGGAGCCGCGCGGAGGCCAACCACCAGTGCTGCCGGCCGTTAGGAGGTATTGGAGGGCGGAAAAAGGTGGATCAAGTGTACAGATGTGAAAGGAATTTCGAACTCCACAAGGTGGGGGATTCTGCCGAAATTGGGTGACCTCTCCCCTTGCTCCCTTGCTTTTTGATCTAGAAGCATGATAGTAGCCTGTTAGAGGCGTTAGGTAATTATGATTAAGATTGCATGTTTAGAGGATCACAGATGAAAAGTGCAACTGTTGGTTGCCCATAACAGATGATATATATGCATGTGTAGAGAAATTTAGAGGAAAAGCGACATTTATGATTTATCCACAATAGGGGATAAATTGTATGTGTAGATGGACACAGATAAAAAAATGCAACTGTCGGTTGCCAAAAAGGAGATAATTCATTTTCATGTGCAAAAGGACTTAGAGGTTAAATATTATTTTATGATGGATAAGAAATAATTGCATGTATAGAAATGGATAATTATGTGATGACTGTGATCATGTAGGGCACAACCCTAGGAATCATGTGACATAAGGGAACAGAACTTGTTGGTAGTAAGACTAGGAGAAAACCTAGTTTAGGGGTTTGACGAGTGACATCAAACATAGGAGCTATCCTAGGAATTAACGAGTGGCATTGTCTTAGGAGATAACCTAAGGACACTGGATAGAGTGATCAACATAGAGTCAGGGAACTCTAGGACATATGTGACATGGAACTTAGGTGAAGGAAACCTAAGGAGAGCTAGTGATCAACATAGAGTCAAGGAACTCTAGGATGAGTATGACATGGAACTTAGGTAAAGGGAACCTAAGGTGATCCAGAGGAGTTTAAACTCACAGACAGGAAATTAGAGTCAGTGTAACTCTAAGATAAAAGTGGAACAGGAGATTAGAGTCAGTGTAACTCTAAGATAAAAGTGGAACAGGAGATTAGAGTCAGTGTAACTCTAAGTTAAAGGTGGAACAGAAAAATAGAGTTAAGTTAACTCTAAGATTCGGTAAGGAATCACAAAGATGGAAAAGGTGGATTAAGTATGGAGACATGAAAGGGAAAACAGGAAATTAGAGTCAGTGTAACTCTAAGTTAAAAGTGAAACAGGAAAATAGAGTTAAGTTAACTCTAGGATTCAGTGAGGAATCATGAAAGGGGATGAGATCCCAAGGTTAAAGAATTAAACAAATATAACCCTAGAAAGTCATAGGGTGTCTGGGCAAATGGATAATAACTTTAACTTCAATTTGAGTTAAAGAAATAAAAGAGAAATTTTTAAGAGTCCAGGAGACTCTCTAGTTATCCTTATGGCGAGACCTAGGATAAGAGGTAAAAAGTTGCAAAAAGGCAAAGATTAAAAGCAAGCTAAAAGTGGCTAAAAGCATAAAGAAAATGTAAATGGCGCCTTCGAATTTGAGACTCGTCAAGTGGAGCAGGACTCCCTGGGCAGTGACCCGTCGGACGAGGTACTTTCGAAGGGCTAAAAGTGAAAGCAATGAGCTAAATGCTCAAAGAAAAGAGAAAGTGATTTGCCAGTGGCAAAAAGGGAGCTATAAGCTCGAATAAGAAAGGAAAGCAAGTGTTCAAAAGCAAAGAGGCTAAGAACTAAAATAAAAAGAGAAAGAAAAAGAAAAGAAAGAAAATTAAAGATAAAACGGGCGTACCTCCGGGGGCGAACGTACAACGGTCAGGAGTTGGACAGGGTCCCTCTCCCGGGCAGCGACCCGTATGACTGGTAGATAGAGTACTCTTGTCAGAGTTGGGCAGTGACCCTATCGGGCAGTGTCCCGTATGACAAGTCCCCCCGGCAGGACGGGGTAACACTTGCGGGTGTTATCGGCAACCTTAGAAATCTTATCTTATGGTAGCAGGACTACCGGGCTCGGGCCCGTTGGATAAGAATTCCTGAGGGTTAACTTGAACTAAAGCACCAGAATCTAAAGAATAAAGAAAAATAGAGTGGCCAAGGTGGCCGGGTTAGTTTGACCCTGTATACAGCGGCATAGTGGCCGAGTTGGTGCTTAGCAGCCTAGTGTGGCTAGACAGAGTAGTGCTGGGTCGATGAGTGTACACAGATAGTGTAGTGACTTATTATATGTAGCCTAGTATGGCTGGACAGTGATGTATTATATTGCATATATATAGCAGCATGATATTGAGGATTTTAGTTTCCTAGCACTATTATTATTGCTTCCATTGGACCAAGTGGTGTAGGACACTTTTTCTCGGTGGTTGAACCCACTGGGAACTCTGTCGGAGTTCTCACACCCCTTGGGTGACCCCCCACAGGTTCGGGAATGGATGCAGCGGTCGAGACAGATCCGATGCAGACGACAGCGAGGCATACGACAGGGGCAAGAGCCCAGCAGCATAGAGACCTAGAGGGTCTAGCAGAGGTACCATTTTTATATTTCTTGAGTGAACCTTGTATGGTGAGGAATTATGTAAAGGAAATGTAATAATTTATTTGCAAGTTCAGAATTGTAAAGTGTAATAAGTTTAATTTATGGTTCACTCCTGTATGCTTTCATTTCCGCATTAGTTATTGAATGAAAGTTTTAAATTTATAGTGATTTTTAGTACTCTGATATTGAGCTTCCGCATACACTTGTTGTGTTATTATGGATGTTACCGTTCCTTTCGGGTAGAAAAAGGTTTTACCCGATTGGCGGGTCTGTTGGCGTGCCCGAACCGTACAAATTGGCGGACTCGGGGCGTGACAGATTAGAGTGGTATCAGAGCCTAGGAATAGTCCTAGGTGGTTAGCAACCTTAGGGAGACCCTAGGGATTAGCACGAGAGAGTGCGTGAGTTTGTGGCGAAAGTACCTGATTGGGTTTTGTTGTTCCCAAAAAGGATGTTGGGACTGATCGAGGGCAACGAGCTTTCATTCTTCGAATATTACGTTGGGCCGACAACGTAATGTTGGAGATGAAAAGGAGTACCCTCTTATACTTTCGCATTATTGGGTCGACGAGCCATTTTGACGGTATATAGACCGCGTGTTGCTCAAATGGCTAAGTTTGGGCTGGTTGTTTCGTTGTGGTGTGCATAGTAGCGATGACACCACATGGGGAAACGCACCTGTTTTGACTCGAGTCACGAGAGGGCTCGGGGTCAAACGACGTATACGGGCTGCGATAGCAGGTGACCGCACTTGTTGGAGTGGTCCAACAGTAGGTCAGATTTCTTGCCGTCGGCGGGAATTTTCCGCCGACAGAAAGACAGATTTCGACGCCTAAGAGTGGCGTCAGCATGACAGTTGGAGCAGATAGATAGGCTCCAGTGGCTGATAGCGCAGCAGGCTGAGGCTTGTATAAATGACGCATGAGTATGCAGCGTCGCCACATGTTGGGGCGACAGTAGAGAGGGTGGCAGTGGCCACCGAGCTTTTGTCAGTGCACCCCGCACCTTCAGCAGGGGGTGTTATAAGCTTGTGTCAGCTAGTTTGCGGGCAAAGTGCGGTCAGCGAGGTCCAGTGAGAGACCGACTCACGAAGAAAATGGTGATCGCTATGTTGCGAGAACCAAGTGAGTATGTCCTAAGGGTTAGGGCAAGAAAGATTTACGGGCCTGGCGGCATGAGTTCGCCCTGATAACGGTAGTGACCGTGTGGCCTATAGTTGTGGCTAAATTGCCGCATTGAGGGGTTGGTAAGACCCGGGACAGGTTTCGAGATTCGAAAACCTCGCAAGTGAGCGGGAGTTTTGTGGCGCCAATTTGATGGATCGCTGTAACGGCAAGGATTGCCACCGTAGGATTCGCGTGATAATCACCAGAGTTGGTGGACAGTTATTTGTGGTGCCTCGACCCAGTTGGGAGAGGTGTACAGGAGTCATACGCGTGTTTAAGCAAGTTGCTTGACACTGAATTTTACGAGTTAGCGTGGGGGCAAAGGACGCCCAACTGTTTGGGTGCTCATGGAGCACGAGTATCGTTTAGCCAGAGAGAGCTGATTAGGTGGCGTATTAGCCTTTGCCCAGTGTGGCCAGAGTTGATAGATTATTTGGGTCATGGATTGACGACTAGTTAGTGGGTTTTGCTCAGTGGAGCGTAGTGGTCGCGTGGCGACGATTAGCGGGTTCGCTTGTGGACGATCCATGCCTGGACCATGTTTGTGGACTGTGGGCCTGTAGCCCAGTGGGCAGGCGCAGTCAGCTGTGAGAGACAGCGGCCCGAGACCTGATGGCGGGGCATGATAGAGATTTGGTCGGGACGGTAGTCAGAGCGATGACCCGGGAACGTGGAATGCCACGTGTGAACATTGAGGCTAGTAGTACACTGAGGTTAGTACACTGAGAGTGAGATATGACCAGGCTGTAGAGCTAGTGGTGATTGAGGTATTGTAGCTCCTAGTGGGAGTGTTGGTGTAGCAATCCTAAGTGAGGATCTACCCGTATGATGATTGGGTTTGTGTGCTAGTGAGAGCCATTATATAGAGTTGGACTAGTTGGGCTATAGGCCCCTATTGGACTGTGGTCTGTGGACCTATTGGTAGTCTGAGATATCGGGTTAGCTGATAACCCGTGGACTTAGAGCGCTAGTGGCGTGTCAAATAGTCGAGGACTTGGGAATTGGCCTTTGCACTCCGCATTAGGTAGCGGAGTGACCGGAAATTGCGGTAACTATAATAGGTTGCAGATGCAACCTTATTGGGGAAAAATGATGGCGAATTAAAGAAGAGGAAATTTCGCAAGAAAAGATTTGGTCGTTCGTGGCAATTGAGAGAGCAAGTACACAAATGTGTCTCTCACCTACTTGGGAAAGTGGCCAGACGCCAGATCTGAGTTGTCCCTAAGTTGAGATAGGGATCCAGGAATGAGCTGCTCGTGTAAGTGTGGACGAGCAGGCAGTGTATTGCCGGTCACGAGGTACAATGAGCCCGATAGTGAGGGCAAAGTTTTCCCCTCTTGATTGAGTAGGAGTCGAGGTGTGACTCAAGTTTCGAGGACGAAACTTATTTTAAGGGGGGTAGAATGTAGTGAACCGGAAATTGGAAAATAAATAAATGTAAATAAAATGGTATGAAATACTATTTTATTGAGTTGGAGAAGTACAGGATGACCTGAAAATGAATTGGGCCCAAATCGGGATTAAAATAAGATATCTAGAATCTTATGTGAGATAGTGGGCCCAGATTGTAAGTGGAAAATTCACAGTCTCGGAAAATTCTGAGAAAATTACGGGAGCTCCGTAATTATGTTTCTAGGCCACAGTAAAAGTTTCACGTTGATCGGACGCCCGGATGGAGAGAACGGGCTCCGCCAGCGAATTCAAGGACAGTGGGACTTTTGTCAAATCAAAAGGGTCCCGGAATTCCCAGCACAGGGTTTGCTGGTTGTTAGTAACTTTCGGTGGCCTTGTCCGTGATTGGATGCGTGTTGGGCCCAAGAAATGGAATTGCTGTGCAACTTGGGCACAAGCGTTGGAAACCGGGCTTAAAAAGAGATCGCGTGGGTCATTGGAGGACCCGTCGCGTGTTCGGAAGTGATTTCGCGTGTCGTCGATATTAAATTGGGCCCCGGGCGAAGTGGGATTGAATAATTCCTCTCTGGGCGCCTCCGGGGAATTTTAGAGTTGCAATTTGGCAAATTGGACTTTAGAATTGTACCCGGTACGGAAAAACCGGATCAGTGGGCTATCCGGGGAATTCGGCAAATTATCGGATGAGAATTTGGAGAAACGGACATCGTTTCTGGACTCAGCGCGCGAAATCGCTAAGGATGGACTATTTATTTGTTGGATTTGGAGTCCGGCAGGCGTGCGCGCTTTTCGAGGCAAAGCGGCACGCAAATCGAGGCATCGCGGCGCGAGGATCGGGGCACGCGGATCGAGGCATGCGGACCCGCGGCCGATGTGACCCGACGCGCAGGCGCGCGTCAGTGCGCAGGCGCACTACCTGCGCGGGCCACAGGGGGGCCGCCACGTGGCGGGCCCCTGTTGGCGCGCGCGCAGGCGCGTGACCGCGCGCCCGTGTAACGGGCGCGTGTCACGCGCCTCTGCGCAGGAAGCGCGGCCGCGTGGCGCGCGCTGATGCGGCCACGTGGCCGCCCTTTTCTTGCGGTGAGCCGGGTGCACCCGGCTGGGTGGGGTGCACCGGCCGGTGCACGGTGGACCGTGCACCCGTGGACCCTCCCTCTCCCCTTTTCTTCTTTTCTTCTTCTTCTTCCTCCCCGCAAACCGCTTCTTCTCCTTCTTCGGTTTCTTCTTCAACCGAGAGTGAGGGAGAGTGAGGGAGGGAGTGGAGAAGTGGTACGGCGAGGCGTCGAGGGCTTCGTGGAGCGCGCAAACTGCTCCGAAAGGCCAAGTAGACTACGCGATGCCGACGAGGTAGGCCGTTTATCGTATTTTGTGGTATTTTCGGTACAGTTTCTATGCTCCCTTTTGGAATGTGGGTTTGACCCCTTGCCCATATGCATGTTAGGGAACCAACCTTTCTGTGCCGTCTTACTGCTCGAGTTTTACGGGCATTTTTGACGCGTCTCGTTTTGCGTGCCGACACGAGGTAAGTGCTCCGTTTTGCGCGCAGGTTGGACTAGCGGACACCGTTTGTCGAGTAGACTCTAACGATACGCTCCGTTTTGCGTGCAGGGTCGGAAAAGTGTGCACCGTTATGCGTGCAACCCTACAGTTAAAGTTGCACCGTTTTGCGTGCAGTTTCGAGGTACGTGCACCGTTTCGCGTGCCGTTCGTGTTGTCGCGCACAGTTTTACGTGTGGACTCTAATAATGTATCTTGTGTTGTGTTCAGGACCAAACGAAGGTGCACCGTTATGCGTGCAACCCCACAGTCGAATGTGCACCGTTTTGCGTGCAGTTCCGACGTACGTGCACCGTTTTGCGTGCAGTTCGTATTATTGCGCACCGTTTCGTGTGCCGGTTCTAACGATGCATCTCGTTTTTCGTGCAGGACCAAACGAATGTGTACCGCTCCGCGTACAACCTTACGGTGGAGCGTGCACCGTTTTGCGTGCCAATTTGAGGTATGTGCTCCGTTTCGCGTGCAGGTCGCGTTGTCGCGCACCGTTTAGCATGCCGTCACTAACAGTGTACACCGTTTGCGTGCAGGGCCTGAGGGACGTGCACCGCCTAGTGTGCGATCCTTCAGCAAGGCATGCTCCCCTCCGCGTGCAAACTCGAGGTACCAAGTGGAGCCGCGCGGAGGCCAACCACCAGTGCTGCCGGCCGTTAGGAGGTATTGGAGGGCGGAAAAAGGTGGATCAAGTGTACAGATGTGAAAGGAATTTCGAACTCCACAAGGTGGGGGATTCTGCCGAAATTGGGTGACCTCTCCCCTTGCTCCCTTGCTTTTTGATCTAGAAGCATGATAGTAGCCTGTTAGAGGCGTTAGGTAATTATGATTAAGATTGCATGTTTAGAGGATCACAGATGAAAAGTGCAACTGTTGGTTGCCCATAACAGATGATATATATATGCATGTGTAGAGAAATTTAGAGGAAAAGCGACATTTATGATTTATCCACAATAGGGGATAAAATTGTATGTGTAGATGGACACAGATAAAAAAAATGCAACAGTCGGTTGCCAAAAAGGAGATAATTCATTTTCATGTGCAAAAGGACTTAGAGGTTAAATATTATTTTATGATGGATAAGAAATAATTGCATGTATAGAAATGGATAATTATGTGATGACTGTGATCATGTAGGGCACAACCCTAGGAATCATGTGACATAAGGGAACAGAACTTGTTGGTAGTAAGACTAGGAGAAAACCTAGTTTAGGGGTTTGACGAGTGACATCAAACATAGGAGCTATCCTAGGAATTAACGAGTGGCATTGTCTTAGGAGATAACCTAAGGACATTGGATAGAGTGATCAACATAGAGTCAGGGAACTCTAGGACATATGTGACATGGAACTTAGGTGAAGGAAACCTAAGGAGAGCTAGTGATCAACATAGAGTCAAGGAACTCTAGGATGAGTATGACATGGAACTTAGGTAAAGGGAACCTAAGGTGATCCAGAGGAGTTTAAACTCACAGACAGGAAATTAGAGTCAGTGTAACTCTAAGATAAAAGTGGAACAGGAGATTAGAGTCAGTGTAACTCTAAGATAAAAGTGGAACAGGAGATTAGAGTCAGTGTAACTCTAAGTTAAAGGTGGAACAGAAAAATAGAGTTAAGTTAACTCTAAGATTCGGTAAGGAATCACAAAGATGGAAAAGGTGGATTAAGTATGGAGACATGAAAGGGAAAACAGGAAATTAGAGTCAGTGTAACTCTAAGTTAAAAGTGAAACTTGGAAAATAGAGTTAAGTTAACTCTAGGATTCAGTGAGGAATCATGAAAGGGGAATGAGATCCCAAGGTTAAAGAATTAAACAAATACAACCCTAGAAAGTCATAGGGTGTCTGGGCAAATGGATAATAACTTTAACTTCAATTTGAGTTAAAGAAATAAAAGAGAAATTTTTTTTAAGAGTCCAGGAGACTCTCTAGTTATCCTTATGGCGAGACCTAGGATAAGAGGTAAAAAGTTGCAAAAAGGCAAAGATTAAAAGCAAGCTAAAAGTGGCTAAAAGCATAAAGAAAATGTAAATGGCGCATTCGAATTTGAGACTCGTCAAGTGGAGCAGGACTCCCTGGGCAGTGACCCGTCGGACGAGGTACTTTCGAAGGGCTAAAAGTGAAAGCAATGAGCTAAATGCTCAAAGAAAAGAGAAAGTGATTTGCCAGTGGCAAAAAGGGAGCTATAAGCTCGAATAAGAAAGGAAAGCAAGTGTTCAAAAGCAAAGAGGCTAAGAACTAAAATAAAAAGAGAAAGAAAAAGAAAAGAAAGAAAATTAAAGATAAAACGGGCGTACCTCCGGGGGCGAACGTACAACGGTCAGGAGTTGGACAGGGTCCCTCTCCCGGGCAGCGACCCGTATGACTGGTAGATAGAGTACTCTTGTCAGAGTTGGGCAGTGACCCTATCGGGCAGTGTCCCGTATGACAAGTCCCCCCGGCAGGACGGGGTAACACTTGCGGGTGTTATCGGCAACCTTAGAAATCTTATCTTATGGTAGCAGGACTACCGGGCTCGGGCCCGTTGGATAAGAATTCCTGAGGGTTAACTTGAATTAAAGCACCAAAATCTAAAGACTAAAGAAAAATAGAGTGGCCAAGGTGGCCGGGTTAGTTTGACCCTGTATAGAGCGGCACAGTGGCCGAGTTGGTGCTTAGCAGCCTAGTGTGGCTAGATAGAGTAGTGCTGGGTCGATGAGTGTACACAGATAGTGTAGTGACTTATTATATGGTAGCCTAGTATGGCTGGACAGTGATGTATTATATTGCATATATATAGCAGCATACAGATATTGAGGATTTTAGTTTCCTAGCACTATTATTATTGCTTCCATTGGACCAAGTGGTGTAGGACATTTTTTTCTCGGTGGTTGAACCCACTGGGAACTCTGTCGGAGTTCTCACACCCCTTGGGTGACCCCCCACAGGTTCAGAATGGATGCAGCGGTCGAGACAGATCCGATGCAGACGACAGCGAGGCATACGACAGGGGCAAGAGCCCAGCAGCATAGAGACCTAGAGGGTCTAGCAGAGGTACCATTTTTATATTTCTTGAGTGAACCTTGTATGGTGAGGAATTATGTAAAGGAAATGTAATAATTTATTTGCAAGTTCAGAATTGTAAAGTGTAATAAGTTTAATTTATGGTTCACTCCTGTATGCTTTCATTTCCGCATTAGTTATTGAATGAAAGTTTTAAATTTATAGTGATTTTTAGTACTCTGATATTGAGCTTCCGCATACACTTGTTGTGTTATTATGGATGTTACCGTTCCTTTCGGGTAGAAAAAGGTTTTACCCGATTGGCGGGTCTGTTGGCGTGCCCGTACCGTACAAATTGGCGGACTCGGGGCGTGACAAGCTTGGTAGCTCGAGCGGTTAGCCCAGCTGTACGTGGTTGAGGTGGTGCGGATTCCTGGAGTGCTCACCTTTATTTTGTTCCAGTTAGAGACCCGAGGATTGCATCGCGTCTCTGGAGGAGGTATTTGTCAGCCTTGGGAGCTTGAGTGGGGGATGATTGGATATTTACCACCTCTATTTTGTTGAGTTTCCATGTTGAGGAATGGCTTTAGTTTCGAGGACGAAACTTTCTTTTAGTGGGGGAGGATGTGATGACCCGGACCTCCGCAGAGCTGTTGCAGCGCATTGGGGTGGCTACTGGAGGCCTACGCGGTGTGCGGGAGGTGTTTAGGGCACAATTGGACACAAGTGTTGGACTTCGAGCTTAAATGGATCACATGGGTGATCGGTTGACCCCATCGGATGTTTAGAGGTGCTTTCGCGCAAATCGGATATCAAATTTGGACTCGGCGCGAAATTCGGATTGAAAATACCTTTCCGGGGGCATTCGGCAATTTTTAGAGTTGGAATTTGGCGAAACGGACGTCAAATTCGGATTCAGCGCGCGAAAACGCTTCAGATGGACTATTTACTTGATTTTTTGAGCTTCGGGTACTGTTCATCGCCGGAACAGTAATTCCGGCGATCACCGGCGGCTGGCGGCGGCGGCGGGCAGCGTCGGCGGGCGGCGGCGCAGCCTCGGGCAGGCGGCACAGCGGCGGCGCGCGGCGCGGGCAGGGCGCGGGCAGCGCGGGGCAGGCGCGTGGTCCACAGCGCGGGCGTGCACCAGGGCGGTGCCACGTGGCGGCCTGTGGTTGGATGGTTCATACGGCGCGGTCCACGGAATTCTTTAGGTGCACGGTGGACCGACAGGGAGGACACGTGGCATATTTCCATAGGCTGGTTCACAGCACGCGGTCCACGGAGTTTTTTATGTGGCTTATGGTCTACGGTGCACAGGGTGGACACGTGGCGGATTCCTATTGCGTCGGTTCACGGATATTGGTGCACCGGGTGCAGCTGGCAGTGGCTTCGACACGTGGCGCACCCCTATTGGATGGTCTACTGTGCGGGCAGGGGCAGCAGGCGCGTCTGGGCGCGCGGTCAGCCGGTCGGTGCCACGTGGCGCATTCTCAGTGGTGGAATTTGGTGTTTCCTGTTCGGCGGACACAAAGGTAATTTTCCGAAATGTTTTTTTGGCTTTGGCTCTTTGAGGGAATCCGAGGAGACTTGGGAGGCCGTTTTCACCATTTTTCGGGGCTCCATCTCCCTTAGAGGTGAGAAGATGAAATCTTCATCAAGAAGAGAGGAAGCATCCTGTGAAGTTTGAGGATTTTAGGAGGCTCGGATCCCGAGGTTTGGGATTTTTCCGGCGCGGCGCGACGATCATTCTCCGGCAACCCGATTCGACGCATTTCAGTGTTCAGGCTCCCCCGACTCACCCCGACCTCCTATTTTCACAATTTTTGCGCCGTTGGATTCTTAACAGGTAGGGCTACGTTTCTTGTTTCTACTAGTTTTTCCCCATTCCGAGGTTTTCATGGATTTTTCGGATCATCTTGTGACCCCATTTTGCTGTGATGGAGTTTTGGACAGCGGTTCGGTATTTCGGCGATATCTCCGCAACCGGGCATCGGATTGGGGTGATTCAAAGGGGATTTGCATCTACGCATCGCAAGGAGTCTCTCTGAATTTTCTTGGATTTTTGTGGAATTTCCCTGAAGGTGAGAACCCCCTTTTTACAGAACTTTGTAGCACAGTTTTGGGTGGAAGTATTGTTCGGGGTAGTTCCCTTGTCGATTTTGGTTCTCAGCATAGGAAAATCGTGTGGGAACGTGCAGGTAGTCGTTTCGACCGGTTCGTCGCGAGGATCGTGACGGTATTTTTCCTGGAATTTGTAGAGCAGATCTCGCAGGTGAAAAAGGCAAAACTGTGGACTGATTGTATTATGGACAGATTTCGGTGTTAGCATTGTATGTTAATTGTGCTTGTTCTTTTGGGGTATTTTGTGCAGTACCGTGGTGATCGTTGAGACCGGGCGCGGACTTCGCTGTTGGGATCAGGATTTAGCGCTCGAGGTGGGCGGTTGTTTCTTGCCTCTATTTTGACATGCTCACTAGGAATATTAGAGTGATCCCCTTTATTGGACATCTTGATTAATCATGATCGGGGTTGGGTTTATGCATGCCGGTGTGGGAATAGGGTTGCTTTGATAGCGGTTAACCTTGCATGTGGAATGGAATATTTATGCTGGACTATTTGATTATCCTGTTGATGGTACTACTTGAGGATAGACGACATGCGTAGGTGGAAACTGTTAATGATCAATGCCTTTAATTATATTTCCTTGAGAACACTTGCATGCTTGTATGGACATCTAGATAGGCCATCTTTTATTGCTACACTATCATATTGGGATTTGACTTAGGAGAAACCATGATTGCCTTCTTTCTCCTTCTTATTTAGACTTTCGAGTCATGTTGCTCGGGTTCGAGCGGGGGTTTGGGATAGTGTAGCCGGGACCTTGGGGTCGGAGACAGGGTGTACTTGATGTCGGACTTGGGGGTTATTGCGGCAACCGCGGACAGTAGGCGGTTGACCGGATATCGATTGTTCTACCCGATTGTGGACCTTGGATTTTGGGACAGGCAGGCTTGATGGCAGGGTATTGCGGCAACCGCGGACCTTGGGCGGTTGACCGGAGGTTGCTTATGCATCAGATTGGGTATCAGGTCTCTAGTGGATGGGGTTTCCCACAATTTGTTTATCTTGCATCAGGTTGGGATCGGGTTTCCCTTTAGTGGATGGGTTTTCCCACTTTGATCAGAGTCATGATCCAGTCCTGCTGATCTATGATACTTGTTACTCAGGCATTTTACTCGTGTGGGTCGCTCCCCTCGAGTGCCACTCCGGAGTGTGCGTTTTACAGGCTCCGAGTCCTCGGGACTCTCATCCCCTATCGGTGTTATGCGTAGACTGGCATACCCGATTTGGCAGGCAGGCAAGGCAGGCAGTACCAGTTCTTACTAGTGTATCGATTGGGTCCAGACAGGCAGGCATTTACATTCTGATGCATACTGTTAGCTATCTCTTTAGCTTGGCATATTAGAGGCATAGTAGTGGTAGTTCCTGTTTTCAGCAGACATCATTGCTTACCGCACTTCTTTCCTTTTTGCCTCTGGTAGACCTAGTGGGTGTGTCAGGGTTTGAGGTTTTACCCACTAGGGGAGGCTACTGGTTTACTGGTAGTCTTACCCCCATTCTTCTTTTCTCTTTTTCTTCTCCCTTGTTTTGCAGTGTCTTCTGCGGGTGCTGCTGGGTTTCCTGCGGCGGGTCGAGGAGAGAGGACGGCTGAGTAGATAGACTTCGAGGCAGGATGAGCGTGTTAGCTGGACTGTTGGTGTACCCGTATTTCCTCAGACGATTGTACTTTTACTTTGGGACTGGCTTTTGCCAGCAGGTTGTATTTATTTTGGTGAGCTGGGAGAGACAGATGTATCATTTATACAGATGTATTGTATTTTATTTCCAGCTTCAGTCTGAGATGTATTAGTTTTAGTTCAGCTCTGTTTTTATTGCTCATTTATTATTATCTCTTATATATCTGAGCAGGCTTGGCGCTTCGTGTATGCGGGAAATACCGTGTGCACGGCGGATCTGTCGACGGGCCCGGGTTCTGGTTTACACCCGGGGCGTGACACTATAGGAAAACGGTGTTGCAATATTTAAAATCTTAAAGCGCTTCTTCAATATCCCGAATGTTTTCTCCAGCACATTTTGTAATTGCACATGGCGATGATTATAAAGATCCCACGGACTGCGATGTATATGACTACGTGCGTTACTATCAAATTGGCTCAAATGATAGCGCTCGCCTCTATACGGCGCCAGAAATCTATCGGTGTTCGCGTACCCAGAATCAACCAAGTAATATTTTCTTGTTGGCGTCACAATATATCATGCAGTGGTATTGTATTTTTATATGTATTAAAAAATATAAATATAATACGAAGAATTTTCTTAGTTTTTTTATACCTTCTGGTACTGTGAAACTTCCACTTTCACACGCCCATATGAGGACTCACATATTAGCGGCGAATTCTTCCTACATAGTGCAAACAAAAAGAAATTGATGATCAAAGTTGACGGCAACCATCATATTTTGTGATGTAAACCCTTTTCGACACCGAAAACGTGGTTGCTTGCTCACCTTGACAATCACCGGAATATGCGTTCCATCCACTGCACTGATTACATTCTGCAAATGTACATTGAACATTGAATAACTTCTTTTGTAAGTCATCATTGGTAATACTCAATAACAATCGTATAAAATACCAATCGTATAAAACATGATACATTACTTTGAAAGGATGGAAATTTATATTATCTCTGATTCGTGGATGCACTCCACTATTGCTTGCCGGTAGAGTTATGCATTCGTCTTTTAACATAACGATGCCCCGCAGTACATTATTAAAATGTCTACTATGTGGGTTATGGGATAATGGATCTGAATAGGGAAAAAACCACCTAGAGGGGGGGGTGAATAGGTGTAAATAATAAAATCACCAAATCGTTGCGTAAAAATAACCCAATGCGGAAAATAAATAAAGTACGCAAGATTTTACGTGGAAAACTTCATCACAGGAGTAAAAAATCACGGGATCGATAACATGGTGAAATCCACTAAGATTAAACACGTACAAGGTGATATAACGTAACAGTACGACTCAACCTTTTCCATACGCTCCGAGTAGATCTTCTCCGCTCGCTCCGCAACGCGCCTCGAATCCACGATTTGCGTCCAACGCCGAATCCACGGTCTTCACCAATATAGCACGTATCGATCACATGAACGCGCCTCGCTCCGAATCCACGAGAGCGGTAGCACATTGAATCCACAAGGCCACGCGAATCCACGCGCCGATTGTCCTTTTGGAAATCATTAGATGATATCCCGAATACTTAGATATATAGATAGACAAGAAATCACTATCTAAGTATTCATTAATTTGATTCTATAAGAAATAGAGAGTTTGAAAACCCTAGAATCAAATTGATCAATTGTCACGCCCCGGCGTCGAAACTGCGACCCGGACTCGCCAACAGATCCACCACCTATACGGAAAACCCCGCATAGGCGAAGCGTCCAACCTCTAAAGTCATATCTATAGTTAAACATGTATCAGAGCTGAATAAAAATAAGTAGCTACAGAATCATAAACTGAACATCTGAAAATACAAACTCCCAAAATACATAGTGATCTCCCACTATGAACAAGATACAAAGAAACTCTCAGACTGTCTAGTACAATAATAAAATCTCACATATAGGGTACATCTACCTCTGACTCTCAAATAAGCTGGTAAGGAATTATTCGGCCACGCCCTTACCCCGAACTGCTGCCTCCGCTCGAACAGAAGCCGGAACAGCTACCTCAGAAAAATCTGTCACCACAGCGAGTGTGAGAACTACACCGTCACGTAGTTCTCAGTGGGTACCGTCTTCAACTCTACGGTCCACCCACTAAGTCTACTAGAGACAAAAGATAGGTAAATTGAAATAATAACAGCTGAAATAAAAACTATAGCTACTATGCCTCAAGTATCATGCTCAAAGGAAAAACACTCAACTATGAACATGCTATGCATCCACTCGCTCACGAGATGCTCACATCAACCCAATCTCACTGACTGCCAAATCTAGTCCAGTCAAGTCTGCGCCTCCCTAGTGTATCAACGTAGGGTACTACCGGTACTCCAACCCGTTCCATAACTCAATCTGGTCGCCCAGTACACCAACCCGGTCCAACCGGACTATCACAATATTACGTAAAGCAGCCTCATCAGACGCATCATCATCATCATCACCATCGCATCTGGAGTGGCAACTCGAGGGCCGCGACCCCACCGAGGAATAAGCGTGTCTCATCTGGCTCAAAAAGCGGCATCTGCAGGCTATGATCCAAATCTATAATCAAGCGTATCGATAATGTCCCACTCACAACACTAACCCACTGGTTGGAGATACTCCACAGCCGGGATCACCGTCAACCCAAACGGCTCCCAAAACAGGACTCCAACTCAATCCACTAAAAGAAACTGGCTGGAGATACTCCATAGTCGGGATCACCGTCAACCCAAACGGCTCCCAAAATAGGAATCCTATTCGATCCAATAAAACCCACTGGCTGGAGATACTCCACAACCATACCGGCTGCCCTGCGTGGGCACCAGCCCCGCGTGGCAGCACAGCTGCCCCGCGCGGGCGTGCAAGCGGCGCGACGGCATGCTGCCCCGCGCGGGAACTAGCCCCGCGCGGCGTGCAAGTGGCGCGGCAGCATGCTGCACCGCGTGGGCATCAGTCCCGTGCGGCGCGCAAGCGGCGCCGCAGCACAGCTGCCCCGCGCGGGCGCGCAAGCGGCGCGGCGGCATGCTGCCCCCGTGCGGACACCAGCCCCGCGCGACGCTCAAGTGGCGCGGCAGCATGCTGCACCGCGCGGGCACCAGTCCCGTGCGGCGCGCAAGCAGCGCGGCGGCGTGGTGCACGACCCTTCACGGAGCGCGGGTAGCGCGTGCCTTAGCCGCGCGGCTGCAGCGAGGCGACGGGGCGACAGCGGCTAGGGCATCCTAGTGTCGCCCAAACAACAATACCAAGAACGCAAAACCCAAAACCCAAAAATACGAAACCAAGAACGACGAAAACGCGAGAGAGATAAACGCCGCTTACCTCACTCAATCGGAGAAGACGACCCGATCTCGTTCCTCGCGGTAGTGAGAATCCGGATCCGCTCCCCGTTGATGGTGACGCTTCGATCTCGGCTTCCGGCACGTTGATCGAAGAAAATGGAAGATCCGATCTCTGTTCCCTCTCCGAACTAGGGTTTTCTTTTTCTTGGTGGGCAATTAATATAATATAATTAATTTTCCTTTTCTCATGCGTACAATAAAACTATAACCGCGACAAACGGAATTCTCTAACTAACTTCTAGATAAGAGTGCCACCTAAGCCAAGTTCTAACCCAGTCGACGTGGATTTTGATGCACCAAAACCTTAACGGGTTCGACTTATCCCATCGTACTCGTTAACACAAATGACTCAATCCGGGAGATCCGTAAGTCAGATTTCAGATCCGATCGCTCCGCCGTTCACCATTTCTCGGGCTCTATCATGAAAAAATATCCGCAAACCACCACGGTCTACCCAGAAAAACTTGATAATTTATTTCCCCTAATAAACTAATTTATTAAAAAGAAAATAAAAAGAGGACAGGAAAAGTCATGATACTACATACCGTGAATAATCATCAGTAAAGGTTACAAAATAAAGATAAACACCCCGAGCCGTTTCACTAAACAATCCGCACACATCTGAGTGCACAAGGGCAAGTAACTCTGTGGCTCAAGTACTTTGTCCAACAAAGGGTGACTTAGCCATTTTGCCTTGAAGACAAGACTCACAAATTGTATAGGATTCTAAATCACAAGTTTCCAAGTGCCCATCCTTGGCCAGTCGGTTTATCCTATCTTCTGCAATATGTCCTAGTCGTAGGTGCCATAGATACTTTTGGTTCAGACTTTTCTCTCTAGGTCTCTTATTTTGAGAATTATTCTCTTCATGTTCAATATTAGCAATATTTCCATCCAGATTAAGAAAATAGAGATTGTTAACTAAGCTACCAGTAGCTATCAATTTATTTTACATACAAATAAATAAAACAACTATCAGTTTCAAAATAAAACGACAACCAGTTCGAGCTGAAGCTGTAACAGAAATCAAATTTCTAACAACTAAAGGAGAATAATAACAATCCTCTAATTCTAAAATATGTCAAGATGGAAGTCTCAAAAAATAGATCCCTACGACTAATACAGCAATGCGTGCTCCATTGCCCACATGCAGGGTCAACTCGCCATCCTTCAACTTCTACTTTCCTTTAGATGCTGCAATGAATTACAAAGATGCAAAGTACATGCAAAATCTAATACCCAAGAAGAAGTGGAGCCAATCATATTGACCTCAACGATAAGCATTTTGTTCATTCCTTCAGAAGGCGTGTCCTTTAATTTTTCTTTTAGGGTAGTGAGATATTCTTTACAATTTCTCTTTTAATGTCCCTCCTTGCTGCAATGGAAACATTTTCCTTTAGCCTTACTTTTGTCGGTTTTCTTAAAATTTACTTTCTTCATTCCACCCAACGACTTCAGCTTGGAGAACTTCTTCTTTTCTTTAAACTTTCTTTTAGAAGACGAAGTTCTCTAAACAGCCATCGCCATCCCGTTTGCTTTCAACGTGCCTTCCGCTGTGACTAGTATATTTATAAGCTCGGACAAAGTGGCATGAATCTTATTCATGTTGAAGTTCATGACGAAGTGAGAAAATGACTCCAGCAAAGACTGTAGAACTAAATCAAACTGCAAATCTGCGTCTAGGTTTAAGCCGAGGCTTGCCAGCTGCTCTATGTCATCAATCATTTTGAGACAATGTTCGCTGACTGACGTACCTGGAGTCATCTGAGCCCTAAACAACCGCTTTGATATCTCATATCTTGCGGTTCGACTTTGCGCACCATACAACTCTTGTAAGTGCGTAAGTATCTCATATGCATGAATATAGTTCTTATGTTGCCGTTGCAGCTCATTCGACATGGAGGCCCGCATATAATACTTGACACGCTGGTCATCATCTACCCACTTGTTTCTTTTCTGAATTTCTTCAGGTGTGGCCACAGCGGTAAGCTCGGGAATTGAAGCTTGAAGAATATAGTCAAACTTTTCAATACCTAAAATAATTTTTAGATTACAAAGCCAGTCTTGGAAATTAGGACCGGTTAATTGGTTAGATTCCATTATGCAAGAAAAAGGGTTAGAGGCACTCATTTTGTCTGCAGAAAATAAAGATTTTAGTTAGCTTAGTATTTTTCATTTTTAACCAATTGAATTAGGGCCTTTTAGTTCAGTAGGTTCATCCCACTAAATTTATCGAATTTCCACTCCCTAAGTAGAAAGACGGAAATCCTCATCCGTTAGATTTCTTAGTGGTGATTGGGCTCTCATAAATTACGACTTATCTCACCAAATGGCTTCTTGAAAGCCGCAATTTAATGAGCGGGTAACATCTTACCTCGACACATCTTATGTGCAATCCAATCGTTCTTTGGCCTCTAAGATTTTTACACCTCACCGGACGGTATCTTGGTGCAACAATCTTAGCTAAGTCAAAAACACCTTTCCTACAAATATGGTATCACCAAAAACCATCACCAGACGGTATCTTGGATTTATTGGTGATCTCATATTGTAGCATCATATGACAAGATGTTCACACAGTTCAAACACAAGCAGCCCCATGGGACCATGCGTGACTACTCAATGTTGAAACAATGTTTTCATTTTGTGATTGGTGGAAGGCCACGATAGAGCATCAAATGTCCATTCGTTTCAACTTAATTTTCTTTTAAGAAAGTTTGAAGATTAATTATTATATTGGTCTCATGATCACATAATCATTCATATGTTACATCTCATATAACATAAATCAACAAGTATCACATACAAAATAACTTACTACATAGTCTAGGGATGATCACGAACTTATCTGATTTGAGTCGAGCCGATGAGTCAAATCGGTCTAATTTGGTCCATGATCATCTCCCACACAAAACTATGTAGAGAATAACAACTAATTTGTTCTGAATATCAATTAAATTTTTAGAACTTAATCATATGTTTTTCTTAAATCCCCGCGTATTTATATTATGGTTTAAAAATCGATAAATCATAACACGCGCAATCTAAGAAAAACAATATCGATCTAATCGTAGGAAAGTTCCAAAATTTAAATTGATCCATATAGATCATTAATACTTTACATAGAACATAAGAATCTGGCTCTGATACCATTGTAAGAAATTATACGACACAGAAAAGAAAATTGCAGCAGAAAAATAATATAGCATATTATAAAACAAAATTCATATCACATATGAAATATAAAACAAAATCAATCCAGTGCCGACGGATCATTTTCATGTTACAATATAAAATAAATTAAACTAAACAAATCTGATATTTAGATTACATCACCTTGAACCAGTTAAGGTTTCTTGATCTACTGTACGATTGAAACTGAATATGATGAATCGTGATTTCAACGTAGTCGCGCACGTGCCCAGCCTCTATGAATATCCACACAGAATTGGTGTAAATCCAACGCCTTCTGTTGCACGGAATAGATGAGCCGCAGATAGGGGTGGCAATCCAGCTCGCTGTTCACAAGCCAGCTCGTGTTCGGCTCGAAATGAGCTCGAGATCGAATCGCTCGTTTAGTAAACGAGCCGAACACGAGCCGAATTTTTCAGCTCGTTTAATAAATGAGCCGAACACGAGGCCAACTCGCTCGTGTTCGGCTCGATAACAGTATATATATATATATATATATATTACTATTTAGATTTTAGGCTAAATTCATAATTAGAGTAAAATTTTAATTTTTTTAATTTTCTTTCAATTTTACATTTAATAGTAGGAATGAAAATCAAACTTGTTGTTCGCGAGCCAGCTCGTGTTCGGCTCGTTAATTAAACGAGCCGAACACGAGCTGACCCAGCTCGCTCGTGTTCGGCTCGTTGACACCCTTAACCGCAGACTATAAGAACGGTGCTAGCAGTCCCTTTAATATTTGCGTCACTTTTGATGAAATACTCTGAACTTCATGAAAGATCATATGAAGAGTGAATATCTTAACGTGAATTACACTTACGCTCCGCGAACAACTTAATTAATTTCCTTCTTTTTCTTCTCCTTTCACATCTCATATGTACGACCTATATTTATTAATATGAAGTTGCCCCATTATAACAAATTCAAATCTAAGATAAACTATAGTAACTAATTAAATCTTATAATTAGTTTCAATCAATTAATTAATTAAATTTTAAGATAAAATCTAGTAACTAATTAAATCTAAAAATTAGTTACAAGAAAATATCATGATAAGTTTCAATCTAGAATACTTATCGAAAATATTTAAATCTTATCTCTCTTTCATTTAACCGGATCATATCCATTAAATTATAATTAAATCTTCATATTTAAATTTAATCTAATTAAAATATTATCTCATAAAAATTTATGAATATTTAATTATTCTCTAATCAAATTAGAGATTAAATATTTTATATAATTTCTCATCATAATCACTAAACTGTTTAGTGTATTAGACTAATCTTTTATTTTGAATATACACAATTTCTATTGTGTATGATCTCATAGGTCCATTACCATTTAGCGGTGAAGTTCAATATCAAACTCTTTAACATTAAATTAGAACTCTTCTAATCGATAAAAAATAATTTATTTTAAATTATTTTTACTTCTCACTGTCCGTCAGTGACATCTAGCAGTATATTGGAACTTAAATTTAGACAGCAATTAGGCATTCAATTAGCCATTCAGGACCATACTTCTTTTTTTTTCCACTCAACTATTATACTACAAAAACTTCAAAGTACAAACAAGTAATTAACAAAATAAAAGACATTTTCATACATCCATTATCGACCTTCGACGATCGTGACGGTTACATCATTCGCCGTACATGTTGAGGACCATTCAGTGTCAGTAATGCTCCTATCACTGCAGTAACCAGGCTGTTTAGGCTGTGGAAGCATAGCACTTGCACTACCAAGCATTAATATAACTGTAGACATGTGTGGCCTCTCTTCTGCTCTTTCCTGAACGCAAAGAAGGCCAACTTGAATACATCTTACAGCCTCAGGGACATTGCATAAGCTCATTGAGCCGTCGATCAACTCCATTAAGTTCCCCTCCTTCCATAATCTCCATGCCTGAGTATTAGATCAATTTCTTGTACCATTAGTGTCTAATGATTAGATGTTTCATTATTAGCACAACATTTTCTTTTAGGGCCTCTTTGCACAATTTTGAGAGTTTGATGCATAGTTCCAAAAGTATGCAACCATGATCAAGAGTGTGCAATTACCATTCGAAACTATACAACATGCCTAGTAGTGTTTCACTTTGTTCCTAAAAGTTGAAATGTGTCCTAGATTTTAAATATATTTTTGAGACATTTTGTGTTAAATTATCTTTTTAGAAAATATGGTGTTAGAGTCCAATTCCCCCCTCAACATCTTAATAGGTTATGACAATATATATAATGAGTAAAATCTCCATATATTATCTCACAAAAAGTGGGATTTTTCTTTTTCTTTTTCTTTTTTCCATTTTTATTAGGCTAAGAGACAATGATTTGTGAAAATTAAGAGATAAATTATTTCCTCTTGTTATACTTACATGACCAAGGAGGTTTAGTTGAGGCTCAGTACTGTAAATTCCTCTATTCTTCCTTCCGCTTACGATCTCGAGGACTAAAACTCCGAAGCTAAAGACATCGGATTTAACAGAAAAAATGCCATCCATTGCATACTCCGGAGACATATAACCACTGCATGAAATTGGAATTATAGTTAAACTATATAAGATTACGCAATAGTAAATTGACGGAAAGGTCCATCGAAGAATTAGTGATCTGTATGCTTACTATGTTCCGACTACTTTCTTTGTGTAAGCATCAGTTTGATCTCCTCCAAATATCCTCGCTAAACCAAAATCTGATATTTTTGGATTCAATTCTTCATCTAAAAGAATGTTGCTGGCCTTCAGATCCCTATGGATAATCCTGAACCTCGAATCTTGATGAAGGTAAAGAAGCCCACGAGCAATGCCGATAATAATGTTGAACCTCTTAGGCCAAGTTAGTTGTGGAGACCTAGTTTTATCTGTTCAATTCAATAGAGGTGTTAACGCCATTCTTGTGCTGAAATAATCTTCTAATTTTTATTGAAATAACATATTTGGTTCGCAAAGTATATTTTGTTCAATGCGAAACTTCGATAATGCAATTGAAATCAGGGTCAAACATCAAGGACCAAACTTGAAATTGACCCCCAAATTAGTAACAAGGTAGGAATATTACCAAATATAATGGTATTTAAACTTTTATTTGGCATGTACTCATATATCAGCATCCTTTCCTCTCCGTGAATGCAGCATCCGAGAAGGCGAACGAGATTTACATGTTGAAGCTTGGCAATCAACATAACCTCATTCTTGAACTCATCAAGGCCTTGTAAAGAGTACTTTGACAACCTCTTCACTGCAATGGTGTACCCTTCCTCAAGTTCACCCTATTTTCATCACGTAACTTTGTGAATCAAATCTTATTATTGAACTAAATCACCACTCCAAAAAAAAAAAATGTTGAAAATTTAGACACACTAGTTATGATAGGATACAAACATCCATGTCTATGGAAATGAAAAAAAAAAAAGAATAAAGGATATGTGATGTTTTCCGTAAGTATATTAGATATGCCTTCATACAATCTGTTTTTTTAAAAAAAAAAAAAATACTACACATGCTTCAAGTTCATAATTTAATCACATATATATCCTTATATTTACAAAAATGTCCTCTTCATAAAATCAGTTCTAAAATACCCCTTCATGATCATGAATTAGATGCCTTCCCAATTTCTGGGTATTTTTACTAGGGTGTATATGTAAATAGATGATGTTGCAAGGATTAATATGTCAAAGTAAAAAAGGCATATTCTGCGTGAATTCAATTACCTTATAAACTGTGCCAAATCCACCCTCACCAATTTTATTTGATGCTGAAAAGTTTTCTGTTGCTGTGACTACGGTGCTTATATCATATACAGGAAGCTGTAATTCTTTTTCTCTGCTATTTTCTTCAGAAAACTGGCCTTGAGTTGGGCCTAATGCAGTAACAGAATCAAATGAAACCAGCCTCAACCCACTTCTCCTATTACCTGATTCAGAAGGAATTACATTTAATTAATTCAGAGTTTCTGATGAAAAAATTTCAATTTATTAACAGAGAACAAACGCACTAAACATACCGCGACTTCTTTTCTGCATCCTATTCCAGATGCAGAATCCACTGGAACCTAAAAGAAGCAAGCCAGATGCAATGCTTATCACAATTATTACCACTACTTGCTTATTCTTGCTTTGGTCTTCTCCTCCCAATTCTGTCAAAATTCATCTTATCTTGTCAATTTCTTATTTTGCAATGACTTTCTGATAAAATAATTTGATGAAAGTGTTGGGACTTTTGAAATAATTTTTGGTTCTGCAAGTAGTTTATATGTGATAAAATGATCAGTATTAATCTAAAAGGGTAACTACAGCATGAAAACATAAAAACATTGCAGGGTCAGTTTTTAATGAATGATGACATAAATAACTAAAATTAAGCTAGCTCAGTAGGTAATATCATCTACAAGGGGCTGCTTTTAATTATTTAATGTAAAACAAAAGACGCATAAAATCTTCCAACAACTTGCAATAGTTCTTATTTGTTACTACCAACACATTGCTTTTAGCGGTCAAAAGAGACTGCCGCTTTTTTCCTCTGTCAAAAATACGGAGGAAAAAAATCTCAGATGGCATGTGAAAAACAAGGTCAAGGATCAACTATGCCATTATTATGGAAACACAGACAAAAAAATATTTTTTACAGGTTAATACTGATGCAGAAGTATGCTATTTAAGATGATCTAGCAAATTACTTGTATAAAGGAACTGCTTATTTCTTGCAGATAATGAACCGAAAATTCAGTTTCAGAGACTCTATTGTAACTCAAGAAAAAAAAGAAAGAAATCCATCAATCATCTAATGGAGAACATTGAAGGAAGATGCCCATATCATCTCGAAAATTGAAGAGAAAATAATCATCTTTTCTCGAGGATTGGAACTTGGTATTTGTTCTTATTCGGTTGAACTTGTTAGTACCCATTTCAGAAACTTAATGAAATGAGTCAAATTGAACCTCTAAATTTGAGTACATTTGCAAAAACAAAGATAAAAGGAAAAAAGGAGAGCACACGGACCAAAATCATCTCATTAGATAACCACAAGTATTCAATTATTTGCTAAAGAAGTACTCAATTGCCCGTATTGAGTTAAGGAAAAACTTTATACACTTACGAAGGTCTGATGCGGCAAGCCGAACATAAAGATCCTGCCCTCCATCAACATACTGCCTAACATCCATCAACTCATCCGCCCAAATGATACAACCAGTACCCCCTTCGCTTATATTAGAACTTGAATAAGCCGTGCAAGTACAATTATTCAAGCAACTCTCTCTACACACTTCAAGGCTCATCGTAGCATTGACGGTCGAATTTGCGGTGTCCGGAAGCTTCACCCTACTCATCCTTAAAAACCCATCACTCCTACAATCCAAATTAGTTCTTCGAGCACATCCGCCAGACCCATCTCTCATATTCCACTCACTTAAGTCCTTGGGTTCAAATCCCTGAAAACATTCACAAATTGGCGAATCATTCGAATTGCACATGCCGAAAGGCCCGCACTCTCCGTAATAATCACATTGGTCTCTCGGCATTGACCAATACAAGCTCCACTGGACATGCGAATCGAACCAAACATATCTCTGAATCATGGATTGGTTCATCACAAACCTTGATACAATAGAGTTATCAGTGACTTGGTACATGTAGTATATCTCATCATTATCATTGATGAAATGGAAGGTAAATATGCTGTTAGACTGCATCTCTGGCTCACCACTGAATTGGACTCCGTTCCACGGCCCGTTGCGGTACTCTATCGCCGACCGATCCCATATGAACACTTGCGGTGATCCATGAGGATCAACTTTGAATGTATAATCCCCTGCAGAGGGATCATCTGGGCTTTTCCAAGTAGTAAGAACGCGGTCGAGCCCTCTTCTTAAGTCCCATCCGAGCTTCATTCCCGGCAGCAGAGTGTCAGTTGGGTAGTCAAAGCTCTGCCACAAGGAGCCGTCTGAGTCACCGGCATCTGCTTTCAGAACGAAATTACCAGTATCCAGAAGCTGAGCAACTGGTTTAGTACCGCCTGCGTTCGACGAATTCGTCGACCAGAAAACATAATTCGATTGATTGGAGAGGACGAGATTACCACTGCCGCCGATCTTCAGAAACCCTGTCGAATCCGCGATGGGGTCTTCTCTATTCGCAACCCACACAATTGTTTGAACTGTTAAATTCTTATACCATAAGCCCAGGTATCTATTTTTGGAACTCCCTGGGCTGAAGAACCCTAATTCAAAGACCCCACCGGCGGATACTAGGGTGTGGCCATCATCAACAAGCGATGTGTTTAGAGAGAGAGAGTCCTCTGCAGAGGACAGAGATAGAAGTAACAGAAGCAGAGGAAGCAGCAGAAGCCATTCCTTCATGGCTTTAGCACTTGTTCTTTCTGCCTCTTAGGACTAAGGCACTTTCTGGATGCAGTGCTTTTTAGTGGGACGACGGACCTCAACTCTCTCTTGCTTCGTATTTTCTTCTTGCCATGGGCTTGTAGAACATGAGATTTTGCCTCTGTTGCAGGTCCTAAAGTAGGAGTTGATTATGTGGCCTTCTTTTTTTTTTTCTTTTTTTCTTTTCTTTTGAATTCTATATTTGTCTTTTAACTCTTTATTGCTAGTCGTGTTTTCCTTGGATGGTGACTGCCATTCGAGAACAGGGAAGATTTCCATTGGAGGACGCCACTTTTTGTTGACCTAAGAAGGACTTGGAAAATGAAGCGCCATCAATTTCTTCTTGTTCGGTAAAAGGTTCTCCTACCTACTCCGACATGTGCTTCATTGCCCTGCTCTGGCTTCCATCCGAAATAAAACTATAGACTTTAAAGCCAAAGAAAATTTTGATACTACTGTAGATAGGAATTTGTTTTTCTGAAAAAAAAAGATAGCACATTATAGATAGCTTTATTTATTCTTTTTATTTTCAGCATCTATCGCTTTCTTAGGAGTAGCTTTTAGCCTAGCCTAGTTAATTCTTAGTTTTGATGTCATCTGAACTTTAGTTTTTTAAAGTTCTGTAAATCTTCTGGTAAAATATAATCAATTCGACTTAAGTATACAGCCGAGTTTGTTCTTCAATCTTTTGAGTCCAGTAGTTGAGAAAGAAACCGGTTGAACCGATCGCTCCTCAACCGAATCACCTGATTGTGGCACATTCGAGGGTCATTCAAAGCACCACTACGCAGCTACGAGAGCACTTCTGACCTGGTCAACAGATTGACTTGGTCAATGTCTCACTAATTCAATTTGCAAGAAATAATTTTTTGCACGTCCAGTGAGAGACTCAGGTATAAACTTTTAATCTCAAACTAGTGTAGTAACCTGCGCAATGCGATTGATAGATTAATTTCTAAGTAATATAAAAAAAAAAAATAAAATTACATACTTTCTTTTTATTTGCAAAAAAAAAAAAAAAAAAAAAAAAAAAAAAAAGAAGAGTACCAGAAGTATCTACGTAATAAGAAAAAGGCTTAAAAATTTACAGAAGTAGAAACTAGTAGAATCTGACAAATTTAATTTGAAATTTAATTAAATTTTGATTCTGGAAATTTTTAAATTATTTGGCAATTTATCACTTCTTGGGTAATGTGGCTTAACGGGAAAAAAATCCAATGAAATGAAATTGTCACTTAGATGATTTGGCAGTGCTGAATCTAGAGGTGGTGTTATTTTTCGAATTTGGGGATCGTAGGCTCGAGAACCAAATATTTTTCGACGGGTCGCTATTCTATAAATTTGAAGTTTTCGTAAAAGTTCCTATATTTTATATATGGATTTGCGTGAAACTTGACGGGAAGGGCCTTTATGCGATATTTATCTGCTAAAAAAGTCATACTTTAAAATTTTAAAGTTAGAGGGACTTATGTGTAGTTTTTCATATATAAGGTCTATAAATAATGCGTTAAGATTGAATTTTCGAAAAAAAATTCAGAACAAGAAAGCCCTAGTTGTCGACTACGTGTTCCTCGCGGCCTTCCCCGTCGATCCTTTTCTCTCTCTTTTCTTTCTTTCTTTCTTTCTTGATCTTTCTCGCACTTGAGAGGAAGAGAAGGGGAGGGAGGCCTCGACTTCATCCCTGCCGTGTCTAGGAGACTGAGAGAACCTCCCAAGCCAAAATCTGCATGCATGATTTTTTCTGTTCTTGAACACTTAGTCACTTATAGATATAATTTCATGGCATTTATTGAGTTTTTATGATGGATTAGCAGCTTAGGCACATTTTTAGAGGTGTGGTGAGCATCTTTCCTATTGGTTTTACCTTGTATTTTTGTTGAATTTGTGCCCCACAACTTGGAAAACCCAGCATGATAGATTCTGCAGTTTTCTAAACAATATTGTGAAGATTGGACTTTTCCTCTTATTTGAGACTTGGTGGCCATGATCCAGAGGTTCTTAGGTGTTCCTAGGATAGAAAGAACCCTAGGAATTAAGTTTGAGCCATCCGTTTGAGATATGTATCACGGAATTTCCATATTCGCCTACTATTTGTCGTTTGCTAAAATTTCTAGGCCGAAATTGATATGATTTTTTTTTTTTTTTGGCTCGATGTGACAGGGATCTCCAGGACTTTAGTGATCCGTTTGGAGGTTTGGGATCTGAGGAAAGTGCTCACCAAGTTTCATCGTGATCGGAGACCGGATCAATGCGTTTCAGGTGGGTTGAACAAGTATATCGAAACTTGTCCTATACATTGAGTTTACCAAATTCTGGCATGAGATGCATATGATTGTAATGTCACGACCTATCCTGCATTTCTTTAATCCCCTTCGGAATAAATTGGTTGTTAGGGGCTTATTTTATCGAGTTTTCTTGGGTAGAACGTTGGCGCATGCGGGTATTTTTCTATGATAGAGCCCGAAAAACGGTGAACGGCAGTGCGATCGGATCTGAAATCCGACTTACGGATCTCCCGGAATGGAGTCTTGATGGTCGCGACATCCGTAGTGTGCACCGGAATCCGTGCTAAGAGTTTGGCACACTTTTCGAGGAGATGGCAATTTTATCTCTTGTAACTAAAATTAAAAATATATTTAAATTACAGGATATGGGGATTTTCCCTTTATACGTACATATGGAAAGAAAAAAAAATAAATTATTAAAAAAGATAATTATACCCCGTTTACCGAAAGGAAAACCATAGTTTTAAAAGATCGCCTCCTCAAACCCTTCCCTCTTGTGCGTGCCGAAGACCAAAACGAAACCCTAGTTTTAAAGATCGCCTTTTCAAACCCTTCCCCCTTGTGCGTGCCGAAGACCAAAACGAAACCCTAGTTTTAAAAGATCGCCTCCTCAAACCCTTCCCTCTTGTGCGTGCCGAAGACCAAAACGAAACCGTAGTTTTAAAAGATAGCCTCCTCAAACCCTTCCCTCTTGTGCGTGCCGAAGAACAAAACGAAACCCTAGTTCGGAGATAGAAAAGAGAGCGGATCCTCCACTTCCTTCGATCGACGTGCCGGAAGCCGGGAACGAGACGTCACCGTCATCGGAGGGCAGATCCGGTTTCTCACCACCACAAAGAATGGAGATCAGGATCGCGTAGCCTCCTCCAACGGAGCAAGGTTAGTGATCGTTAATTCTCTTCTTCGGTTTAATCGTGGGTTTTTCGTGCTCTTTTGTGATTGGTTTAATTGGTGTTTTGATCATCGGATCGCGGTTTTGATCGGTGGTTCCTGATTGATTTTGATCGGCAATTGATCACAGGTTTTTGATTGGTTTTAATCGATCTTGATCGGAGGTTTTATCAGATTTTCAATCGGTGTTTCGTTTGGTTTCCGATCGATGGTTTTATCGTTGGAGTTGCCCGTGGATTTGATTGGGTTAATTGGGTGTTCCGACGGAGCATGGGGGAGATAACAGGAAGCCGCCGCCGCCGTTGTTAAACGGGAGGCCGCCACCGCCGTTATCATGTTCACGAGGTTGTCGCCGCAGCCGCCATGGTCGCGTGGTCGCAACCGGAGCCGAAAAAGACGAAGGAAAATAGAAAATAAAGCAAAAATGTGTTTACGGTTCGTGTTGGCAGGTCCAGGCCGCGCGGTCCACGGGACCGGCGTGCACCCGGCGCAGGAAACGGTGGCCCGGATTCGTGCACCCGGCGCGTCTCAGCCATGCACTGGCCCGGCCCAGTAGCGTGGTGCACGCACTGGGCGTGCACCCGGTGCCGCCACCGCGCTCTACGGGCGTGAGCCCGATGCGCGCCTCTCGCGTTCACTAGCCCAGCCCATTCGCCCTGGTGCACGCTCCCGGGTGAGCCCGGTCTGCATCGCCGACTCCACTGTGCTGTGAACCCGGTCCACGCCTGGTCCGTGCACCAATCTCAGCCCGGAAGCCCGGTAACTCCGATTTGGCCCGTTATTGGCCCGTTTTTCACCGTTTTGAGCGCCGTTGTCACCGCTTGGATCACCGTTTCCACTGTTTTTATTAGCATGGCCACCCGGGGTCATTTAGGCCACCGTTTCGCCATGTCATGTGCTAGTTTCGCACGTCGCCGTCGCTCCGCGCCTTGACAAAATCGTCAGGGTCGCGCCGTCGGGCCTTTTTCTCATCATTTTCGCCGTCGGGGTTTCCTCGGCTTGACCGTTGACGTCCCGAGTTAGCTACCAGATGAGAAATTGGGTTTTGTTGGATTTCTGCTAGCGAAATTGGGTTCCGATGGGGTTCGCGATGATATAGTCGCGGTCCGGCTGTTGTTAACCATCGGTTTTACCGTCGGAGATCCGGTTTGATCCGAGTTTTACGGTTTTGCTTGATAGTTTTGGCTCGACTGTTTTTGATGGACGACACGGTCCGCTTGGCACAGTGATTTTAGTTTTTCGTTGGCTTATTGTTTTGGGATAGAAGGGATTCATGTTACAGTGGTCTGGACCACTAATTTTGCATGTTTAGGGTAAAGTGTTAAATTATGTTTTTTGGTTATTTTATTAGGCCGCGTAAAGTTCTGATTGCTTAGGAGGGTCATGGGCGCGGTCGTTTATCTTCATTTCAGGTGGGTACCCTTATCCAGGGAAGGGGGAGGCCTCCAGTCCCTCCCCTACCCTTTTGTTATGATTATTAGTGGTAACTTTTAACATGTCAGAATGTAGTGTTCTTGACTTTTTACAACTACTTAAATTTTAAGCGGTTATCTTACTAGCGACTTTTGGAATTTTGAACTAGTACTCGCGAGTATTTTTCAGTGATTGGGCTCGAAAAATGACGAACGGTGGCGCGATCGGATCTGAAATCCAACTACCGGACCTCCCGAAATAGAATTTTGAAGCTCGCGGAGTTCGGAGCGCGCATCGGAATCCGTGCAACACGATATGCACGCCTTTTGAGGCAAAATGGGGAGATCGGGTTTTCAATTTTTGAATTTTCGAAAAGAAGGGAGAGCGGGTTTTCAAATGAGAGAAAATGGGGGGGGGGGGGGGGGGGGGGGGGAGATCGGGGTTTTCAATTTTCGAATTAGGGAAAAAGGGGGAAACCGGAGAAAGAGAAAAGGGACCTCGTCTTCTTTGGAACCAGCGCAGCGGAGGCCGAGAACGGAACGAGGAGCGGATCCGGAACCCCCCCTACCGCGAGGAACAATCGGATCACCCTCTCCGCTACCACGAGGTGAGTCGTGTGCGTTGGGCGGTTTCGCCTAGGGTTTTCGTGGGTTCTTTGGGGATTGTGGAGTCGGGGCGCCCTAACCGCTGTCGTCGCCGCCGCCGCAGCCGCTTGCAGCCGCGCGCCGCCCGCGCGGGCACGCGCCCGCGCCCGCACGGGGCCGCCCGCAGCCGCTGCCGCTGCCGCGCCGCTTGCAGCCGCGCGCCGCCGCGCTGCGCCCGTGCGGCTCATTGCCGTGCGGGGCCCCGCCGCTGCCGCACCCGCGCGGCTCATTGCCGCGCGGGGCCCCGCCGCTGCCGCGCCGCCCGCGCGGGCATTGCGCCCGCGCAGGGCTTGCCGCCGCAGCGCTGCGCCCGCGCGGCTCCTTGCCACGCGGGGCCCTGCCGCTGCCGCTCCGCCCGCTCGGGCATTGCGCCCGCGCGGGGCTTGCCGCTGCCGCGCTGCGCCCGCGCGGCTTTGTGCCGCGCGGGGCTCCGCCGCCACTGCACCGCCCGTGCGGCTTTATGCCACGCGGGGCACTGCCGCTAACGCCGCCCGCGCGGGCACGCGCCCGCGCGGGGTTTGTGCTGCCGCGCCGCCCGCGCGACTTTATGCCGAGCGGGGCACTGTCGCTGCGCCGCCCGCGCGGCTTTGTACCGCGCGGGGCCCTGCCGCCCGCGCGGGCATGTCCCCGCGCGAGGCTTGCTGTCGCCGCGTGGCTTCGTGCCGCGCGGGGTTTTGCCGCCGCCGCCGCCGCAGTTGTGCCGCGCCACCCGCGTGGGCACGCTGTCACGTGTCGATCGTGTTGGTTCGACCGTGACATCCTTGGGGGCCACTTTTGGAGGACATTTGGTAGGCATTTGGGTTGACAAAGTTATGGGGTTGCGAAGTTGGGACAATCCGTCAAGGTTGAGTCGCGGGCAAACCAACGGGGGCAATTCCCTAGCAATGGCCCATGCCATGACCATGAAAATGGTGTCGCATGCGGGGTTTTAAAACGTACCCCTCGGTGAGCACCTTTGTACCCCCGGGGTGCCAAAGGGGTGGATGCCTCGTGGGTTATATAGAGGAGGGGTTGGACACTTGCGAAGTGGCCCTGACTCCCCCATTGGCCTATAGGACATAGGCCATCCCTTGGCAAGCGGAGTCGCCAAGCCTAAGTTCGTGTGAGCGGTATTCGATGGTCGAAGAGCGCACGGGCTTAGGGTAATGCCTAAGACACGAGGTCGACGGCATTACGGAGTGGGGTAACGCCCAGAGGCTTTGCCTCTAGGTTCGCTTGCACTACCTTATGCCGTTTCGGATCTCTGTAGTGGAGCGAACGAGCGGGTCTTGCGGAAGGTTGGTCCGCCTTAATGGATAAGGCTTGCGAAGGCATGTATATGCCGAGCGGGGATTCGTGAGGCGCAAGGCCTACGAAGTTTGCGAGGCGAAGGAACGGTCGGTCCGCCGTAATGGACAAGGCTCGCAAAGGTAGCGGTGCCGAGCGGGGATTCATGCGGCGCGGCCAACGAAGTAAGAGGTGACAATCGATGCTGGTTTTCATAAAGTGAGCCATGGAGAGGACCGAGGGTGTTGGGGGCCAGGCATGGCCGGCCAATGGAGGTGCCGAATGGCTAGCGAAGCGGAGCGAGGCCGATTCGATTGTGGGCGACATCCGTCAAGCAAACCTTGGATACTGGGCCGAGTGTGTTGGCGGCCGAGCATGGTCGTGCAATGGAGGTGCCAGGGGGTTGGCGACGTAGGAGGAATGTCGCTAGGTTGACAAACCCTTGCGAAGGGTATACACGCGGGAACAAGTAGTGTGGGGTATTCGGGAAGCGGACCTTGGACCGAATCGGGATCGATGACGGAACTAGGTGGCCGGCGGAACGGGACATGCCCGACTCGATTATGGATCCCGTCGTGGAAATTGCGGGGCGCGCGGCGCCTTGGCAAGGAAATGGGCTAGCGGATGGGCGAGATATGCGGGACGGGTCGCTCGGTTAAGCAGACGAGCGGAACGCGCAAGGGCAGCTCGCTCGGGCCCATTCAAATGGACTAAGTTGTGAGAACTTGTATTGTCCTGGATGCTTACTTCGGAGGCATAGGGACATTCGGTTAAGTAGCACTCTCGAGGAGAGTTTGTCCGGTTAGGCAGAATATACTCGGCTTGAAGGCCAACCTCGGTGGCGGGGTTGTTTGTTCGGAACTCGCGGAGTTCGACAAGGGGTTCGACATAAGGCGCGGCGCCGGGCAGTCAGGCTCGTGGAGGAGCATGCTTGGTTAATGCTTGAGTTGTGATCCCGCTGTTTAAGTTCGAGAGCGTGTCCGTGGCAAGGGACTCGGGAAGACTGGCTCGGGTGTGCGACACTTGAGGGCCGCACGGGGCAATTTTAAGGCGAAAAAGCTGGCCCCGTGACAACGCGCTGCTGCTATTTCTGCCGTCGCAGCCTCGTGGCCGCCGCCGCCGCTCGGCCCCTCTTGGGTTCCCGCCGAGTGCGCCCGCGTCCCGTCTATCTCTCTCTCTGTTGAACTGCTCGCGGGTAGCGTCTTCGCTAATCTTCAGTATTAATAGTCGTTTTTCTGGGGACTCCATAGGTCGAGGTGTCGTCCGGGGGCTGCGAGTCAACTGCGGGTGTTCCGACCAAACACTGTCTAGGTGGGTACTGGTGTGGTAAATTTCTTACAAAGTGGCTATTCTTATCATTTGAAAGAGTAAGATCATGAATGATTAAATATCAGTTTTGACCCCATGGCATGAGTTTTTCCCTCTTCGCTTGACTAATAACCGTGACATTGGAATATTGCATCTTGTACTCTGCATACACCGAACTTATTGCTCACGGTACTTACACGCATACCCGCGGTTTGGCCACCGCAGTGGTGTATTTTTTTGGAAAGATGGCACGAGGCCCGTATACCCCACAAGGTACCGACAGTGGGGACCCCTCACGGATTGCTCAGGAGCCGCACGAGCGCCGGGGAGGGGTTGGCGGTACCAAGATATGAGCAGGAGCACTTTGTACTGAGATCTACTAAAACAGGGGAAGCCATGGGACTCACGATGGGGACTGACGGGATGCCCGGTGGCGTCGGTTTGTTTAACTTCAGTACTGTTACTAAATTACATGTTTTCAACTGTTACTTACTCTTTCGGTCACTAACTCCCCACCTTATGACAGGTTCGGTCGGGGGCGGGCACGGGACGGATGCGAGGACGGTCTAGGGAGATGTTTTCGTATTGAGCATTTTTATGAGTGACACTGTTAGGCTCTTTAGTGATGATCTCTTAGCTTTTAGCTGTGTGTGCTGTGATGTAAATATTTAAACTACCGTAGTGATCCCCTTTTCGTTCGTGCTTGTCAGTTCGGCCGTTTTCAAACAAAGAAATGTTTGCGAAAACAGTTTTTAAAATAACAGGTGTTGTGTAGGCACCGATTTGAAAACTCATGGATTAATCCTTTCTAAATACTGGCGGCCATGTTTAGTGACTATGCTAATCTCTCTTACTGTTGGGTATGATGATTGTGGTTATAGTGCAATTGAGATCATGCACAGATGGGTGTGCATGCAATGACCGGAACCGCCGTGCACGTGCAACCGAGACCCCGCTCGTGGGGTCGAGGAATTTGCACGTGTGGCTGATCTGGCGCGCGCCGGGGGATGCTACTAAGGGATAAGTTCAAAATAGTTCGCGCCTTCCGCCTAACCAAAAAAAAAAAAAAAAAAAAATTCTACCCCCGGGGCGTGACAGAGAATGTTAGAGCTGGTTGTATAACACTCCAAGAGTTAAAACAAGATGGTTCAACCCTGGTTTATCTACTGAGTTCTTATGCTACATTGGTGCGACTGAGTGTCGCGGGAGGCGTACGACACAGGTTTGACGATTGATATGCTCATGGCGCTTGCACGCACACCAGCGGTTTGGCCACCGTGTCAGTGTACTTTTCCGGAAAGGTGGTATGAGGACCCATGAACCCCACGCGGCTATTTGCGTGGGGGCCCCCTTACGGCTATTTGCGGAGCTGCATTCGTGCAGTGGGGGGTTACTTTGCACCAGGTTCTGAGCGGGAGATGGATGAACCCCACGCGGCTATTTGCGTGGGGGCCCCCTTGCGGCTATTGCGGAACTGTATTCTTATAGTGGGGGGTTATTGGCACCAGGTTTTGAGCAGGATGACTTCTTTTGCCTGAGGTCCTTGGGCCGACAGGGCGGTATTGTGCTCCATTTTTAGTGAGATTTGTTGAGTAGCTTGTTGGGGTTGTGGATCCTCTGGTTATCGGTTCGTCTTTATTACAGTATTTATTGCATCATACCTGTTTACCTTTACTCTTTATGTCACTGACTCCCCACACTGTGACAAGTTCGTTCGGGAGTGGGATCCGGGACAACGGTGAGGCTATGTCATAGAGTACTTTAGCCCATTGAGGCTGGTGACACGTTTTACTTTCTTTTGGTTATCTGGTTGTTTGGTTAGTATGTTTGTGGGTGCCTTATGTGTGGATTGTTGTGGATGTTGGATTGAACACTTGACTTGATGTTGGACCGTCCTCTATGATGTTTTTACTAGACTCGTATGCAGCAGGTTTCTAAATGAAAAAGTGTTTGCAAAAACGTCTTCAAAAATGGGTGTCGTGTGGGCACCGTTTTACAAACCCGTGGATTTATCCTTTCGAAGTTATGTAGCCGCCAATAATGAGAATGTGAACATGTTTTAAAAATAGGGTGTCGAGTGGACACCGTTTTAGTAATCTTTGTGAAGATATTAGTAGTTGTGATAGATTGAAATCCTTCCCCTTGTTTTTCATCTGGACTGTGTGGTTAAAGCTTGCATCGTGATGGTGACGCCGTGCATATACAAAGGAGACTCCGTCCGTGGGGTGAATTTGTATATGTGGCGGGTCTGGCACGTACCGGAGAGTTAAGTTCTTTCAAATAAATAAATAAATAAATATACACATTTTTCGCTTATTTAAAACCTCCAGGACGTGACAGATTATATGGTATCAGAGCAAAATAACTTTAACCACGGTAGTCGGCGTCAACATCCATAGAATACAATGCCACTAGCAACTGACCGACAGGATAACCAAGGTGTAGGTGCGTAGAGCGCTAGTGTGTGTGCGGGAATAGGGGATAGAGATCCTATTTGTTCGCAGGTCATGGTGTTAGACTAGTTAGGTCTAGAGTTGACTTGGCTTCTTTGTTTACAGCGGATAACTGCCCGGACTTGGCCTTCAAGCAACAACGCAGAAAGAGATGTGACGGCTTCGACAGCTGCGGAGGATTGTCTACTTCGACAACAGTTGCATGGCATGACTAGGCAACTGTTAACGCTCGCCGAACGCATGTACGCGTTGACGCAAAATGCCGGTATGACTGGTCGCGTTCCCCTGTAAGGAAGGACGAACCCCACACGGCCCACTTTTCGTTTTCATGGACGGCCTAAGGAGCGACACCTTTCGGGGAATTGACCGTCGCTCGTACCCGGCATGAGTACCATGAGCCCAGCCGGGGCCAGAAACGACCTCGGTACTATTCCAAGGATGGTTTTGCCAATGGAAGACGACCACCCAAGCATCCGAAGACGCAGTAAGGAACCAGGGGCATGCCGACGAGAGGACCGACGCCGGGGGACCGGCCATCCAACATTCGTGGAGGAGCATCCCGCTTCTTCCCTTCTTGCTTTATCACTTCTACCCATAGTTTTTTAGGAAAGACCCCCCCCCCCCCTCGAAGTATGATGTCAGTTCAGACCCCGGGACGGCCCCTAGAGACGGATAGTTAGTTACCCTCCTACCCGTTAGGGTTGGGAAGGCTAGCTTGCCCTTGGCACTTGGTGGAAATCCCGCTGTAGGTTTTCGATGTAGTGCTAGGGAGGGTTTGTCTTACTAAACATCAGGCGGTGAACGACTGTGAGAAGCGCCAAGTGCGGCTACAGGAACCTGGCCTTCCGGTTCATGTGTACTTGGCATGTGAGAGTACCTCCTTATCAACCTCTTTTTTTTGCATCGTGAGCTAGAAGACTAATGGAGGGTGGATGCGTAGCCTATATGGCTTCGGTGGATTTAACAACTCCACCCTCAACACCGCCTTCGGATATCCCTATCGTAAGGGATCTGTCATACGTATTTCCAACTGGACCGTCTAGGATGCCCACGGGCGAGAGAAAAAAAAAAAAAATTGGTTCTCTATCGAGCTCTTTTCGGGCACGCAACCCATTACAAAGGCACCATACTGAATGACGTTTGCTGAATTAGAGGATCTCAAGGCGCAAATGGAAGAACCTTATGGAGAAGGGCCCCTTCAGGCCGAATGTGTCGGGCAAATGAGGGCTAGTAGTTCATGTTTATGGACTACCTAGAAGATAAAATAAAGTCGCAATGAAAAATAAGTAACATTTGCCTCGGAGTGATGACCTGTCCGACCTATTGCAAAAACCAGCGGTGCTCTCAAAGATTGACCTGCAGCCGGCTAGCATCGACTTAGGGTTCGGGGTGAGGATGTGCCGAATATGGCCTTCCGAACTCAATACGAGCCGTTACGAGGTTACGGTTATGCCGTTGGGCTTACGAACGCTCTAGCAGCATTCCGGTATATAATGAACAGGTTCTTCAGACCACACCAGGATCAATTCGTTGTGGTCTTCATGGACAATGTTCTGGGTTACTCGCGTACGGATTAGGAGCACGAGGAGCATTCACGAGTGATTTTCCATACCCTCAGGGACCAGAGAGTGTAGGCCAAACTCCAAAGGTGTGAGTTTGGGCATCGCGAGGTGGGCTGTTTGGGACACATAACTTCAGCAACGGGAATGGTGATCGATCCTGAGAGGGTGAAATCAGCAACCGACTGGCCCCGACCGACTACGGCAATGAAAATCTCAGGCTTCCGGCAGCATATTTTAGGCGCTTCATAGAAGTTTTTTTGAATATTGCCGCCCCTCTTAATCGCTTAACCCGGAAGGGGGAGAAATTCGAGGGGACGGGTCAACGTCAGGAGAGCTTCGAAGAACTCAAGGTTAGGCTAACACGGGCACCCGTGCACGCACTACCGACACCCAGTGAGAATTTTGAGGTTTCTGGTAATGCATCACGGAACAGACTTGGAGGTGTGCTGAGTCAACAGGGGGGAAAGTTAAGGCCTGTGCGACCAAGCAACTCAAGGACTACATTTCGTCCAATCAAGATCACCCCGGGAAGGCAAGGGTAGCAGCCGATGTCTTGAGCGGTAAGAGTCAGACGGGAGACATATCGGTAACCGCGAATACTCAGTAGGACAGATCAACAGCAAACTTTTTGGTGGCTTAAATTGACGAGGGACGTAGCACGACTAGTGGCTCGCTGTTTGGCTGGTCATTGAATAAAGGCCGAACATCAGCGCCCGGCGGGGAAACTGCAACCTCTCCCAGTGCCAGAGAGAAATGAGAGAATCACGAGGGGCGCGAAGCCAATTGGGAGCGCAAGTCGGACATGTTTGAGCGCTTTCCCCATTTATTGGATTCTTAGTGTATTTAAGTTTCGAGGACGAAACTTCTTTAAAGGTGTGAGTGATGTAATGTCATGACCTATCCTGCATTTCTTTAATCCCCTTTGGGATAAATTGGTTGTTATGGGCTTATTTTATCGAGTTTTCTTGGGTAGAACGTTGGCGCATGCGGGTATTTTTCTATGATAGAGCCCGAAAAACGGTGAACGGCAGTGCGATTGGATCTGAAATCCGACTTACGGATCTCCCGGAATGGGGTCTTGATGGTCGCGACATCCGTAGTGCGCACCGGAATCCATGCTAAGAGTTTGGCACGCTTTTCGAGGAGATGGCGATTTTATCTTTTGTAACTAAAATTAAAAATATCTTTAAATTACCGGATATGGCGATTTTTACCTTTATACGTACATATGAAAAGGGAAAAGAAAATAAATTATTAAAAATGATAATTATACCCCATTTACCGAAAGGAAAAGCTGGAACCCTAGTTCGGAGATAGAAAAGAGAGCGGATCCTCCACTTCCTTCGATCGACGTGCCGGAAGCCGGGGACGAGACGTCACCGTCATCGGAGGGCGGATCCGGTTTCTCACCACAGCAAAGAACGGAGATCGGGATCGCGTAGCCTCCTCAATCGGAGCAAGGTTAGTGTTCGTTAATTCTTTTTCGTCGGTTTAATCGTGGGTTTTTCGTGCTCTTTTGTGATCGGTTTAATTGGTGTTTTGATCATCGGATCGCGGTTTTGATCGGTGGTTCTTGATCGATTTTGATCGGCGATTGATCATGGGTTTTTGATTAGTTTTAATCGGTCTTGATCGGAGGTTTGATCAGATTTTTGATCGGTGTTTCGTTTGGTTTTCGATCGATGGTTTTATCGTTGGAGTTGCCCGTGGATTTGATTGGGTTAATTGCGTGTTCCGTCGGAGCATGGGGGAGATAACGGGAAGCCGCCGCCGCCGTTGTTAAACAGGAGGCCGCCGCCGCCGTTATCATGTTCACGAGGTCGTCGCCGCAGCTGCCGTGGTTGCGTGGTGGCAACCGGAGCCGGAAAAGACGAAGGAAAACGGAAAATAAAGCAAAATTGTGTTTACGGTTCGTGTTGGCAGGTCCAGGCCGCGCGGTCCACGGAACCGGCGTGCACCCGGCGCAGGAAACGACGGCCCAGATTCGTGCACCCGGCGCGTCTCAGCCATGCACTGGCCCGGCCCAGCAGCGTGGTGCACGCACTGGGTGTGCACCCGGTGCGCGCCACCGCGCTCTGCGGGCATGAGCCCGATGCGCGCCTCTCGCGTGCACCAGCCCAGCCCATTCGCCCTGGTGCACGCTCCCGGGTGAGTCCGGTCTGCACCGCCGACTCCACTGTGCTGTGAACCCGGTCCACGCCTGGTCCGTGCACCAACCTCAGCCCGGAAGCCTGGTAACTCCGTTTTGGCCCGTTGTTGGCCCGTTTTTCACCGTTTTGAGCGCCGTTTTCACTGCTTGGATCACCGTTTCCGCCATTTTTATTAGCATGGCCACCCGGGGTCATTTAGGCCACCGTTCCGCCATGTCATGTGCTTGTTTCGCACGTCGCCGTCGCTCCGCGCCTTGACAAAATCGTCGGGGTCGCGCCGTCGGGCCTTTTTCTCATCGTTTTCACCGTCGGGGTTTCCTCGGCTTGACCGTTGACGTCCCGAGTTGGCTACCATATGAGAAATTGGGTTTTGTTGGATTTTCGCTAGCGGAGTTGGGTTCCGATAGGGTTCGCGATGATATAGTCGCGGTCCGGTTGTTGTTAACCATCGGTTTTACCGTCGGAGATCCGGTTTTATCCGAGTTTTACGGTTTTGCTTGACAGTTTTGACTCGACGGTTTTTGATGGACGACGCGGTCCGCTTGGCACAGTAATTTTAGTTTTTCGTCGGCTTATTGTTTTGGGATAGAAGGGATTCATGTTATAGTGGTCTGGACCACTAATTTTGCCTGTTTAGGGTAAAGTGTTAAATTGTGTTTTTTGGTTATTTTATTAGGCCGCGTAAAGTTCTGATTGCTTAGGAGGGTCACGGGCGCGGTCGTTTATCTTCGTTTCAGGTGGGTACCCTTATCCAGGGAAGGGGGAGGCCTCCAGTCCCTCCCCTACCCTTTTGTTATGATTATTAGTGGTAACTTTTAACATGTGAGAATGTTAGAGCTGGTTGTATAACACCACAAGAGTTAAAACAAGATGGTTCAACCCCAGTTTATCTACTGAGTTCTTATGCGACATTGGTGCGACTGAGTGTCGCGGGAGGCGTACGACACAGGTTTGACGATTGATATTCTCATGGCACTTGAACGCACACCAACGGTTTGGCCACCGTGTCGGTGTACTTTTCCGAAAAGGTGGTCTGAGGACCCGTGAACCCCACGCAGCTATTTGCGTGGGGGCCCCCTTGCGGCTATTTGCGGAGCTGCATTCGTGCAGTGGGGGGTTACTTTGCACCAGGTTCTGAGCGGGAGATGGATGAACCCCACGCGGCTATTTGTGTGGGGGCCCCATTGCGGCTATTGCGGAACTGTATTCTTACAGTGGGGGGTTATTGGCACCAGGTTTTGAGCGGGATGACTTCTTTTGCCTGAGGTCCTTGGGCCGACAGGGCGGTATTGTGCTGAATTTTTGGTGAGATTCGTTGAGTAGCTTGTTGGGGTTGTGGATGCTCTGGTTATCGGTTCGTCTTTATTGCAGTATTTATTGCATCATACCTGTTTACCTTTACTCTTTATGTCACTGACTCCCCACACTGTGATAGGTTCGTTCGGGAGTGGGATCCGGGACAACGGTGAGGCTACGTCATAGAGTACTTTAGCCCATTGAGGCTGGTGACACGTTTTACTTTCTTTTGGTTATCTGGTTGTTTGGCTAGTATGTTTGTGGGTGCCTTATGTGTGGATTGTTGTGGATGTTGGATTGAACACTTGACTTAATGTTGGACCGTCCTCTATGATGTTTTTACTAGACTCGTATGCGGCAGGTTTCTAAATGAAAAAGTATTTGCGAAAACGTCTTCAAAACTGGGTGTCGTGTGGGCACCGTTTTACAAACCCGTGGATTTATCCTTTCGAAGTTATGTAGCCGCCAAGAATGAGAATGTGAACATGTTTTAAAAACAGGTTGTTGGACACCGTTTTAGTAATCTTTGTGAAGATATTAGTAGTTGTGATAGATTGAAATCCTTCCCCTTTTTTTTCATCTGGACTGTGTGGTTAAAGCTTGTATCGTGATGGTGACGCCGTGCATATACAAATGAGACTCCGTCCGTGGGGTGAATTTGTATATGTGGCGGGTTTGGCATGTACCGGAGAGTTAAGTTCTTTCAATATATATATATATATATATATATATATATATATATATATACACGTTTTTCGCTTATTTAATACCTTCGGGGCGTGACAGACTATATGGTTTCAGAGCAAAACAACTTTAACCACGATAGTCGGCGTCCAACATCCACAGAGTGCAATGCCACTAGCAACTGACCGACGGGATACCCAAGGTGTAGGTGCGTAGAGCGCGAGTGTGTGTGCAGGAATAGGGGATAGAGATCCGGTTTGTTCGCAGGTCATGGAGTTAGACTAGTTAGGTCTAGAGTTGACTTGGCTTCTTTGTATACAGCGGATAACGGCCCGGACTTGGCCTTCAAGCAACAACGCAGAAAGAGATGTGACGGCTTCGACAGCTGCGGAGGATTGGCTACTTCGACAACAGTTGCATGGCATGACTAGGCAACTGTTAACGCTCGCCGAACGCATGTACGCGTTGACGCAAAACACCGGTATGACTGGTCGCGTTCCCCTGTAAGGAGAGACGAACCCCACACGGCCCACTTTTTATTTTCATGGACGGCCTAAGGAGCGACACCTTTCGGGGAATTGACCGTCGCTCGTACCCGGCATGAGGACCATGAGCCCAGCCGGGGCCAGAAACGACCTCGGTACTATTCCAAGGATGGTTTTGCCAATGGGAGACGACCACCCAAGCATCCGAAGACGCAGCAAGGAACCAGGGGCATGCCGACGAGAGGACCGACGCCGGGGGACCGGCCATCCAACATTCGTGGAGGAGCATCCCACTTCTTCCCTTCTTGCTTTATCACTTCTACCGATAGTTATTTAGGAAAGACCCCCCCCCCCCCCCCCCCGCGTCTCGACGTATGATGTCGGTTCAGACCCCTGGATGGCCCCTAGATACGGATAGTTAGGTACCCTCCTACCCGTTAGGATTGGGAAGGCTAGCTTGCCCTTGGCACTTGGTGGAAATCCCGCTGTAGGTTTTCAATGTAGTGCTAGGGAGGGTTTGCCTTACTAAACATCAGGCGGTGAACGACTGCGAGAAGCGCCAAGTGCGGCTACAAGAACCTGGCCTTCCGGTTCATGTGTACATGGCGTGTGAGAGTACCTCCTTATCAACCTCTTTTTTTTGCATCGCGAGCTAGAAGACTAATGGAGGGTGGATGCGTAGCCTATATGGCTTTGGTTGATTTAACAACTCGACCCTCAACACCGCCTTCTGATATCCCTATCATAAGGTGTCATGCCCCGGGGTCGAAACTGCGACCCGAGCTCGCCAACAGATCCGCCACCTATACCAAACCCGCATAGGCGAAGCGTCCTACCTGCAAAAAGTGCTACAGCTAAACAGATATCAGAGCTAAAAGATAAAACTGTTGTAGAAAATAAAATCAACTACTGTACAACTGAAGATAATACGACAAGGTCCATCTCCCAAAAATGGTAATCATACAATAACCTCGAATACAAAACTCATAGCTCAACAGGGAGGTATCTCAAATAAAACATCAGTGTACAAGCTCTCAATACATCATCCTCACTACATCAGTCTCTCAAAAGAGGAAATAAATACTAATCTACCAACTATACTGAAGATCTCCTCGAAAAGGGGGTACCCCTACTCTCCAAAGATGGGTCTGGATCTAGCTCGCGACTCCCTCACCACGAACAGCAACCGCAGAAACAGCAACACCCGCTAAGACTCTGCAAAACAAAGGAGAGAAAGGACAAAAAGGGGGAAAACCCCCAACGGGTGTGAGAACAACACCAAAAGGGAGCTCTCAGTGGGTATCGCCACCAGGCCCGACGATCTGCCCACCAAGACTACTAGAGGCAAAAGATAATCAATGCAGTAAAACTGAAGAAAGAAGCTGAAGACACTCTACAGCTACCATGCCTCTATCTAAATGCTCAAATGGGGAAACTCTGATAAATATATGCAACACTCGCACACGTGGTGCTCAATCGACCCAATCGAGCTGACTGCCACATCGGGTCCAGTCAAACCTGCGCCCACCTACAACCACCTCCCGCTGATGGGCAGGAATTACGTAGGGCGTCCAAACGGACTAACTCGCTATCGAGTAGTGGCTCATGCAGGTTATAGTCAAAATCCACACTCTCTCTAAGAACGGATATACTCAAGATCACCAAGCCTCTCGCACAACAGTCCACAACTCTCAAAGACCTCGGGACCACAGTCCCCAAATGGAACCCAACAATACTAGCACTGGTCTAAACACAGCTACTAGACTCCACTCGGTCCCCCTGACACGAGTGAAACAAAAAAGAAAATGCCGGTAATAACCCAATCTAGTGCCACCAGTAAAACTGGCATTGCCTGCTCAGCGGAATCTGCACACATGGCTCGAAACCGCGGGATCGGCCCGCACGGCTCGCATCCCAAAATAAGTATCAGACCGGAACACAAGGCTGGGTCCGAAAAGCCTACCTCCGGAGTGGCACTCGAGGGGAGCGACCCACACGAGTAAAGAACCTCAGTAACCAGTAACATAAGTATCTTAATCAGCAGGACTGGATCACGACTCTGATCGAAGTGGGAAAACTCATCCACTAAAGAAGGACCCGATCACAATCTGATGCAACAGTAAACAGTTAGTGGAAAACTCCAACCACTAGAGAAGCCTGATACCCAATCTGATGCATAAACAATCTCCGGTCAACCGCCCAATGTCCGCGGTTACCGCAATACCCCACGAACCACAACCTATCACAATCCGGCACAACCTGTCCCCGACACCAGGACCCCAGCTACACTATCCCAAATCCCTGCTCGAACCCGAGCAATATGAACCAAGTATCTAGAAAGAAAGGAGAAAGAACAAACATGGTTTCTCCTAAGTCAGATCCCAACATGAAAGTGTAGCAGTAAAAGGTGGCCTAGCTATATGTCCATACAAGCATGCATTTGTCCTCAAAGAAGAATAAAGAAAATAAACCTCATGCCAAAATTATCAATGACCATACCTGTCCAGAATCCTCAATCCATAATGGCTCCTCAGAGTAGAACCTGCACATAACTACATAATCCTATCCCATTGCATAAACCAGCCTCCTAAAAGGTTATGTGCTAATATGGCATGATAATTAATCATATAGGGTAACCTTGCCTTAGGTAAGCTTCCACTAATCATCAACATGAATATTTGATTAATACCATTGTCATACTATGAATAATTCACTCGCAATTCCCATAAAATCCACATTGTTAAACTTACCGATCAATCCCAGCTATTGTACCATACACCTGCATGCAATGTTAACATATAAAAATTTAGAGAACCGTCCACCGGTTCCGGGAATAAGGCACCTACCTGAAACGCATTCCGCAGGCAAAGCTGAAGTCGGTGAAGTACGCAGCCACACTAAATCCAAAATCTGCCAAAATCGCACCCTCGGTAACAGTCGCACAGACCTCTGATCCAATCAACAACATCACCAACAATTAATAACCAATCACTACAATTCCTAAAAACAGCATGCGCTGTTTTTACCAACCAGCAGAGTGGAGAAGCCTTTTCACCAGTATACAGACCTCCAAAAATTCCAAAAAAATTACGGTTGCGATCCTCGCGACGAGTAGCCCCAAATCGACTGTTTAAACGCCCCGTTCTGATACCTGTAGGCCAAGAAACAATTCGGACAACGTTGGAAGCCATTCCCTCAAGAACACAATTCTGTTGGAAAAATAGCAGTAAAGAAACTTAATTCTCCCCCACGAAATGACCTAATAAAAATCCAATAAAAATACGGGTGTGTTCCTCTCGAAGAGTAGATATCAATCGACACTTGAATCACCTCATTCCGATACCCGTGGGCTGAGAAATAAATCCAACAAGCTCATGCTGTCCAAAATCACCACAGAAAAACAGTGGCTCAGAGATGCCTCGGGAACTGTGCCAAAAACTCGAAATATGGAGAAGTGATCAACGAAAAACGAAGCCTTACCTCTTGTGAACGCGCTGTCGCAAAAATCGTCGAAAATGAAGATCTGAGCAAGCCGAGGGAGCCTGCGCACCGAAACGCGACGAAGGGGATCATCGGTGAAGGAAAGTCGCACTGTGCCAAAAGCCGCATACCTCGAAGTGCGTGCCATAAAAAATTCCCAAACTTCTCCACGAGATGCTCCACAGGGAGATGAACAACTTTGCTTAAGGTTGCCAAGTGAGAAGAGCTCGGGAAAAGCCCCAAACTGCAGGCCAAAGGGGAGTATTTATAGTCAAAACTGAACAAATCACTTAATTCCCTCTGTGTCCCCACTTCCGGGCGCCCGAATAATTCGGGCTGCTATAGTAATGGGCCCGACCCATTACTGTGCAGGCCCGAAACCACCACAGCCCGCCACGCGGCCCACTGCGCAGCTGACCCGCGCTCCGCTACGCCCGGTGCACGTGCGCCCGCCAATGACGGCGCGCCACGTGGCACCTACCACCCTGCACCGCGCACGACGCGCGCCTGCCCACGCGCGTACGGCCACCTGCCCCGCGTACGGCCACCTGCCCCGCGTACGGCCACCTGCCCCGGTCAACTGCTCCGATCCCTGCGTGGACCGCGCGCACAGCACCGCTCCAACCACAAGCTGCCACGTGGCACCGCCCTGGTGCACGCCCGCCGTGTGGACCGCGCACCTGCCCGCGCCGCTCTGCGCCTGCCCGCGGCCGCCGACGCCTGCCCGAGCCCGCGCCGCCGCCTTCCGCCGCTGCCCGCCGCCGCCGGCCGCCGCCGGCGATCGCCGGGAACACTATTCCAGCAGTGAACAGTAAAAATTACTATAGCAAGCTCCGAAAAATACAAGTAAATAGCCCATCTTGACCGTTTTCGCGCGCTGATTCCAAATCCGGCGTCCATTTTGCCAAATTCCAATCCTAAAAATTGCCGGAGGCTCCCGAAAAGGTATTTTTAATCCGAATTTCGCGCTGAGCCTAAATTTGTCATCCATTCTGCGCGTAAACTCCTCTAAACATCCGACGCGGTCCCCCGATTACCCACGTGATCCATTTTAAGCCCCGAGTCCATCTCTTGTGTCCAAATTGGCGCGCGAACACTGCCGACATGCCACGTAGGCTTCCAGAAGCTGCTGGTCACACTGTAGAAGCCCTGCAAAGATCCGGGTCACCACATCTTCCCCCACTAAAAGAAAGTTTCGTCCTCGAAACTAAAGCAACTCCCAAGGAGTCTCAGAAACCAGGGGTTAATACTCAACACCGCCGTCCCCAGCTCCCAAGTCACCAATCCCTCCCCGTGATTACTCCTCAGCAACAACATCAGCAACAACCAGAACGGTATAGCCCGATTGCGCAATTCCCTCACTTCACAAGCCGGAATTCGCAACGGGCGTCCCTCGTACTCCAAACTCTCACAGACCTCAAAAGGAACGAGTCAATCACGAGCGAGGGGTCCAAAGCATAACACTCCTGAGCTGAGACGCAGAAAAACCTCAAAAACTCCAACAAAAGACGGGGGGAAAGGAACAAACAGCCCGAGCAACACGCTCAAACATCACTCCTAAGAGCCAACTCAACCCAAGCGACCCGAAACACATCCACACAAACACCTGCACAGAAAAGGGGCCCTAACAAGCAGGGGTTCACACTCGGTCGCCCTCAAAACTCAACCATCCAAGTGGATTGCTCAGCCGCAGCCTTTCATCAAAAGGGATCCTCTGGGACACAACTCAAACCCTGCACACCAGAATGGCCCCACACAGCGCCAGCTATGGAACCGTCAAACTCAACTCCCAAATAGCTCTTCTGCTCCAGGTATCCGCCACCACAGTGGCCCTGTCAGGGTGATCCTGGGTGCTCATCAAAATCCAACGGTAGCTCTACAGCCACTATAGGAGGTATCACTATAACTCGCAAATCCATCTCCCACCACTGACTAGGTTAAAATCGGCGCTGGTTCCAATCTCATCATCCGCTCGTCAAGCTCTATTGGCACTATCCGGTCCAAAAACTCCTCACCCCAACAATAACTGTCGATCTCGGCCAGTCTTAAATAGCATCCATTTTGGCCGGATTTCCACCGCCGCCCCTACGGCTAGAATATGTAATCCAGGATGATATGCTCTCGAAGTTAAAACTTGTACCAAAATAACTTGGCATAAGGCTCCTTCCTCACATACCTTGTCACACCATCTACAAATGCTGCACAAGCTCTAAATCACTCAGGGAGGGGGGTAAAACCAAAATATCCCTGAAGGATGCCGCTAACAATCCGTTCAAGTCCAACTGGAACACGAAATTCCTTAATTTTATAGGCAACAGGGCATTAGTCATTCCATTGGCCTCACCGTACTCATAATGCCCCTACCGTGCCTTGAACACCATCAAGGCAAGGTCCTCGGCTGTCTAATTCCAAGTAGGTACTCACATCAAACAATAACTGCCGGAGTATAGCTCCATAAAAAGGTCCTAAATAATACCTGGACCTGCCTGGGCTCCAATCCCAAAGGGCTCTCACCGTCGTGTATCCACGACGTGGCACTAGGTCAAACAGTCCCTCGATCCATCAGATCCCTGTACCGGTGCGATTAACTCTCCCCGCTCATACAGATAATATCCAAGCGGTGCTATTGAGGTTGGCGCGGTTTCCAGAACCACGTCAACCGCAATCTCAATCTCCCTAACTGGCGGCATAATCATCGGCTCGAGTGGACTCACACCCGGGATCTCGCAGTGATGGAAATATCCTTTGGTCCCGGCGCCGCCATAAGCTCCTCTCACACTGTCGCTAAAACCTGAGTGCTCGAACAATCTCCCCATAACAAACCTCCTTTGTCTGCCTCGCAGAATGTCACAATCATCACTCTCTCTGCACTTAACCATCCAGTGGTGCTGTGCCAACCAATCCCAAGCACTGGGTCAAAACATCGAACTGCCACCCATATCAATAGGTTTGCCGGTATAACTCATGGTCTCAACGGCACTGGACATAATCCACAAGCCTCCTTCACATGCACAACACCGATGGTATCCTGTACCTCTAGTGCACGTGGTAACAACTCTGCCTCTAGTCCATGCCGGAAAGCAAAGTGCACTAACTCCGACTGCTGTGATAAAATCACACCTGCAACAACCCGATCCACTGCCGTGGCGTCTTCCAACCAGGCGTCACAATCTCCTCCACTTAAAGCAAGCGGTTGTCGCTCAGTCTGCCAGAAAATATCCAAACCAATCACAAAGGGAGCACGACCTCTGTCTCTGCTCACCCTGAAGCAACAGATACGGTCTTCCGCAGACAACCAAACCACGCTACCACAGCGCTACTCCGATAGATGCTGATACTGCCATCGGGGTCCACCCGATCTCCAACATCTCAGAAATCCATTATCGCAACCGTCATACGACAACACACAATTACTTCAAGAAATTCCATATACAATTATCCTTACTAGCTCACCCCTCAATCACATATATTATACCCCAACATGCAAGCTATCAATCACAAAGGGTAACATTCCCTTCGGTAAGCTTTACATTAACCGTCCACAAGGATATCCACCATCCAGGTAGGCCAAACGAAAATGCCTCTGCCGGCAGATCTGTCATCCATCACCTAGCGCCAAGCGCCTCCATCCAGAACTCACCTCTAGCGGCAGATCCCCATCCAAAGGAACTGCAGTGCCCAGCTCCAAACACAATGCCTACTCCGTCGAGGCATCCACAATCCAAAATCCAAACAGGAGGGACCGAAAAGAAACTAAAAAGTATCCTGGCGCAATCCACTCCCAGTCTCACATATCCTATGCGCCTCGTCCCTCGAAACCTGGAGCGCCAGTTCAACAACTACATGAACTCTCTAGCACAGGGAGGTTCTCAATTAATCACTCCATCACCACCGATCACTACTCTGCCTCCAAAGGCTCTAAACTCAATCTTACGAGTCGGGGTGGTTCAGCTGCCAAATCTAGCTCACTTAATCAAACATGCCCCACAGCTCCTCTGCTGTCAACTATCCACCCTGCCTCAGCGCCTTGGCACCAAACATTGGCACGGAGGGGGCCACTCGCTCCATTGGCACCACAGAAATCCCCGCCGCTGAAGGTACTGCAACCTGGTGGTCTCAGAAGGTAAGCACTGCCGGGCTGCCCACTGCTCCGACGACTGTGTCACCAAAACTAGCTGCTCACCCAAACGCTGATGTGCCTCTAACAATCCTGTCATCTGGGTCCGGAGTTCTCTGACCTCAATCCGGGTATCCGGCCCAAAATAACTAGCTCAGACCCAACTGCTGCACCAAAGTGCACCCGGGTCAGGGCCCAAAGTCGGGGAGACACCGCTCGCCACGACAAACCGCAATTCAGCACACTACAACGCTCGACCCAATCCGGCGAAAGTCTAGAGCATGTCATCCATTCCACAGCGTTATGTTGTCTGCAGCCAACATAACTACTTAGGAGAATAAACATGCCAATCACTCATCCCGTCCCTTGGGAGAGGTGTAAAACTCAATCAGGACTCTCGCTACAAATCATGACTCTCACGAAGTCATCCTAGGGTCCAACCACAAGCCTAGGGTTTCTAAGTCCACCATGACCTACAACCTAGGCTCTGATACCAACCTAATCTGTCACGCCCCAGGGTCGAAACTGCGACCCGGGCTCGCCAACAGATCCGCCACCTATACCAAACCCGCATAGGCGAAGCGTCCTACCTGCAAAAAGTGCTACAGCTAAACAGATATCAGAGCTAAAAGATAAAACTGCTGTAGAAAATAAAATCAACTACTGTATAACTGAAGATAATACGACAAGGTCCATCTCCCAAAAATGGTAATCATACAATAACCTCGAATACAAAACTCATAGCTCAACAGGGAGGTATCTCAAAGAAAACATCAGTGTACATGCTCTCAATACATCATCCTCACTACATCAGTCTCTCAAAAGAGGAAATAAACACTAATCTACCGACTATACTGAAGATCTCCTCGAAAAGGGGGTACCCCTACTCTCCAAAGATGGGTCTGGATCTAGCTCGCGACTCCCTCACCACGAACAGCAACCGCAGAAACAGCAACACCCGCTAAGACTCTGCAAAACAAAGGAGAGAAAGGACAAAAAGGGGGAAAACCCCCAACGGGTGTGAGAACAACACCAAAAGGGAGCTCTCAGTGGGTATCGCCACCAGGCCCGACGATCTGCCCACCAAGACTACTAGAGGCAAAAGATAATCAATGCAGTAAAACTGAAGAAAGAAGCTGAAGACACTCTACAGCTACCATGCCTCTATCTAAATGCTCAAATGGGGAAACTCTGATAAATATATGCAACACTCGCACACGAGGTGCTCAATCGACCCAATCAAGCTGACTGCCACATCGGGTCCAGTCAAACCTGCGCCCACCTACAACATCCTCCCGCTGACGGGCAGGAATTACGTAGGGCGTCCAAACAGACTAAATCGCTATCGAGTAGTGGCTCATGCAGGTTATAGTCAAAATCCACACTCTCTCTCAGAACGGATAAACTCAAGATCACCAAGCCTCTCGCACAACAGTCCACAACTCTCAAAGACCTCGGGACCACAGTCCCCAAATGAATCCCAACAACACTAGCACTGGTCTAAACACAGCTACTAGACTCCACTCGGTCCCCCTGACACGAGTGAAACAAGAAAGAAAATGCCGGTAATAACCCAATCTAGTGCCACCAGTAAAACTGGCATTGCATGCTCAGCGGAATCTGCACATGTAGTAATCCGAAATATTTTATTTTTAATAAATAAAATAAAAGATAATTTTCAACCTGAAGTTAGATTCAAAAGACCTATGTCGATCTATTTGATCAATTGTCGGGATGCAAGTTGCACGAATTACGAGGCAAAAAGGCTAATTTCCAATCCGGACATGATCTTGGAAATCCGAGATGACCGTTGCGATCGTCTCGTCGAACTGAGCGAGTTTCATATTCAGCACTTTTCGATCCGACGGTCGGATCTTCCAGAATTTAGTGAAGAAGAGGATAAATAGCTGCGACCAATGGAACAGTGCTAATGCGCACAGTGACTTCAGTCATTTACTGTAGATGAATAGTAACCCTTGATTCTATTCCCTCTTGAACCAACGTTGGCCAATTTACTATCCGGACCCCTAATTTAGCGGTATAAGTAGTCAAACCTAACTAATTTTGACTTTCTGAGCGCGATGGCACTGACGGTTTTCGCGTTTGGCAATCCGGGATGCATCGAAGTGCGTGCAACGCACTGTATTTGGTCGAACTTTATGGACCAAGTTTTTATCTGAGCGTCAAACAAACCAAACAAATACGCTACTTGACAGGTCTCGACAAGCCGGAAGTCGTGGCGAAGTCCGTTTCGCGAATTGATGAACGAATTTTCTCGAAATGCGTGAAAAGTGCCGAAAAACTAATATTTTCTAATGAAACCTAAATATATTATGTACCAAAGTTAACAAGCTTAATCCATTGAGGTGTTGGGTGCATATTACACCTATTGAGAAGATTTCGGAGGCTAGGGTTGAGTGTGAACCCGGGTTGGGATTATTTTGCAAAAATTAAAAGCATTAAGTGTGAATGTCTTTTGATCTTCCTTGGGTTGGAGTACGAGGGGTCTGAGGGAGGATACGAGGCATCATCTCTACCTCTGTAATCTCCACTTGGTGTCTGGTGCACTGGGGTGGCCGAGGACACAAGCCCAAGAGAAGCAACCCGAGTGAGAGAGAGAGAAGAAAGAAGATGGAACCAATTCCTTCCAAACTTTGATCTGGAGATCCAAAGGTGTTCCATAGTACCAGAGGAGTGTTGCTGGAGCTTACTGTGGCCGCGCGTGGAGGAGGGACCAAGAATCCGGCTTCCTCCATCTCCCCCGACTCCGGCCAAGGTAAGGGTCCCAAACCATTGAATGTTTGCACCCATGACCCTAAGAAGTAGACTTCCTAGGCCATAGGGAAGCTCCATGCACAGCCCTGAGCCCCCATGCGCGCGGGTTAGCCGGCGGGAGCGAAGTTGGCCGGAACCCTAGTGATAGCTCCGCCTTGGAAGAACTCCGCAACCGTTGGACCAAAATGGTTAAAAATTGGTGTGCTTGGACTGTAGGTGGTGGGGACCAACTCCACCAAATTTGTTGGAGTATGGTCGACCCAGTGAATGGCAGTTTTATGCCCTAACTCTCGGGTTTTTATAAGTTTGCCGAGCCTTGTGCTCCGGCGCCGGCGGGCTTCTCCGACACCGGCCATCAACCCATAAGAGATGCTGGGACCCAGAGGATCCCAATCATGCCTTTGCATGGCTCCCATGCAGCCCGAAAAAGGGTCGGCCATGGATGAACCCGAGAATGGAAGAAACTTGGCCGCCGGCGTTCCGGCCATCTCCGGCCGGGGAGGAAGTGTCGGGAAACTTTGTATGGACTAGAGGAAGCTTCCATATAAGTTGGAAGGCTTCTTATAGCTTCTGTAAAAATCCGCCATTAACGGGCTTGAGCTCCAAAATGGAGCTTTGCTCCCCGCCGCCGCGCCGCACCCCGTTGCCGGTCACGGGTATGGAAAGCTTCTGGGAGACATTTAGCATCTATTAGTGCTTTTGGTCTGATCCCAGAGCTTCTGGTTGAAGCATCACGATTTTCAAGGTTTAAGCCATTGTCTTCGTCCTCGAGCCCAACTGATTGTGGGTATTTGGTCTGCTCCAGATGGGGGGGAATTGTTTAGAAACCTTAGAGGAACATTTTTGTTCAAAAATCTCTGCTCCAGATGCTGTGTGGGCTGAGAACAAGCTGAAACTTAGTCTATGTTTGTGTTTACTGAAATGTGCACACCAAGTGTTTGATCTAATGCCACAATGAAGAAAACTTTAGAATTTGACTTCACTGTAAATATGAAACTTGTTTCTAATGATCCCCTGAGCTTGATGCTCACCTCAGATCAAAATGATTCTGTGAGGATTTAAAATTGGAGCAATGTGAACCCTTAAATGAAACTTGGCTTTGGTTCTGCTTGAACCAGCACACTTGGGTTCCAACCAGGGTGAGCACTATGGTCTTAGCATGGTTTAGATCAACTTTGATATACAGACTTTTGCTGTTTGAAGTTTGGATTAAAAGTTGTAGTTTAATCAACTAAAAAATGAAATGTTGGAACAAAACTATGTTCTAGGCTGTTTGCGAAGCCGCGACAGTGTATTCCTGGCTAATTTGGGGTCACTGGACGCGATGCTCCCGTTAGATTTAGGTTTTGAAGTTTCGAAGAACAAAAATTGCATTTAGGCTATGTTAGAGAGTAATGCTTGGCCCGAAGTTTGCCTCGGGTTCCGTGCTGCCACAAATGGGTGAGCACGGTGTTCATCAAGATAAATGTCACCTGCTGGAAGGGACGGTTTGTTAAAATGATTTTTCAGTTGAAAGAACGAGCGAAAACAGTGCTCAAATGACACTAAAATGTAATTTTTGGAAACCCTAGGGGTCTAAACGCAAAAATGACAACGTGTACTGTTTTGTACAGTGTGTAAATGATTCCTAAGCTTTTCGTTAGGAATCCAACGGCTCTCGTTGAGCGGAAATCGGATATCGATCCGTAAATCGGCAAAATCGACGATTTTACGGTATCCGGGTGACAATCGCGTAATTTGAGAAATTACGGCGGTTTCGCCAAGCCGACTGTTGAGTCCCAGTAGAATCTGGTTGAGCCAGCGGCAAAGATTAAGCCCGAGTCTCCCAGAAATCCAAAAGGGAATTCCTGGGAGGGGCAATTTAGTAATTTTACCAAAGATGGAAATAAGGTTAAATTGATCTAAGTGTTGCTGTCAGACAAGGATTTTTAAGTAACTAAAAGATTTAAGTTGATTTGAAAATGTTAAATTAAAAGTTAAGTTAATTCCTGAACAATATGATTGATTCAGGTCTGTTCGATCTACCTCTATTTTTGAGCGTACAGCGGATTCAGTTTAGTCGCCTGCGATTTGTCAGGTGGGTTTATCTTCGGTCCGGGCTTTATCATTTCGGCCCTCTGTGTACGGTATTGGTTGGACCCCTGTTTTTGTTAACCTAACTTATATTTGAGCCTGTCTGCCTTTGATTGAGTTATATTACTATTTGCTGCTTTGCCTGATTGGTCATTACCTGATTTGCACTTCATTGCATGATTATCAGTATCTACATCCTGATTCATGATCTAGTTGATGTTGATTATATTCCTGCCTAAGAGTTGAGATTCAGTTGATTTTGATATTTCATCCTTGATTGGATTGTTCGCTTGTTGTTGATCCAGTATTTATATCCTTGTTCTGGACTTTGCCATGCCTGTTTGGTGATTAGATGTTTGAGCCTGTACCGCGAAACACATGATTTTATTCAACAAATGTTTTTACTCAAGCATCGCGGAGTCGCCCGAGTCTGTTCTTGTTTGATAGGACAAAGGTAATGCTCTGCGAGGTTTGGACCTAAAACCTGTTTCCAAAATGTTTTTCTGAAAACAACATGTGTTTAGTCTGGTATGATTGTTCTTGCATATGAGTTGAGATTCAGTTGATTCTGACATTGCATCCTTGATTGGATTAGTTGATGATTGATCTTGCATATGAGTTGAGATATCTGTTGGCATATTATTATTGCATCCCAGTGGGGATTGTTCCCGGCTTGTTGCCGATTATTCAGTCTGTGGACTGTGAGCTTGAGCATTCGCATGATTTATCGCCCGCACTGCTGTACTTCACGAACATCAGCAGAGTCATGACCCGTGTAGATGTTCTTTACCGGTAAAGTGGTTAGCAGTAGCTACCCGTGACTCCCAGGTTAGTGCCCAAGGGTGCCGGAGTGTTGACTCCCAGGTTAGTGCCCGAGGGTGCCGGAGTATGTTAGCCAGGTTGGTGCCAGGTTCGGCGAGGTTTTCCCTGAGGTCTTGATGACCAATATGGTGGCATGAGATTGGGTTGATTTTAGTATTTCATCTATTGATGCATGAGTTGCTGATTGTTATGTTTACTTCATTATCCATTGATTCTTGGATTTGATTTTCTATTACCCACCTATATATGTTGATGATTGACATGTTTACTTCATCTAAGTCCATTGATTCCTTGATTTGATGTTCTATCATCCACCTATACATGCTGAGACTCGATATGATGCCTTTGATTATAGTTCCATGATTATATATCTGTTGATCTCCATGTTGATTATTTGTTTATCTTAACTGTAACCTCCATGATTATATATCTGTTGATCTCCATGTTGTCTAACTATTATCTTAACTGTGATCACTGCTTATCCCAACTGTGATTATATATATCTGCTGATCTTCATGAATACATACCTGTTATTCTAACCCCTGATTATTACTATCCTCTAGTATTGTATACCAGTAGGTACGATCTGCTATTTCTCGGCTCGTCGTGCCCACTGGGATACACTCCGGTGTGTCTCACCCTCTCGGGTGACTGTTTTTCAGGTCGAGCGGGTGCTGGGATGTCGGGACGAGTTGGTGAGATTCCGAGATAGAAATTCGACCCTGGACAGCCGTGTAACTAGTTTTACATGTTTAAGTAGAAAGTTATGTAATTTGATGAAAGGAAATGTGTTGTAATTTATTTTTAAAGTTTAAATTGTAATAATTGGTATAGTTGTAGTATATAGATTGTACTCTGATGATTGTTGCCATGATAGCCGTGCATATATAGAATAGGCTCAATCCCAAGGGGGATTGGGACTCTTTTATATATGTGGCGGTCTGTTGCGCCCTGGCCGGTTTTGAAACTCTGATTTAAAAAAAAAAAAAAAAAAAAAAAAAAAAAAAAAAAAAAAAAAAAATTAGACGCTGATTTTGAACTCGGGGCGTGACAGATTAGATGGTATCAGAGCAATAGGAATACGATGTCTAGGTTTGGTTAGGAACGAACCCTAGGATGACTTGTGTCTACGAGAGAGCGCTGGGTTTTGGCATAGTAATTTGGAGCTTAGGTGTGGTTCGTGTTCGTGTTTTGGGAACCATTGTTAGTGCAGGGTTAGCCGCGGTCATGGTTTCAGCCGTAAGCTTGATGTTTCAGTGGAGCCAAAGGGCTCAGATCAGTTACAGTACATGTGGTTGAAGGATTGACCTTTTAGTATCCTCGTGTCATAATTCAGTGGCTTATGTGACCGATGGTAATCCTGAGTTGGGTAGGAGTTAAATTTTGGTCTATGTGTTGCTCCTAATGAAATGTTAGTGAATATTGGAATATGATTCCAGTTTCTCGTGAATAGTCAGGATAACATTCATGATCTCGACATGATAATGACCTTTGGTAGAGGTTATATCATCGGCATAGAGACTGTAAGGGAGGTATGTGATGTACCTTCAGATGTGAGTTGTGTTCCCAACTAGTTGTTGGCGACAGATTTGTGGTATTTCGCTTTTCTTTTGGTAAGCACGTTGGCGGCCGACAACGTACTTTCGAAAGAACTGAGAAATACTCTGCCCTGTGATGGGGTATATTAGATTGGGTCTAAAATAGTAGCCTTGGGGTTGTTGGAACCTTGTGACTAGTGGTCACTATCCTGAACCTATTAGAGATTTACCAGAGTTTTAGTTGTATTAAGTTTCGGGGACGAAACTTCTTGTAAGGTGGGAGTGATGTAGTAATCCGAAATATTTTATTTTTAATAAATAAAATAAAAGATGATTTTCAGCCTGAAGTTAGATTCAAAAGACCTATGTCGATCTATTTGATCAATTGCCGGGGTGCAAGTTGCACGAATTACGAGGCAAAAAGGCTAATTTCCAATCCGGACATGATCTTGGAAATCCGAGATGACCGTTGCGATCGTCTCGTCGAACTGAGCGAGTTTCATATTCAGCACTTTTCGATCCGACGGTCGGATCTTCCAGAATTTAGTAAAGAAGAGGATAAATAGCTGCGACCAATGGAACAGTGTTAATGCGCACAGTGACTTCAGTCATTTACTGTAGATGAATAGTAATCCTTGATTCTATTCCTCTTGAACCAACGTTGGCCAATTTACTATCCGGACCCCTAATTTAGCGGTATAAGTAGTCAAACCTAACTAATTTCGACTTTCTGAGCACGATGGCACTGACGGTTTTCGCGTTTGGCAATCCGGGATGCATCGAAGTGCGTGCAACGCACTGTATTTGGTCGAACTTTATGGACCAAGTTTTTATCCGAGCGTCAAACAAACCAAACAAATACGCTACTTGATAGGTCTCGACAAGCCGGAAGTCGTGGCGAAGTCCGTTTCGCGAATTGATGAACGGATTTTCTCGAAATGCGTGAAAAGTGCGGAAAAACCAATATTTTCTAATGAAACCTAAATATATTATGTACCAAAGTTAACAAGCTTAATCCATTGAGGTGTTGGGTGCATATTACACCTATTGAGAAGATTTCGGAGGCTAGGGTTGAGTGTGAACTCGGGTTGGGATTATTTTGCAAAAATTAAAAGCATTAAGTGTGAATGTCTTTTGATCTTCCTTGGGCTGGAGTACGAGGGGTCTGAGGGAGGATACGAGGCATCATCTCTACCTCTGTAATCTCCACTTGGTGTCTGGTGCACTGGGGTGGCCGAGGACACAAGCCCAAGAGAAGCAACCCGAGTGAGAGAGAGAGAAGAAAGAAGATGGAACCAATTCCTTCCAAACTTTGATCTGGAGATCCAAAGGTGTTCCATAGTACCAGAGGAGTGTTGCTGGAGCTTACTGTGGCCGCGCGTGGAGGAGGGACCAAGAATCCGGCTTCCTCCATCTCCCTCGACTCCGGCCAAGGTAAGGGTCCCAAACCATTGAATGTTTGCACCTATGACCCTAAGAAGTAGACTTCCTAGGCCCTAGGGAAGCTCCATGCACAGCCCTGAGACCCCATGCGCGCGGGTTAGCCGGCGGGAGCGAAGTTGGCCGGAACCCTAGTGATAGCTCCGCCTTGGAAGAACTCCGCAACCGTTGGACCAAAATGGTTAAAAATTAGTGTGCTTGGACTGTAGGTGGTGGGACCAACTCCACCAAATTTGGTGGAGTATGGTCGACCCAGTGAATGGCAGTTTTATGCCCTAACTCTCGGGTTTTTACAAGTTTGCCGAGCCTTGTGCTCCGGCGCCGGCGGGCTTCTCCGACGCTGGCCATCAACCCAGAAGAGATGCTGGGACCCAGAGGATCCCAATCATGCCTTTGCATGGCTCCCATGCAGCCCGAAAAAGGGTCGGCCATGGATGAACCCGAGAATGGAAGAAACTTGGCCGCCGGCGTTCCGGCCATCTCCGGCCGGGGAGGAAGTGTCGGGAAGCTTTGTATGGACTAGAGGAAGCTTCCATATAAGTTGGAAGGCTTCTTATAGCTTCTGTAAAAATCCGCCATTAACGGGCTTGAGCTCCAAAATGGAGCTTTGCTCCCCGCCGCCGCCGCCGCACCCCGTTGCCGGTCACGGGTATGGAAAGCTTCTGGGAGACATTTAGCATCTATTAGTGCTTTTGGTCTGATCCCAGAGCTTCTGGTTGAAGCATCACGATTTTCAAGGTTTAAGCCATTGTCTTCTTCCTCGAGCCCAACTGATTGTGGGTATTTGGTCTGCTCCAGATGGGGGGGGGGGGGGGAATTGTTTAGAAACCTTAGAGGAACATTTTTGTTCAAAAATCTCTGCTCCAGATGCTGTGTGGGCTGAGAACAAGCTGAAACTTAGTCTATGTTTGTGTTTACTGAAATGTGCACACCAAGTGTTTGATCTAATGCCACAATGAAGAAAACTTTAGAATTTGACTTCACTGTAAATATGAAACTTGTTTCTAATGATCCCCTGAGCTTGATGCTCACCTCAGATCAAAATGATTCTGTGAGGATTTAAAATTGGAGCAATGTGAACCCTTAAATGAAACTTGGCTTTGGTTCTGCTTGAACCAGCACACCTGGGTTCCAACCAGGGTGAGCATTGTGGTCTTAGCATGGTTTAGATCAACTTTGATATACAGACTTTTGCTGTTTGAAGTTTGGATTAAAAGTTGTAGTTTAATCAACTAAAAAATGAAATGTTGGAACAAAACTATGTTATAGGCTGTTTGCGAAGCCGCGACAGTGTATTCCTGGCTAATTTGGGGTCACTGGACGCGATGCTCCCGTTAGATTTAGGTTTTGAAGTTTCGAAGAACAAAAATTGCATTTAGGCTATGTTAGAGAGTAATGCTTGGCCCGAAGTTTGCCTCGGATTTCGTGCTGCCACAAAAGGGTGAGCACGGTGTTCATCAAGATAAATGTCACCTGCTGGAAGGGACGGTTTGTTAAAATGATTTTTCAGTTGAAAGAACGAGCGAAAACAGTGCTCAAATGACACTAAAATGTAATTTTTGGAAACCCTAGGGGTCTAAACGCAAAAATGACAACGTGTACTGTTTTGTACAGTGTGTAAATGATTCCTAAGCTTTTCGTTAGGAATCCAACGGCTCTCGTTGAGCGAAAATCGGATATCGATCCGTAAATCGGCAAAATCGACGATTTTACGGTATCCGGGTGGCAATCGCGTAATTTGAGAAATTACGGCGGTTTCGCCAAGCCGACTGTTGAGTCCCAGTAGAATCTGGTTGAGACAGCGGCAAAGATTAAGCCCGAGTCTCCCAGAAATCCAAAAGGGAATTCCTGGGAGGGGCAATTTAGTAATTTTACCAAAGATGGAAATAAGGTTAAATTGATCTAAGTGTTGTTGTCAGACAAGGATGTTTAAGTAACTAAAAGATTTAAGTTGATTTGAAAATGTTAAATTAAAAGTTAAGTTAATTCCTGAACAATATGATTGATTCAGGTCTGTTCGATCTACCTCTATTTTTGAGCGTACAGCGGATTCAGTTTAGTCGCCTGCGATTTGTCAGGTGGGTTTATCTCCGGTCCAGGCTTTATCATTTCGGCCCTCTGTGTACGGTATTGGTTGGACCCCTATTTTTGTTAACCTAACTTATATTTGAGCCTGTCTGCCTTTAATTGAGTTGTATTACTATTTGCTGCTTTGCCTGATTGGTCATTACCTGATTTGCACTTCATTGCGTGATTATTAGTATCTACATCCTGATTCATGTTCTAGTTGATGTTGATTATATTCCTGCCTATGAGTTGAGATTCAGTTGATTTTGATATTTCATCCTTGATTGGATTGTTCGGCTTGTTGTTGATCCAGTATTCATATCCTTGTTCTGGACTTTGCCATGCCTGTTTGGTGATTAGATGTTTGAGCCTGTACCGGGAAACACATGATTTTATTCAACAAATGTTTTTACTCAAGCATCGCGGAGTCGCCCGAGTCTGTTCTTGTTTGATAGGACAAAGGTAATGCTCTGCGAGGTTTGGACCTAAAACCTGTTTTCAAAATGTTTTTCTCAAAACAACATGTGTTTAGTCTGGTATGATTGTTCTTGCATATGAGTTGAGATTCAGTTGATTCTGACATTGCATCCTTGATTGGATTAGTTGATGATTGATCTTGCATATGAGTTGAGATATCTGTTGGCATATTATTATTGCATCCCAGTGGGGATTGTTCCCGGCTTGTTGCCAATTATTCAGTCTGTGGACTGTGAGCTTGAGCATTCGCATGATTTATCGCCCGCACTGCTGTACTTCACGAACATCAGCGGAGTCATGACCCGTGTAGATGTTCTTTACCGGTAAAGTGGTTAGCAGTAGCTACCCGTGACTCCCAGGTTAGTGCCCAAGGGTGCCGGAGTGTTGACTCCCAGGTTAGTGCCCGAGGGTGCCGGAGTATGTCAGCCAGGTTGGTGCCAGGTTCGGCGAGGTTTTCCCTGAGGTCTTGATGACCAATATGGTGGCATGAGATTGGGTTGATTTTAGTATTTCATCTATTGATGCATGAGTTGCTGATTGTTATGTTTACATCATTATCCATTGATTCTTGGATTTGATTTTCTATTACCCACCTATATATGTTGATGATTGACATGTTTACTTCATCTAAGTCCATTGATTCCTTGATTTGATGTTCTATCATCCACCTATACATGCTGAGACTCGATATGATGCCTTTGATTATAGTTCCATGATTATATATCTGTTGATCTCCATGTTGATTATTTGTTTATCTTAACTGTAACCTCCATGATTATATATCTGTTGATCTCCATGTTGTCTAACTATTATCTTAACTGTGATCACTGCTTATCCCAACTGTGATTATATATATCTGCTGATCTTCATGAATACATACCTGTTATTCTAACCCCTGATTATTACTATCCTCTAGTATTGTATACCAGTAGGTACGATCTGCTATTTCTCGGCTCGTCGTGCCCACTGGGATACACTCCAGTGTGTCTCACACCCTCGGGTGACTGTTTTTCAGGTCGAGCGGGTGCTGGGATGTCGGGACGAGTTGGTGAGATTTCGAGATAGAAATTCGACCCTGGACAGCCGTGTAACTAGTTTTACATGTTTAAGTAGAAAGTTATGTAATTTGATGAAAGGAAATGTGTTGTAATTTATTTTTAAAGTTTAAATTGTAATAATTGGTATAGTTGTAGTATATAGATTGTACTCTGATGATTGTTGCCATGATAGCCGTGCATATATAGAATAGGCTCAATCCCAAGGGGGATTAGGACTCTTCTATATATGTGGCGGTCTGTTGCGCCCTGGCCGGTTTTGAAACTCTGATTTTTTTTTTTTAAAAAAAATATATATATATATTTAGACGCTGATTTTGAACTCGGGGCGTGACAGCACACATGGCTCGAAACCGCGGGATCGGCCCGCACGGCTCGCATCCCAAAATAAGTATCAGACCGGCACACAAGGCTGGGTCCGAAAAGCCTACCTCCGGAGTGGCACTCGAGGGGAGCGACCCACACGAGTAAAGAACCTCAGTAACCAGTAACATAAGTATCTTAATCAGCAGGACTGGATCACGACTCTGATCGAAGTGGAAAAACTCATCCACTAAAGAAGGACCCGATCACAATCTGATGCAACAGTAAACAGTAAGTGGAAAACTCCCACCACTAGAGAAGCCTGATACCCAATCTGATGCATAAACAATCTCCGGTCAACTGCCCAATGTCCGCGGTTGCCGCAATACCCCACGAACCACAACCTATCACAATCCGGCACAACCTGTCCCTGACACCAGGACCCCAGCTACACTATCCCAAATCCCTGCTCGAACCCGAGCAACATGAACCAAGTATCTAGAAAGAAAGGAGAAAGAACAAACATGGTTTCTCCTAAGTCAGATCCCAACATGAAAGTGTAGCAGTAAAAGGTGGTCTAGCTATATGTCCATACAAGCATGCATTTGTCCTCAAAGAAGAATAAAGAAAATAAACCTCATGCCAAAATTATCAATGACCATACCTGTCCAGAATCCTCAATCCATAATGGCTCCTCAGAGTAGAACCTGCACATAACTACATAATCCTATCCCATTGCATAAACCAGCCTCCTAAAAGGTTATGTGCTAATATGGCATGATAATTAATCATATAGGGTAACCTTGCCTTAGGTAAGCTTCCACTAATCATCAACATGAATATTTGATTAATACCATTGTCATACTATGAATAATTCACTCGCAATTCCCATAAAATCCACATTGTTAAACTTACCGATCAATCCCAGCTATTGTACCATACACCTGCATGCAATGTTAACATATAAAAATTTAGAGAACCGTCCACCGGTTCCGGGAATAAGGCACCCACCTGAAACGCATTCCGCAGGCAAAGCTGAAGTCGGTGAAGTACGCAGCCACACTAAATCCAAAATCTGCCAAAATCGCACCCTCGGTAACAGCCGCACAGACCTCTGATCCAATCAACAACATCACCAACAATTAATAACCAATCACTACAATTCCTAAAAACAGCATGCGCTGTTTTTACCAACCAGCAGAGTGGAGAAGCCTTTTCACCAGTATACAGACCTCCGAAAATTCCAAAAAAATTACGGTTGCGATCCTCGCGACGAGTAGCCCCAAATCGACTGTTTAAACTCCCCGTTCTGATACCTGTAGGCCAAGAAACAATTCGGACAACGTTGGAAGCCATTCCCTCAAGAACACAATTCTGCTGGAAAAACAGCAGTAAAGAAACTTAATTCTCCCCCACGAAATGACCTAATAAAAATCCAATAAAAATACGGGTGTGTTCCTCTCGAAGAGTAGATATCAATCGACACTTGAATCACCTCATTCCGATACCCGTGGGCTGAGAAATAAATCCAACAAGCTCATGCTGTCCAAAATCACCACAGAAAAATAGTGGCTCAGATATGCCTCGGGAACTGTGCCAAAAAATCGAAATATGGAGAAGTGATCAACACGAAAAACGAAGCCTTACCTCTTGTAAACGCGCTGCCACAAAAATCGTCGAAAACGAAGGTCTGAGCAAGTTGAGGGAGCCTGCGCACCGAAACGCGACGAAGGGGATCATCGGTGAAGGAAAGTCGCACTGTGCCAAAAGCCGCATACCTCGAAGTGCGTGCCACCAAAAATTCCCAAACTTCTCCACGAGATGCTCCACAGGGAGATGAACAACTTTGCTTAAGGTTGCCAAGTGAGAAGAGCTCAGGAAAAGCCCCAAACTGCAGGCCAAAGGGGAGTATTTATAGTCAAAACTGAACAAATCACTTAATTCCCTCTGTGTCCCCACTTCCGGGCGCCCGAATAATTCCGGCTGCTACAGTAATGGGCCCGGCCCATTACTGTGCAGGCCCGAAACCACCACAGCCCGCCAAGCGGCCCACTGCGCAGCTGACCCGTGCTCCGCTGCGCCCAGTGCACGTGCGCCCGCCAATGACGGCGCGCCACGTGGCACCTACCACCCTGCACCGCGCACGACGCGCGCCTGCCCACGCGCGTACGGCTACCTGCCCCGCGTACGGCCACCTGCCCCGCGTACGGCCACCTGCCCCGGTCAACTGCTCCGATCCCTGCGTGGACCGCGCGCACAGCACCGCTCCAACCACAAGCTGCCACGTGGAACCGCCCTGGTGCACGCCCGCCGCGTGGACCGCGCACCTGCCCGCACCCATGCGCGCCTGCCCGCGCCGCTCTGCGCCTGCCCGCGGCCGCCGCCACCTGCCCGAGCCCGCGCCGCCGCCTTCCGCCGCTGCCCGCCGCCGCCGGCGATCGCCGGGAACACTGTTCCGGCAATGAACAGTAAAAATTACTATAGCAAGCTCCGAAAATACAAGTAAATAGCCCATCTTTACCGTTTTCGCGCGCTGATTCCAAATCCGGCGTCCATTTTGCCAAATTCCAATCCTAAAAATTGCCGGAGGCTCCCGAAAAGGTATTTTTAATCCGAATTTCGCGCTGAGCCTAAATTTGTCATCCATTCTGCGCGTAAACTCCTCTAAACATCCGACGGGGTCCCCCGATTACCCACGTGATCCATTTTAAGCCCCGAGTCCATCTCTTGTGTCCAAATTGGCGCGCGAACACCGCCGACATGCCACGTAGGCTTTCAGAAGCTGCTGGTCACACTGCAGAAGCCCTGCAAAGATCCGGGTCACCACATAAGGGATCTGTCATACGTCTTTCCAACTGGACAGTCCAGGATGCCCCCGGGCGAGAGAAAAAAAAAAAAAAATCGGGTTCTCTATCGAGCTCTTTTCGGGCACGCAACCCATTACAAAGGCACCGTACTGAATGGCGTTTGCTGAATTAGAGGAACTCCAGGCGCAAATGGAAGAACCTTATGGAGAAGGGCCCCTTCAGGCCGAATGTGTCGGGCAAATGAGGGCTAGTAGTTCATGTTTATGCATCGACTACTTGGAAGATAAAATAAAGTCGCAATGAAAAATAAGTAACATTTGCCTCAGAGTGATGACCTGTCCGACCTATTGCAAAAACCAGCGGTGCTCTCAAAGATTGACCTGCAGCCGGCTAGCATCGACTTAGGGTTCGGGGTGAGGATGTGCCAAAGATGGCCTTCCGAACTCGATACGAGCCGTTACGAGGTTACGGTTATGCCGTTGGGCTTACGAACGCTCTAGCAGCATTCCGGTATATAATGAACAGGTTCTTTAGACCACACCAAGATCAATTCGTTGTGGTCTTCATGGACGACGTTCTGAGTTACTCGCGTACGGATTAGGAGCACGAGGAGCATTCACGAGTGATTTTTCATACCCTCAGGGACCAGAGAGTGTAGTCCAAACTCCAAAGGTGTGAGTTTGGGCATCGCGAGGTGGGCTGTTTGGGACACATAACTTCAGCAACGGGAACGGTGGTGGATCCTGAGAGGGTGAAATCAGCAACCGACTGGCCCCGACCGACTACGGCAACGAAAATCTCAAGCTTCCGGCAGCATATTTTAGGAGCTTCGTAGAAGTTTTTTCGAATATTGCCGCCCCTCTTAATCGCTTAACCCGGAAGGGGGAGAAATTCGAGGGGATGGCTCAACGTCAGGAGAGCTTCGAAGAACTCAAGGTTAGGCTAACACGGTCACCCGTGCACGCACTACCGACACCCAATGAGGATTTTGAGGTTTGTAGTGATGCACCACGAAACGGACTTGGAGGTGTGCTGAGGCAACAGGGGGGAAAGTTAAGGCCTGTGCGACCAAGCAACTCAAGGACTACGTTTCGTCCAATTAAGATCACCCCGGGAAGGCAAGGGTAGCAGCCGATGTCTTGAGCGGTAAGAGTCAGACGGGAGACATATCGGTAACCGCGAATACTCAACAGGACAGATCAACAGCAGACTTTTTGGTGGCTTAAATTGACGAGGGACGTAGCACGACTCGTGGCTCGCTGTTTGGCTGGTCATCGAATAAAGGCCGAACATCAGCGCCCGGCAGGGAAACTGCAACCTCTCCCAGTGCCTGAAAGAAATGAGAGAATCACGAGGGGCGCGAAGCCAATTGGGAGCGCAAGTCGGACATGTTTGAGCGCTTTCCCTATTTATTGGATTCTTAGTGTATTTAAGTTTCGAGAACGAAACTTCTTTAAAGGTGTGAGTTATGTAATGTCACGACCTATCCTGCATTTCTTTAATCCCCTTCGGGATAAATTGATTGTTAGAGGCTTATTTTAACGAGTTTTCTTGGGTAGAACGTTGGCGCATGCGGGTATTTTTCTATGATAGAGCCCGAAAAACGGTGAACGGCAGTGCGATCGGATCTGAAATCCGACTTATGGATCTCCCAGAATGGGGTCTTGATGGTCGCGACATCCGTAGTGTGCACTGGAATCCGTGCTATGATTTTGGCACGCTTTTCGAGGAGATGGCGATTTTATCTCTTGTAACTGAAATTAAAAATATCTTTAAATTACCGGATATGGGAATTTTCCCTTTATATGTACATATGAGAAGGGAAAAGAAAATAAATTATTAAAAAAGATAATTATACCCCGTTTACCGAAAGGAAAACCCTAGTTTTAAAAGATCGCCTCCTCAAACCCTTTCCTCTTGTGCGTGTCGAAGACCAAAATGAAACCCTAGTTTTAAAAGATCGCCTCCTCAAACCCTTCCCTCTTGTGCGTGCCGAAGACCAAAACGAAACCCTAGTTTTAAAAGATCGCATCCTCAAACCCTTCCCTCTTGTGCGTGCCGAAGACCAAAACGAAACCCTAGTTCGGAGATAGAAAAGAGATCGGACCCTCCACTTCCTTCGATCGACGTGCCGAAAGCCGAGAACGAGACGTCACCGTCATCGGAGGGCGGATCCGGTTTCTCACCACCGCAAAGAACGGAGATCGGGATCGCATAGCCTCCTCCATCGGAGCAAGGTTAGTGATCGTTAATTCTCTTTCGTCGGTTTAATCGTGGGTTTTTTCGTGCTCTTTTGTGATCGGTTTAATTGGTGTTTTGATCATCGGATCGCGGTTTTGATCGGTGGTTCTTGATCGATTTTGATTGGCGATTTATCACGGGTTTTTGATTGGTTTTAATCGGTCTTGATCGGAGGTTTGATCAGATTTTCGATCGGTGTTTCGTTTGGTTTCCGATCGATGGTTTTATCGTTGGAGTTGCCCGTGGATTTGATTGGGTTAATTGGGTGTTCCGTCGGAGCACGGGGGAGATAACGAGAAGCCGCCGCCGCCATTGTTAAACGGGAGGCCGCCGCCGCCGTTATCATGTTCACTAGGTCGTTGCCGCAGCCGCCGTGGTCGCGTGGTCGCAACCGGAGCCGGAAAAGACGAAGAAAAACAAAAAATAAAGCAAAAATGTGTTTACGGTTCGTGATGGCAGGTCCAGGCCGCGCGGTCCACGGGACCGACGTGCACCCGGCGCAGGTAACGGCGGCCCAAATTCGTGCACCCGGCGCGTCTCAGCCATGCACTGGCCCGGCCCAGCAGCGTGGTGCACGCACTGGGCGTGCACCCGGTGCGCGCCACCGCGCTCTGCAGGCGTGAGCCCGGCGCGTCTCAGCCATGCACTGGCCCGGCCCAGCAGCGTGGTGCACGCACTGGGCGTGCACCCAGTGCGCGCCACCGCGCTCTGCAGGCGTGAGCCCGGTGCGAGCCTCTCGCGCATGAGCCCGTTCTGCGCTGCCGACTCCACTGTGCTGTGAACCCGGTCCACGCCTGGTCCATGCACCAACCTCAGTCCGGAAGCCCGGTAACTCTGTTTTGGCCCGTTGTTGGCCCATTTTCACAGTTTTGAGAGCCGTTTTCACCGCTTGGATCACCGTTTTCGCCGTTTTTATTAGCATGGCCACCCGGGGTCATTTAGGCCACCGTTTCGCCATGTCATGTGCTAGTTTCGCACGTCGCTGTCGCTCCGTGCCTTGACAAAATCGTCGGGATCGCGCCGTCGGGCCTTTTTCTCATCGTTTTCGTCGTCGGGGTTTCCTCGGCTTGACCGTTGACGTCCCGAGTTGGCTACCAGATGAGAAATTGGGTTTTGTTGGATTTCCACTAGCGGAGTTGGGTTCCGATGGGGTTCGCGATGATATAGTCGCGGTCCGGCTGTTGTTAACCATCGGTTTTACCGTCGGAGATCCGGTTTGATCCGAGTTTTACGGTTTTGCTTGACAATTTTGACTCGACGGTTTTTTATGGACGACACGGTCCGCTTGGCACAGTGATTTTAGTTTTTCGTCGGCCTATTGTTTTGGGATAGAAGGGATTCATGTTACAGTGGTCTGGACCACTGATTTTGCTTGTTTAGGGTAAAGTGTTAAATTGTGTTTTTTGGTTATTTTATTAGGTAGCGTAAAGTTCTGATTGCTTAGGAGAGTCACGGGTGCGGTCGTTTATCTTCGTTTCAGGTGGGTACCCTTATCCAGGGAAGGGGGAGGCCTCTAGTCCCTCCCCTACCCTTTTGTTATGATTATTAGTGGTAACTTTTAACATGTGAGAATGTTAGAGCTGGTTGTATAACACCCCAAAAGTTAAAACAAGATGGTTCAACCCCAGTTTATCAACTGAATTCTTATGCTACATTGGTGCTACTGAGTGTCGCGGGAAGCGTACGACACAGGTTTGACGATTAATATGCTCATGGCGCTTGCACGCACACCAGCGGTTTGGCCACCGTGTCGATGTACTTTTTCGAAAAAGTGGTCTGAGGACCCGTGAACCCCACGCGGCTATTTGCGTGGGGGCCCCCTTGCGGCTATTTGCGGAGCTGCATTCGTGCAGTGGGGGGTTACTTTGCACCAGGTTCTGAGCAGGAGATGGATGAACCCCACGCGGCTATTTGCGTGGGAGCCCCCTTGCGGCTATTGCGGAACTGTATTCTTATAGTGGGGGGTTATTGGCACCAGGTTTTGAGCGGGATGACTTCTTTTGCCTGAGGTCCTGGGGCCGACAGGGCGGTATTGTGCTGGATTTTTGGTGAGATTCGTTGAGTAGCTTGTTGGGGTTGTGAATGCTCTGGTTATCGGTGTGTCTTTATTGCAGTATTTATTGCATCATACCTGTTTACCTTTACTCTTTATGTCACTGACTCCCCACACTGTGATAGGTTCTTTCGGGAGTGGGATCCGGGACAACGGTGAGGCTGCGTCATAGAGTACTTTAGCCCATTGAGGCTGGTGACACGTTTTACTTTCTTTTGGTTATCTGGTTGTTTGGTTAGTATGTTTGTGGGTGCCTTATGTGTGGATTGTTGTCGATGTTGGATTGAACACTTGACTTGATGTTGGACCGTCCTCTATGATGTTTTTACTAGACTCGTATGCTGCAGGTTTCTAAATGAAAAAGTGTTTGCGAAAACGTCTTCAAAACTGGGTGTCATGTGGACACCGTTTTACAAACCCGTGGATTTATCCTTTCGAAGTTATGTAGCCGCCAAGAATGAGAATGTGAACATGTTTTAAAAACAGGGTGTCGAGTGGACACCGTTTTAGTAATCTTTGTGAATATATTAGTAGTTGTGATAGATTGAAATCCTTCCCCTTGTTTTTCATCTGGACTGTGTGGTTAAAGCTTGCATCGTGATGGTGACGCCGTGCATATACAAAGGAGACTCCGTCCGTGGGGTGAATTTGTATATGTGGTGGGTCTGGCACGTACCGGAGAGTTAAGTTCTTTCAAATATATATATATATATATATATATATATATATATATATATACACACACACACACACACACACACACACACACACACACACACACACACACACACACACACACACACGTTTTCCGCTTATTTAAAACCTCCGGGCGTGACAATGATTCCCTGTTATTAATTCTTGATTAAATCATACTTAAACATGTTGATTGATATCCCAACTGAACCTATCCTGTTTGGGTCAATTGTATGAGTTGTATGACCATATAGATAGGTTATTTCTATCATTTTACACTATCTTATTTGAAATTGAACTTTGGAGAAAATCTTTATTTTTCTTGCCTTGTGGTTCATGTTTGCTCGGAGTTTTGAGCATGGGTTAGAGATAGTATAGTTGTTCTCGAGTCGGGGTGGGATAGTACCAGATTGTTGGACTCTTGAGATGTTCAGTAGCAGTGGATTTTGAATGGCTGGATCGAATAATGGTTATGCATCAGTTTTTTGCCGGGATTCCATCATAGTGGTTAGGGTCATCCACTTTAGACATGAGTTTGAATTTAGCCTGCTACATACTCGACCTGGTTACTTTCTCTCCTGGTCACTTCCCTCGAGTGCCACTCTGGAGTTAGGCGGCTTGATTTACCTTGGGTTTGGTTCCACGTCAGCAATCCATGGGTTGTTAGTGTGATCAGATGTGATGCTAGTACGGGCAGGACTAGACCTCGTGACAGTCGGTTGATTGGGTTATTCTTGGCAGCATTGTAGTTGTTGAATATATCCCTTTTATGCTATTCATTCATAGTATTAGAGGTATAGTAGTGGTAGATTTATATTTCAGTTTTTTTTTTTTCTGTTCATACTGCTCTCTCCTATATTTGCCTCTCGTAGAATTAGTGGGTAGGTCGGAGTTCTCGATGATGTGCCCACTGAGAACTATTGGTTTTTAGTAGTTCTCACACACTCTGTTGACCCACTTTTTGTAGAGTCCTCCGCGGCTGTAGCAGCTACAACGGATCGAGGTAAGGGAATCGCGAGCTAAATAGATCTCCTTTCAATTTTTGAGGGTTGTAACTGTGAACCCTATGTTGTTTAAATTTTTCAGACTACTGTATTTTTTTGTCTGGCTTTTCGCCAGCTAGTTGTATTATTTACTTCTGGGAGATGTCTTTTATATTTGGGAGCTTTTTTGTACAGTTTTAGTTTGATGTTTATCTTTAGTTTTAGCTCTATTTTACTCGTTTGTATGGTTCTTTATACTTGAGTAGATTACTGATGCTTTGTGTGCGCGGAGCTTCCTGTGTATACGGTGGATCTGTTGGCGAGCTCGAATTCTGGTTTGCCCCCGGGGGCGTGACAATTGGTGTTAGTTGGTTTTTGCCCTTAGATGAAGGGATGTACAGTTAGGATGATTGTCACGCCCTGGGGTCGAAACTGCGACCCGGGCTCGCCAACAGATCCGCCACCGATACAGGAGGCCCCACATAGGCGAAGCGTCTAACCTGCAAAGTAAGATATATAGCTAAACAGGTATCTGAGCAGTAAAGAAAAGTAGCTAAAGATAAACTGAACAACTGAACATCTGTCAAATATACAAAATCCAACTCCCAAAAATATAAATACAATAAAAGTCCCAGACTGTCCAGATCAGATACATCAGTCTACAGGTACCACTATGTCTCTCCAAAATGCAGGGAATGGAACTACTCGGCCACGCCCTTACCTCGATCAGCAGCCTCCGAACGAGCTGAAACAGGAACAGGTACCTCTGCAACAACACCGCAGCGGGTGTGAGAACTACATCCAATAGTAGTTCTCAGTGGGTACCGTCTCCAAGACCAACGGTCTGCCCACTAAGTCTACTAGAGACATAAGATAACAATATGATAAAGGTGGAAAATAAAAGCTGGAAAATAACTCTACAGCTATCATGCCTCTATCTATCATTCTCAAAGGGTGATACTGATGATAAGTACGCATCTACTCGATATGCTCAATCCATCCAATCCTCATGACAGCCACATAGGATCCAGTCAAACCTGCGCCCACCTACTACCACACATCCACAAGAGGACGGGATTCACGTAGGGCGTCCCATGCGGACGGCATCGACAAGTCGCGATAGCAAAGTAACAGGCCTAGCTCCGGAGTGGCACTCGAGGGGAGCGACACCACCGAGGAAAGTATCCGCGCATCTCTGTCGAGCTCAATATGGCTCCTGCAGGCTATAGTCCAAATCTATGATCAATCAGATCGGCAACAACATCAATCCATCTCTAACAATATCAGCCGGAAACTCCACAGCTCGGGATCACCGTCCACCCACGGCCCCCTAACTCTAGTACTGGAATTATGTCAGCTACCAGACTCCACTCGGCCCCCAAGCACGAGCGCAACAATCATCCTACACTATCCCGACCACTCGGCCCACTACTCGGGCGAGGAGAAACACTAAGTCCAGGAAAGCAATAAAAAGTGTGTAGGGATGTCTAAATACAACAACTAGCCAAAATGAGGGTTTCTACTAGTCTGGTCAAAATCATGCAATATATGACGGGGTGCTCGTCAAAGTTTCACAATTCTCTCAAAATCATGATACAACAATAATAGCACCTATACTAGCATGCTGAGTCATATCATACTAGAATTAGAAGAAGTCCGCAGACTTGGAGGAAAATCCAACCCATCTGGATGCGTGCGTTGGTCCGGAGTCCAGAAAAGCCAAAACTGGACAGGTGCAATCCTCAGGTTCCCACGGTTCCAACGAATCCAAAATCACCAGAAAACTCCTCCCGGTCACTAAGATTCAAGCCAAACACTGCGGTAAGTCCAAATCACTAAAAATAGTAACACCGCCGTAAGTCTGTCCACAAAATAGCAAAATACCTTCTACGAGATGCCCTCCAAAAATTCCAAGAAAAATACAGTTGCGATCTTTGCGAAGTGTAGATAGAAATCGAGTCCTTGAACACCAAATTCCGCTACCCGTAGGCCGAGAAAATGCAAGATTACTCCTCTGCTGTCCAGAAAAGTGTCACAGAAAAATAAGGTCTAAAGATGCTGTAAGAACTCCCATAAATATTCAAAATGGAGAAAAGCAATGGATACCAAAATTGAAGGCCTACCTGTCATGGAAATGCTGCCACAAAAATCAGTGAAAAACTCGAAGAACTCAGCTCGGGGGAGCCCGTAGACAAAAAGTCGACGGAAAAGATCGGTGTCGGAGAAGCGTCGGAGCTCGCGAGGTCGGGGAAGAAAAATATGAAACGATCTCCAAAAATCCTCCAAAACCCCAAGAAGTGAAGAAGACTTGTAGAACTTTTTCTCTGTCAAAGGAGCCCCCAAGAAAAACTCCAAAAGTCCTAAAAAGGGCAGCACAAAAACCTATTTAAAGCTGAAAAAAACCAAGAAGACTCCCTTCAGGTCAAGGCAGGTTTCGGGCGCCCGGATCCAACCAGCTAAGCGCCCGGACATGTGTCGCCATCCAAGCCGCTCCCGCTCAGCGCCCAGATCAACGGGATGCTGCCACGTGTCCCGCCTCCCCTGCTTCGTGCGCCCGGTGCACGCGCGGCGGCTGGCACCCGCCAGTGGCAGCGTGCCACGTGTCCCACGCGGTCTACGCGCGGTCCACTCACCGAGTCTTCCGGATCCTATCGGCCAATCGAAAGGCGCCATGTGGCGCCGCCCCGCCAGTCACGCCGCAATTGGCACGGCTCGGCCAATCCCGTGCGGCCACGTGGCCCCCGCGCATTTTCCCTGGTCCCGGTGCACGCGCCTAGGCCGTGGACCGGCCTGCCCGCGTCACCGCGGCTGCCCGCGGCCGCCACGCCACGCTCCAACGCCTGCCTGCGGCCGCCGGCGCCTGCCCGAGCTACAATAAAATGCCCTAAGTCCGTTTTTTGCGCTGAATCTAAATTTGATGTCTGTTTTGCCAGAATCCACATCTAAATTTTGACGAAGGCATCCGGATAGGCAAACTTGATCTAATTTTTGCACTGGGTCCACTCCTGAGGTCCGATTTGTGCGCAACCATCTCCATCACACTACTTAGGCCTCCAAAAGCCGCTGATCACACCGCAAAAACTCCGCGGAGATCCGGATCATCATAATGATAGTAGTCCTCTAGGGTTTAGTGGGTAATTGAAGAAATAGTATGATCTAAGCGATGAAAATTGCGAAATGGGTAGATCTTAATAACGGCGAAAAACTTGGTAGCACCAACTGCTTGGTGCTATCGATAGCATAGTAGCTGGACACACACACACACACACACACACACACACACACACACACACACACACTCTCTCTCTCTCTCTCTCTCTCTCTCTCTCTCTCTCTCTCTCTCTCCTCTCTCTCTCTCTCTCTCTCTCTCTCTATATATATATATATATATATATATATAGATAGAGAGAGAGAGAGAGAGAGAGAGAGAGAGAGAGAGAGAGAGAGAGTTGAGCTGGAGTGCTACCAGTAGTAAACGGGCTTCGTTGCCACCCATTTGTTTTTGATGATGGAGTTTCCAAATCGACGATCGGCACCGTTAAATATGATCTAAACTATTTAAACTATCAGAAAATTAAATTTCATACTTTTGGATATTTTTTCCTTGTCCATCAAGTGAAAAAATGAACGGTTGAAAATAAATATCCTCCAAAAATTAATAATAGGAGTTTAGTAATCAAGATCGAGAGTATAAATCCTGTTTTAAATAGTTTAAAAAAATTTCTAAAAAAAATTCAATTGATTTGGACTTTTTATACTGTTAAACGAGCAAACGTCTCATATCTACCATTAAAATTTTAAATTTTGCAACTCTTTGATTATTAGATCAATCATGTCGAAAAATTTGGTTTCTAGATACTTCTAGTGGTATAGATCATGTTCAATAATACCGATTGTCAATTTGGAAGCTCCATCATCGAAAACAAATAAGTGACAACAGAGCCCGTTTGCTACAGATTACATTCTTGCTCATCTCTCTCTCTCTCTCTCTCTCTCTCTCTCTCTCTCTCTCTCTCTCTCTCTCTCTCTCTATATATATATATATATATATATATATATATATATATATATATATATATAAAATTGAGCTCGTATGCTTTTAAAAGTACCAAGTAATTGGTAATAGTATTTTTTTAGTCCTTGGATGAAAAGATGTATGGTTAGGATGATAGTGGGTCCCTTGGGTTAAGTGGGTGGTTGGTAAAATAGCATTATCTAAGAGGTTAAATTAGTTAAAAGGATAGATCTAAAGAAAAAAAAATTACAAGCACCAAATGATTGGTTCTTTTACAAGCACTATAGCCGGACTCTCTCTCTCTCTCTCTCCTCTCTCTCTCTCTCTCTCTCTCTCTATCTATATATATATATATATATATATATATATATATATATATATATATATATATATATATATATATATATATATATATATATATATATATAATTAGGCTGGAATACTATCGATAGCACCAAGTTATTGGTGCTATCAAGTTTTTAGCCGTTGGATTAAAAGATGTGTGGTTAAGATGATAGTGGTCCCCTAGGGTTTACTAGGTGGTTGGTTGAATAGTAAAAATCTTAGGGGACCACTATAATCCCAACCGCATATCTTTTCATCCAACGACTGAAAACTTGATAGCACCAATTGCTTGGTGCTATCGATAGTATTCTAGCCGGACGTACTCTCTCTCTCTCTCTCTCTCTCTCTCTCTCTCTCTCTCTCTCTCTCTCTCTCTCTCTCTCTCTCTCTCTCTCTCTATATATATATATATATATATATATATATATATATATATATATATATATATATATATATATATATATATATATATATAAAGAGAGAAAGAGAGAAAGAGCGTCCGACTACTATGCTATTGACTGCACCAAGCATTTGGTGCTACCAAAATTTCCGCCGTTAGATCTACTCCTAAGATTATTTCCGCCCCTTAGATCATACTATTTTCCAACCACCAACTAAACCCTAAGGGCCTACTATCAGCCTAACGGCACATCTCTTAATCCAAGTGTCAAAAACTTAATAGCACCAATTACTTGGTGCTATTAATAGTATAGTAGCCTATATATATATATATATATAGAGAGAGAGAGAGAGAGAGAGAGAGAGAGAGAGAGAGAGAGAGAGAGAAATTCTCTATATTATTGATAGTATTAGGGCCTTGCTATTATAGCCTCATTTTCGATTTTAGGATATTCAAATCAATGATTCATACCGTTAAATAAAATCTAAGGTATATAAAATTCTTAAAAAAGAAAATTAGTTTTTTTTTACATCGTTTACTTCATGATCAAATCATTTCAAAATTATTAATTTTCAATAGTTACTATGGCAAGTTTGTAGTTTTACGGTATAGAAGAATATAAATTTATTCAAATTTTGATAGAAAATATTTTAAACTATTTACATCAAGATCAACATTTTTGATCTTGAATTCAAAAGTGCTATCCTCAAATTTTAAAGATTATTCAATTTCTTTACTAAGTAAAGGATGTTGAAAAGAACTAATTTTTTTTAAAAAAAAATTCATATACCCTAGATCATATTTAACGGTGTAAATCGTTGATTTGAGCATACTAAAATTGAAAATGAGATTATAGTAAGACCCTAATACTATAAAAAGTATAGGAGCATTACTCTCTCTATATATAAATTTACTATTTGAATTTTAGACCAACTCAAATGTAAAAAAGCTTATATTTTATAAATTTTATATATTAAGATTCTAGTCTTTTAATTTTCTTTCAACTTTTTAACCAGTAGTAGGGCTGAGAATCTAACTTACTGTTCATAAGGCAGCTCGTGTTTGGCTCGTTTAGTAACGAGTCGAACACGAACTAAATTTTTCAGCTTATAAACTAGCCGAACACGAATTAAAATTTTTAGCTCGGTAGTTTTTTAGGAGCAAGATCTTGCTAGGAATAAATAAGCCGAACACGAGCCGGCCCAACTCACTTGCGTTCGGCTCGGTGAAAACCCTAGTTAATGTTTTTTGGCCAGTCGAATTCCAATCACATAAAATTCATTTCAAATCTAATCCATATTTGGAAGCTTAAGCAATGTCTTTTAATAAAAGACAGAAAAAAAAAAAAAAAGAAAGGAAGAAAGAAAGAAAACACTTAAGCTTGGATTTGATAGTATGTTGCACATTTTAATTTCAACCTTATAGTAGACATAATATCTCACAATTAACAATCCTTTTCATTTGTATTAATGAGGGGTACAAAATAATATACACTACAATAAAATTATGCTATAATAATATTTTTAAATATTTTTAAAATCTAAAAAAAATGTCGTTAGTAAAAATAACGATACTTATTATTAATATTGCTATATGTGCCGTCGTTAGGGTGTATAGCGATATATTTTTATAATGTATTTCAAAAATATGTCCCTATAACTTAATTTTGGATATAGATGGAATATAAATAGAATACTTATACAAAAATGTCACAAACATATGTTCCTATAATCTAATTTTATTGTAGTGATATGTGACTACACAAACATACCCTATGTTTAATTCATTAATTATACTCCAACAAATTAGTTCCATACATCATATGAATCCATAGTTTATTGGTAATTCGTGTACTACGGGTGAACAATTGAGAAACCGAATTATTCGATCTGCAGTTTGTATACTTTTTTCAAAAATTTGAAATAAGATATTTTATTTATTTATTTATTTATTTATTTTTGTCGCATAATTCTCGATTAAAATGCCTGCGCCAATTTATGCATAAAAAAATTGGAACTTGACGGTTGCAAAAATATGAAATTTCGCCGTCCACAAGTTAACAGGGATCTCAACTTTATTTTTTTATCTCTTATTCATTTTTATAATTTTAAAATTATAATTATTTATGATAGCAATAATATAAATTTATAAAAATAATTTAATTTAATAGCCGAATTTTTTATTCTGAATTTTTAAATGGTGAACATATAATTATCGTATAACTCGCGTATACTTATAATTAACGAATCCGTTTTCTAAATCGTATTGTTCAACGAACTTAAAAATTACAATACAAATTTTATTCATATCATACTCATATAGAATATTTGCCTCAATTAACTATGTATGAATCATACAAATCGGTTACATCATTAAGCACGACTCTGGTAATATGATAATCTTAGTCTAATTAAAATACATGCTTTACTTTACATAACCCAATTCATCAATGTAAAACCTTGGCTTTGGATGTTGACAAACATATGTGACCTTTTGACCCTGTACCATACATATTATTATTTATCCAAAGTGGCTTAATCTTTTCTTAAGGCCCGTTTAGTAATTGATTAAGATAGAACTAGCTAATCCTGCAATAAGTATAAAATACGGGACTAAAGTAAAAAAGCATTTGGGATGGTTCCAGAGATAAGAGATTTTGTGTTTGGTATGATAATGAGGAATAAGAGGAATAAAGAGATTAAGTTGGATAAATTATCTTTTTACCCTCAAGATTTAATATGTGATAAAAGTTGTTAAAATCTAATTAGTTCGTTTTAATTAATGGATTAAAGCTTTAGAAAAATTAAGATAAAATCAAAATTATAATCAAATTATATTTTTTTAAAATAATATTTAATTTAACATTTTATTTTCTCAAATTAAATTTAAAATTTTAAATATAAAATTTCAACATTTAAATTTTAAAATTTAAAATTTTATAATATTAATTTTAAATTATAAATTTTAAACATAAAATTTTTTAATTTTCAAATAATAACTTTTACTTTCTTCGTTTTAATTAATGGATTAAAGTCTTACAAAAATTAAGATAAAATTAAAATCAAAATCAAAATCAAAATCAAAATCGAAATCAAATTTCAAATTATATTTTATGAAAATAATATTTAATTTAACATTTTATTTGTTTAAATTAAAGTTAAAATTTCAAATATAAAATTTCAAAATTTAAAGCCTTACAAAAATTATGATAAAATCAAAATCAAAACAAAATTTCTAAAATTTTGAAAATAATATTTAATTTAACATCCAATTAAATTAAAAAGAGAAAGATGAGAAAGAGGGATTTGTAATGGTGAGAGTGTATTGAGAAGGAAGAAAAAGAGAGAGATGAGAAAGGGATTTGTGATGATGAGAGTGTATTAGGAAGAAGAGAGAGGGATTTGTGATGATGAGAGTGTATTGGGAAGAGAGAAAGGAGGGGAGGAGGGGTAGTTTGGTAAAAAAAAAAATTATAAAATAATGGATAAGAACTGTTGTTCCAGCTTATTTTGTTTGTACTGAAACTACTGTACCGAATAATTCCTGATACGTTTGGTAGAATAAAAGAAATATTACTCTTATTTTTTGTTCTAGCCCGATACCAAACAGGATCTTAAAGTGTCGAAAATAAACAAAAAGTAATTCACATCGTTATAATTAATAAAGGACACTAAAAAGTAGTTGAGGTTGAGATAGAGTCATTGAAGTAGAAATCGAGCACAAAGGGAATAGTGCCATGGCCACATGTTTGAATTAACGTTTTTTCGTATGTTCGGATAAAAAAAAGAAAAAAAAGAAAAAAAAGGAAAACGTTTACTCATTCAAATAACAGGAGAAGGATCTAAGAATTTTCTTCTCATCTCTCATGTGAGAGTGCGCTCACGTTCTAATTAATTAATGTTCCCGCGGTACACAAATGCTCCGGATTCAAAATCTTCATCAGTGCTGTATACTCTCTACAGATTTAACTTTTTGGGTATCTTATTAATTACATTCTTTTTTGCGATTTTAAAAAAAATTAAAATAGGTAAATTCCTCTTCCTTTTAGTGAGGGATGAAACTTTATTAATATATAGAGATTTGTACATAAATGAATAGAAAATATCTCTCTTTATGGTAAAATATTTTTACAATTATGAAATCCTTCAAATTAGGCTTCCTTCCTTCTATGCATTGGGCAAATTATTTTGTTTTTTTTTTGTGATGAATCTATATCATTGAGTATTAAATTTGAAATGTTGCCCTTTATACTTCCCCTCAAACTAGACTGCAGTTGGGACCACAGTCTTAATTAGTCACGCCTCAGGATAGAAACTGCGATCCGGACTCGCCAACAGAACCACCATCTGTACGGAAACTGCCGTACAGACGAAGCGTCTACCTTGCAAGTCAGATCTATAGCTATAAATGTATCAGAGCTGAAATAGAACTAAAACCCAAAAGCTAAAGAAATCAACTGAACATCTGAATACATAAAATAAACCTCAATACAAGTCTCTCAACAACAAAAATACAAGTACAGTCCTCACAAATCTCTCAGAATGCCCAGTACAAAAGTGGAATCATAAAAGAAATATATCGGGTACATCTACCTCTGACTCACAATGCTGGTAAGGAACTACTCGGCCACGTCCTCACCTCGATCAGCTGTCTCCGCGCGTGCTAAGCCGGAACAGCAACCCCAGTAACCTGTCACCGCAGCGGGCGTGAGATCTACTGCAGAAGGTAGATCCCAATGGGTATCGTCACTAATATCCACGGTATGCCCACTAAGTTTACTGGAGGCACAACAGATAGATATGCAAATAGATAGATAGGAAAGCTGAATGAAACTACAGCTAATATGTCATAATCATCAAGCCCAAGGAAACTGTACTATAGACCTGCTATGCATACCCTCGCTACTGCTAAAATGCCTCAGTAACAATGCTCAAAGGAAAGAAACCCATCTAAGAACATAATATGTAAGCACCCGCTGTATATCACCCAATCTCAATGACTGCCACATCGGGTCCAGTCAAGCCTGCGCCCCCTAGTGTATCAACTAGGGCCCCTAGTGTATCAACTAGGGTGTCCAATCGGACTATTTCAATCTCAAAGCGAACTCTAGTGTCCCTAGTGTATCAACTAGGACCCCTAGTGTATCAACTAGGGTGTCCAATCGGACTATCTCAATCTCAAAGCGAACTCTAGTGTATCAACTAGTCGCATCAACAACACGCACCCGAGGCGTAGCTCGGGGGGAGCGACCCCACCGAACTCAAGTATCTCATCAGTCTCAACTGTCTCATAAGCGGCACATGCAGGCTATGATCCACGATCAAACAAATCGGAAACTCAAATGCTCAACAGCTCAACTCAGTCGGAAAAAGAAACCACGACTCAATCGGGAAATGCCCAAATCCTCACATAATCTGTTGGAGAACTCTCTACGACTCAATCTGATAATGCACAACCCATGGCGAAGTCAGGAAACCTCCACGACTAATCAGAAATACGACCCATGATCTAGAATGAACCCAACAATCCCAATTAGGAAATGCAACTCTCAAGACACTAGAAACTCAACCCACAATACACTAAAAATCTGCTCGGCCCTCTGGCACGAGCATACATGCAATCTGAACCAACTCAACCCCTCTGGGTAATCTCACAGTTATAGAAACATTTTTCAAAGCCCGGTTTTCATTAAACATGTCCGACGATTTTTAAAACGGTTCAGATGCCAATCCAATGCAAAATAATCATGCAGTCTAGTGTCAAGACACCTCTAGATCATGCTAAAAATATCAGGGGCTCAGGAAAGTATTTCTACAATTTTCTGGGCAACTATCAGATTTATAAAGCATAAAATAGATAAACTAAACATGATCAACATGCTTACAGAAGTTTTAGAGGGCATTCCATACATTTCGGAGAAATTCCTACCCACCTCAAAAGCATTCCGCAGGCAAACGCTGAAGTCGGTGAAGTGTCGCGCCGCTCACTGTCAGAAACTGCCGGAAAACACCCAAAATTGCGCCGCGCGCGCGCTCGCTCTCGCGATCCTCGGAAAAAATCCCCGGAAGCTCGAACGAACCCCACGTGTCCTCCAATAAAAATCTGGTGCGCTCCGGCTCCCTTGCTGTCCACACGCAGCATGCACGCGTGCCCTCGGCTCCGCGCAGTGCAAAAACGCGCCCTCAGCCAACCACACAAAAGAGAAGAAACACGATCCAAAATCCAAGCTCAATAATCCATAAGAATCCATCTAAGAACAATCTTAAATCCAAACTACAAAATCTGCCAACATATCTCATGTACGGCCGATGCGCGCGCGGCTCCGTCCAGCTCCAAGCAACAGACCACACAAGCAGCACCCTCTCTTTCCTTTCTTTTCCTTACATTATCTCTTTTCCTTCACTTCCTCTCTCTCATTTCTTTCTTTCTTTCTTTTCCTTTCTCTATAACCAGGGAAGAAGAGAGGAGTCCATATATATAGAGAGGAGAGGGGTCAATCCGGTCAACAGGTGGTGGGAAGCGAAATTACCAAAGTGCCCATGCTTAAACCCACCAAAAAAACATCCTGCAAGGTGGGGTACCGGTACCCTCCTTGGTGTACCGTACCCAACACCCCGTTCCGGAATCCCTACTCGGGTTCCGGAACACCAAGCCAATCCGCAAGGAAAAAGGGGGTCCAGCCGCAGCATGCGCGGCGCCCTGGCCCCGCGGCGCGACGCATGGGCCCGCCGCGCGGCGGCCCAACCCGCTACGCGCAACCCCCAGCGCGCGCCGCGCGCGCGCTGCGCAGTGCCCATGCTGCGCCCGCACGGCGCCCTGCGCGCTCCTGCGCAGCGCCCGCGCGTCGCCTTGCTACGCGCTGCCTCCAGCATGGACAGCAGTCCAACCCACAAGCACACACTCACACACACTTCCAACACCATCACCAAGGTCAAACCAAGCTCTCTCTCTCTCTCTCTAGAAAAACAGCAATGCATCTTCACGAGGCTCGGCGCACGCGTGCTCCGCTCGGCTTCCAACGGCTACTAGCAAAATATCCGCACCGTCCACACGATCAAAATCCCCTTTTTCCTCACCTCAATTCCTCTTCTTCTTCTCCTTCTTCCCTTTCTTCTCATTCCTCTGATCTTGTTCTTTTCCTCTGTTGTGAATCAAGGGAGGAGATGATGACATGACACTTAATTAATTAGTGGATGGTGCATGGTGCATGGTGTAAAGGACCCCATACTCTTTCCAACACCAACACTAACACCAATCCACACCTCTTTTAATTTCTTTTTCTTTCTTTACTCTTTCTTTCTCTAATTCCCTTCCGGCAACACTTAATAGATTAATTAATTAATTAATTCAAATTAAGCCAACTTCAACTCACTTTTTGCCCTCGGGGCCTCCGCATCAGTCCGGAACCTCCCGAACTCCGCTGTAATATGAAAATACACATGTCCAAAGTTTTCCCCACTCAAAAAGCTCAACCGTAGAGTCGATGTGCTCAATCCAAAAACCGGCTCCCATAACTGCTGACTCCAACTCACTTTTCGCCTTCGGGGTCTCCGCACCAGTCCGAAACCTCCCGAACTTCACTGTAAACTGAAAATAGACATGTTTCAAACCTTTTCCAATTTTTCTGCATACAACAGTGGAGTCGAGGCCCTAACAAACCAGTCATCTAACGGCGCACAATACCCGGAAAAACTCCGATTCCAGCTGGGGCTTCCACGCCGATCCAACTCAACCCGAACTCATCTATAAACATATAAGGAACACGTCCAAGGCGATTTCTCCGCACCACGCCATCTTGCGAGGTCGGTACACTCTACAAAGTCCCGGTACTCTACACTCTCCTCTCCTTAAAAAGGTTTCGTCCTCGAAACCAGAATAAACCCATAACTCAGGAGGGTGTCTCAATCAGATGGGGATAGGAGATCCCCAACTCATCCTCAGGCTCTCAGGTGGTCATTCTCACTCATCAGGATGGCTCCACTGAATCTTCATCCAGGATATAACCCGATTAAACAAATTCTTCTGCCTCACAAGCAGGAATTGCATCGGTCACTCCAGATGGCTCAAATCCTCGTCCAACTCCAACGGAGTGAAGTCCAAAACATGACAAGGATCAAACACACATCTTCTAGCCAGATAATTACTCGCGGACCAACTTCCCGCGCAAACTCAAATCTATATAAATTCCTGGGGCTAGTGGCTTCCAAAAATCATGGTCTCTACTACCAAACTCCAAGCCTCTAATTGGCATAACTCCTGCTGAGTAATCAAGTACTTCAGATCTAAGGGTCTAAGAATAACTCAATTCTCTCTCTAGTACAGACACCCCTCAACATCAATGCTGGTATGCTCCTCAGCTTAATCTCTTGGAAGCTACGCTGGCCTTGCTTAGTCTAAAAGCCTCTTTCCTCTGCCACAATTGTAGGCTTAGGCTAATTCCCAACGGCATCAGTCTTCGTTGGGTCTACAGATACTCTTGTAGCTAAAATCACAAAGCCTAACCTCAGAACCTTCCGAAGTCAAGTGCAAGCTCTTCCAACCAGACAACCAACTTCTCCCCTCTTAGAAGTTGCCGCACTATCCTCAAGTGCTTCCCAAGCTCTAAGCCACTTCGGAAATAAATCCAAATATCCACGACGGGTCCGGCTGCCAACCCGTCCAAATACAGCTGGAACACTCAATTCCTCAAATCCTAAAGGCGACAGGGCAATAGTCAATCTACTTGACCGCGCTGTAACTCACCATGCCCCTACCGGATCCTGAACACTATCTGGGCACAGCCCTCGGCTATTAGGCTCCATAAAGCTACCACCCCCACAAAGGCATCAGCCGAAAACAATCCCAACCTGTCTATGCTCAAATCATCAGAACCCTCACTGTTGTGTACTCACAATGTGGCATCACTGCCGTGTACCAACGGCATGGCATCAACACCGTGAATCAACGACGTGGCATCCTACTCAAGTATCAATCTCTCAAATCCTCACTGTCGTAATCCCAAGACGTGGCACTGGGTCACATAGACCCCTCGATCCAACAGAATCCCCAACTGCGCTATCAACTCCCTATCTCACGGGTAATACTCCAAGGAATGCTGCCACAGTCAGCGCGGTTTCCAAAACCACGTCGATCACTATCTTAATCTCAATCTCACTAAACGGCGGCTTTAACAACAGCTCAAGTAGACTCACACCCGGGATCACACGGGCGATAAGGATATCCTTTAGTCCCGGTGCCGCTGCAGGCACCTCCTCTACAATCGCTAGCAAGCGATACGACCACGACTCAACCTCTGTCGTGGTCTAGCCTCCTCTATAAACACACTCCTCCTGACCAGGTCCACGGAGGGTCTTTGTCCTCTCTCGACAATCCATGATAGCATAACGTGGGATATCCAATCCCAATCCAACCTCATATCAATATCTCAGAGCTGATGCAGGACTAACAACTCACTGGATCAAATCCAAGGTCCTAACTGCACTGGGCAGGACTGGAAACACTCGTCCGTGTGCTAACGCGAACTGGAATCTGATCCCCACGTGCACAAGCCAACAGTCCTAACTCAGGCCCACGCGAAGCTACTCCCACTCTACAAAACACACTCAAGCGGTGTCGGCGTCAACCATGCTCTAACTCTGACAACCGCGAGAAAAACCACACCTGGTAAGACGCGATCCACTATCCTAGCGTCCTCTAACCGGCTGCATAATCTCATCCACAAGATGCTGGTGGCCATCGCTCAATCTGCCTCGGCATCACGGCTCCATCAGCCTATCGGTAAATCGGATGAACCTCTTCATCCTAAAAAGGGGTAGTGGGGGTGCCGTCGCAAGCGGCAACCCTGAGCACTACTCAGGGACACTCTGCCTGAAAATGTCTTGACTACCCATACAAAAAGCATCGCCCTTTCCTGAAGTCACTCTATGGCGATGAATGCGGCCCACCGCAAAAGACACAATCATACCAATACTGCCGCTAGTGTCTCGACTATCGAGAACCTCCTGGTCTCCGTCTCATCTGAGACCCATGACCCTAAACTGGAATCATGGCAACCTCGATCCGCTCGACTATCCCAAAATCCGACGATGCTGGACGTCTCTCACTGGAGCTGGTCCCTCGCTCTCGATCCCTCTCGAACGCGATCACTGAGGCTCGGTCAATCCATTGAGCCTGCACAATCATTGCATCTAAAGTCGGCGCTCGCCGAGAAAGCACAAGGTGATAGACAACTCGATGCAATCCCCTCTCAAACTCGAACAATCTTCTGAGCCTCATCCTGGGTATCATGGGGCACACTGCTCATCCATCGCAGAAACTCGCGAACACACCTCTAAAGAGGTCAACTCCCCCGCTAAAAGTATCTCGAATCTCTTTCCAGTTTCTACTTTACACTGTCGGGAAAAAGGCCCTGAACAACAAAGCACGAAACTCGCTCCAAGTCCTCAACTGTACTCCCGGTGGTTCCACGGGACGAACTTGATGCCACCAACTCTCGGCGTCCTTATCCAAAAGTGCGCAACCAAGTGGACCTGATGCTTCTCCTGGATGAACAATTCCTCAAACAATTTCTCCATAGCAGCAATCCAGTTCTCGGCCTCCCAAGGCTCCGACTCTGCCCTGAAATCTGCAGGGGATGGAACTGGATGAAGTACACGACTGATTGGCAATCTCTCGCTGCTCTTGCACTATCCACAGTGCGATCTGGGTGGAAGTCGACGATGTCGCGGCCGGAGGTACTACTAGCGATACCTCAGTCGATGCTCTCTGCTCGAGCATGCGCATCACGCGCTCCATGTTCTATTCCTGGCGCCACGTCGCCTCAAACAACTGAGCTACTTGGCTCGCAACTCACGAACCTCACTTTGCTTTGCAGAGGCACACGGCGCGGCAGGCAGGGTGGGCGCGGCGCTGCAGGCAGGGGGCGTGCGCGGCACTGACTGTAGGGCCCGTAGGCGCAGCCTGCAAGGTGCGAGGCGGCCAGGGCATCCGCGGGCGGTGCGGCCAGGGCATCCGCGGGCGCGCAACTAGGGCATCAGTGGGTGGCGCAGCTAGGGCATCCGCGGGTGGCGCGGCTGCAGCAGAGGTGCGCGGCAGCGGCGCTGCAGGGCACGCAGGCTAACAGCACACGCGGCGGTGGCGCGGGCTGACAGCACACGCGGCGGCGGCGCGGGCTGCGAGGCGCCGAGCGACAGGGCACAGCGGCGGCGACCATGCGACGAGGGCAACGGCGGCGGCGACCTTGCTCACCCTCAAACGACTCCGCTCACTACCTCCGCGACGACGGGGAAGACGACGACACCGATCCCCCGCGCACAAAACGTGGAAGAAGACGATAGAGCCCCGATCTCCGGCAACAGTGGTGTTTCCGGATCCGATCTCCCGTGATGGCGACGTTTTCGATCTCGATCTCCGGCACGCACAACGACGAAGAAGAAGAAATCCAATCTTTAAAAATCTTTTTGAGAAAAATAACCAAAAATTAAGATTTTTTTCTTTAATTTTTGTGTACGTATCAAAGTCCCAAATCCCATAATATATAAGAAATTTTTACCTGATTTTCTCGATAAGCGTGCCAAACCTCCGAAACGTCCTATAACCTAGTGCGAATCCCGATGCACCAAAAACCTAAACGGTTATCGAGAGTCCCCATACTCACACTCCAAGACCCGATAACTTAAAAGTATCGTTCCGGGAGATCCGCAAGTCGGATTCACGATCCGATTGCACCGACATTCTCCGTTTAACCAACCCGATAGAATGACGACCTTTCCAATTGAAGATCTTACCCAAAAGTCAGTCTGAAAAGTTACGAAGAAAACTCGCCTACCCGTCAAAATCCCTTTTTTCATGTTTTTCGGTGCAACATGCACCCCGGATTTAAAAACGGATTTGACCAATCTCTTAAGCTACTTTTCACCAATAACCCGGTGAAAGCCACTTCGGGGAATAAATTCTTAAAAGGCTAACAACAACACCCTCTTTAAATTCCAAAAGAAACTAATTTCATTCCAATTATTGAAAATCCATGCAATTCCAGAATTCAAAATTGTTGTTATTACAATAAGGATGAGGTTGAGGTATACCAATATCTAGAAGTATAAAGGAAATCCAAATAAGTTCTACAATACTAAAATTCATTGCACGATATTCTTCCTCCGCACTTGAACGAGCAACTGTTGGTTGATTCTTAGCACTCCACGAGATACAATTGGAACCCAAAAAAGTGCAAAAATTCGTGGTTGAACGAAGAGTAGTGGAATACCCCGCCCAATCAGCATCAGAAAATACATAAAGATTAAGAGTGCATTTAGCAACAATTCGTAGGCCAAGATTGAAAGTACCACTAATATATCGTAAAATACGCTTCACCATATGAATGTCTTTGATTGCGGGTGTGGTGACCCAGATCTCTGCAGGGCTTCTACAGTGCGACTAGCAGCTTCTGGAGGCCTAGGTGGCGTGTCGGCGGTGTTTCTGCACCAATTTGGACACAATTAATGGACTTCGGGTGTATAATGGATTCACGTGGGTAATTGGGGGACCCCGTCAATTGTTTAGAAGTGGTTTCGCGCGAATCAGGCATCAAAATTGGACTAAGTGCGGAATTTGGATTAAAAACGCCCTTCCGGATGCCTTCGACAAATTTTGGAAATGGAATTTGGCAAAACGGACAGCGGATTTGGATTCAGCGCGCGAAAACGGTGAAAACGGACTATTTACTTATTTTTTTCGGAGTCCGAATGCGAAAACACGTTTTTCGAGGCTTGGTACTGTTCCGGCAGGCCAGGGGCAGCGCCGGCGGCGGCGGGCAGCGGCGGAGCACGGCGGCGCAGGCTCGGGCAGGCGGCGGAGAGGCCGCGGGCAGGCGCGCGGGCGCGGGCAGGCGCGCGGTCCACGGGGCCGGCGTGCACCGGAAGGGTGGACACGTGGCGGTCGCTGAGAGGCTGGTTCAGGCGGCGCGGTCCACGGAGGTTTCGCGGGTGCACGGTGGACCGGTGGGGGACACGTGGCAGCTTGTGATTCGCGGGTGTTGTGGACCCGGTCCACGGAGCAGTAGGGCAGTTGCCTCCGGGTGCGTGCGCGGCATAGGCGCGGCAGCGGCGACGTGCGAGCACGTGGGCACGAATCCCGAGGCGGTGGCACGCGGGACAGCGGGCGCCGGGGAGAGGCCACGTGTCGCGCAGGGAGTAGGCCGGTTGGCTGTGCGCTGTGCGGGTGCCACGTGGCGCTCAGAGAGTGGCCCATTTTGGTGTTTGCTGTTTTGGGACACGTGTCGATCCAGAGTTGATTCGGGCTTTGACGGTTCGGGGTACATTTTGGGCGTACTGTAGCAGCCCGAATGTTTTGGGCGCCCGAAAGTGGGGACACAATGGGAATTTCTTCAATTGTTGGTTTTTGGCTGTAAATACCTCCCTTTGGCCTGCGGTTTGGGGCTTTTCCTGTGCTCCCCTCTCTATGCAACCTTAAGCAAAGTTGTTCATTTCCTGTGGAGCATCTCATGGAGAAGTTTGGGAATTTTTTATGGCATGCACTTCGAGGTTTGCGGCATTTCGGCGCAGTGCGACTTTCCTTCACCGGTGATCTCCTTCGTCGCGTTTCGGTGCGCAGGCTTTCTTGGCTTACTCAGACCATCGTTTTCAACGATTTTTGCGGCAACGCGTTCACGAGAGGTAAGGCTTCATTTTTCATGTTGATCACTTCTCCGCATTTTGAGTTTTTGGCACAGTTCCCAAGGCATCTCTGAGCCACTATTTTGCTGGTGGATTTTTAGACAGCGGAGGCTTGTCGGATTTTTATCTCTGCGCTCGTGCATCGGAATGAGGTGTTTAAAGACTCGATTGATATCTACTCTTCGAGAGGAACATACCCGTATTTTTATTGGATTTTTATGAGGTCATTTCGTGGGTGAGAATTAAGCTTCTTTGCTGCTATTTTTTCAGCAGAACTGTGTTCTTGAGGGAATGGCTTCCAACGTTGTCTGAATTGTTTCTTGGCCTACAGGTATCAGAACGGGGCGTTTAAATAGTCGATTTGGGGCTACTCGTCGCGAGGATCACAACCGTGATTTTGTTGGAATTTTTGGAGGTCTGTATACAGGTGAAAAGGCTTCTTCTCTCTGCTGGTTGGTAAAAACAACATATGCTGTTTTTGAGAGTCTTGGTTGTGATGTAATTGATTCTCGGCTTCGATGTTGTTTGTTGGAACAGTGGTTTGTGCGACTGTTTACCGAGGGTGCGGTTCCGACAGATTTTGGATTTCGTGTGGCTGCGTGCTTCACCGACTTCGGCTTTGCCTGCGGAATGCGTTTCAGGTGGGTGCTTTGTTCCGAGAACCGGTGGACGGTTCTCTAATTCTATATGTTAGAATTGCATGCAGGTGTAGGGTACAATACCTGGGATTGATCGGTAAGCTTAACAATGTTGATTTTATGGGAATTGCAAGTTAATTATTCATATTATGACAATGGTATTAATCGAATATTCATGCTGATGATTAGTGGAAGCTTACCTAAGGCAAGGTTACCCTATATGATTAATTATCATGCCATGTTAGCACATAACCTTTTATGAGGCTGGTTTATGCAATGGGATAGGATTATGTAGTTATGTGCAGGTTCTACTCTGAGAAGCGATTATGGATCGAGGATTATGGACAGGTATAGTCATTGATAATTTTGGCATGAGGTTTATTTTCTTTATTCTTCTTTGAGGACAAATGCATACTTTTATGGAGATATAGCTAGGCCATCTTTTACTGCTATACTACATACCAGAATTTGACTTAGGAGAAACCATGTTATCCTTTTCTCCTTCTTTGTTAGTCAGGCGGTCTGTGTTGCTCAGGTGCGAGCAGGGGTCTGGGGTAGTGTAGCCGAGACATTGGTGTCAGGGATGGGTTGTGCTGGATTGAGGCTGGCAGGGTCTTGCGGTGACCGCGAACTTTGGGCGGTTAACCGGATATTTATTTATGCATCAGATTAGGTATCAGATTTCTCTAGTGGACAGAGTTTCCCACTATTTGAGTACTTTTGCATCTGATTGAGGACCGAGGCTTTCTTTAGTGGTTGAGCTTTCCCACTTTGATCAGAGTCATGATCCAGTCCTACTGATTTATGATACTTGTTACTGAGATACTTTACTCGTGTGGGTCGCTCCCCTCGAGTGCCACTCCGGAGTGTGCGATATACATACTTGAGTCCTTGAGACTCCTTTGCATTGGTGTTATGCGTAGGCTGGCATACCCGATGCGGCAGGCACAGCAGGCAGTACCAATTTTACTGGTGGCACTAGATTGGGGTTATTACAGACAGTTACTTTATTGTTGCACTCGTGTCAAGGGGACTGAGTGGAGTCTAGTAGCTGTGTTTAGACCAGTGCTAGTGTTGTTGGGAGCCGTTTGGTTTGACGGTGGTCCCGTATCGTTGTGAGTACTTGGACCGTTGTACGTGAGGTTTGGTGATCTTGAGTCTATCCGTTCTGAGAGAGAGCGTGGATTTTGACTATAGCCTGCATGAGCCACTACTCGATAGCGAGTTAGTCCGTTTGGACGCCCTACGTAATTCCTGCCCGTCAGCGGGAGGTGGTTGTAGGTGGGCGCAGGTTTGACTGGACTCGATGTGGTAGTCAGCTCGATTGGGTCGATTGAGCACCTCGTGTGCGAGTGTTGCATATCTTTATCAGAGTTTCCCCATTTGAGCATTTAGATAGAGGCATGGTAGCTGTAGAGTGTCTCCAGCTTCTTTTTTCAGTTTTACTGCATTGGTTATCTTTTGCCTCTAGTGGACTTGGTGGGCAGATCGTCGGGCCTGGTGGCGATACCCACTGAGGACTCCCTTTTTAGGTGTAGTTCTCACACCCGTTGGGGGTCCCCCCCCCCCCCCCCCCCCTTTTTGTTCCTTCTCTCCTTTGTTTTGCAGAGTCTTAGCGGGTGTTGCTGATTCTGCGGTTGCTGTTCGAGGCGAGGGAGTCGCGAGCTAGATCCCTACCTATCTTTGGAGAGTAGCGGTACCCCTTTCAGAGGAGATCTTCAGTACAGTCGGTAGATTAGTGTTTTTATTTTCTCCTTGAGAGACTGATGTATTGTGAGGATCTGACTTGTACTGAGAGTCTGTACACTAATGTATCATTTATTTATTCAGGATTACCTCCCTGTTGAGTCCAGAGTTTTGTATTTGAGGTTATTGTATGATTATCATTTATGGGAGATGGATTTTATACCTTTATTTCCAGTTGTACAGATCATTGGTTTTAATTTTACAGCAGTTTTATCTTTTAGCTCTGATATCTGTTTAGCTGTAGTATCTTTTCTTGCAGGTTAGACGCTTCGCCTGTGCGGGTGTTGCACAGGTGGCGGATCTGTTGGCGAGCCCGGGTCGCAGTTTCGGCCCCGGGGCGTGACAGTGGGTTTATACATAAATTGACAAACAGTGTTGACGGCATAAGAAATATCTGGTCGTGTAATGGTTAAATATTGCAATGTTCCAACAATCTGTCGATATTGTGTAACATCTATACGGAGAGTCACCATCATTGGGCATAATTGGTTTAGTTGTCATTAGTGTAGCAACCAGCTTGCATGATTGCATGTGAGCACGATTAAGAACATCACAAACATATTTGGATTGAGACAAAAATAAACCATATGGAGTTCGATGTACCTCTATTCCAAGAAAATAATGCAGAGCACTCAAATCCTTCATAGAAAAAGATTTTCCAAGTGTAATAATTTAGTCATCCAAAAGAGATGGAGTGTCATTGGTTAGAATAATATCATCTACATATAATAAAATAATAACAATATTGTAATGACACTTTTAATTTTTACTTTTGACTTATGAATAAAATTAGTTTTTAGGTATTTTATCCTTCGTGTGTTTTCGGGTGTGAATACTATTTGGCGGTAAAGCTCGCTTAACCTGGAACAACGGTGCGATCGGGAAGAGAATCTGACTTACGGATCTCCCGAAATGGGCCGTTTAGGGTTAACGGGTACGATCGGGTAAGTCGAGCTCGTTATGTTGTCGGTGCTTTAAAATCCGTGCTGACTGTTTCTGAATTGGTACGTAGGTGGCACGCTTATCGAGAAGTCGGTTGGGGGTTTTCCATTCCTTTTATACCTGAATTTTGGGGTGGTACGTACATAAAAAAATTTATTAATTTTACCGCATTCCATCTGGGTCTCATTACTTCCTTCTCGTTCCTTCTCGTGGTGCCGGGGACCAGGAACGAAACGTCACCTGTTAAGGATTTTGTATTGGCGTATTTTGTGAAGTAGTATAAGTCTTGAAGATTGAAGATAAAGAATTGATGATCAATTACATCAATCTCAAGGAAAATAGATTCGGAATGATCAGGTATGTTTAACTAAATAATTTTGGTGATCCGAATACATTTGTGTAGTTTAGAAACACTTGGATAAGTTTTCAGTACATAAAAATCAAAAACTGGACAAGTTGGATGTTCATGATCCGGATCAGACCTTTCCAGTCCGGACCCCGAACATAGTTTAGTTCATGCGGAATTCCAGTCCGGACCTCCCCTGTTTCAGTCCGGACCCCGAACCTTAAATTCTGCAAAATTGCATGAACAGTCCGGACCTCCCCTGTTTCAGTCCGGACCCCGAACTGCGTTTATTCAGAAAATCTTCTGAAAAAAGACGACAGTCCAGATCAGCCAAATCCAGTCTGGACCGCCGTACGGAAAAAATTCTGTTAAGTCAGTTTTTGATGCTTATCTCTTTCCAAAGGTTTCTAACCTATAAATAAACCCTATTTTCATCTTTTAGGGTAACCGAGAATTAATAGAAAAATCGATTAAAGAAAATTAATAGAAAAATCCACAAATATAGAGAAGAAAGGAAAACACGATTAAATTCAGGTTCCTTCATCTATATTGTTCAATTTGATTCTAGCGGTTCAAAAACTTCTATTTCTTGTAGAATCAAATTGAAGAATACTTAGATAGTATTTCCTTATCTATCTTTGATCTAAGTATTCGGAGGATCATCACCAAACAAAAACAACGATTTTACCAAGAATCGGCGCGAGGATTCGCGTGGCCTTGTGGATTCAAGGTGCTACCGCTCTCGTGGATTCGGAGCGAGGCGCGTTCGTGTGATCAAGACGTGTCGCATTGGTGAAGACCGTGGATTCAGTTGGACGTCGTGGATTCGACGTTGAACGTCGTGGATTCGGCATTGGGACACAAATCGTGGATTCGAGGAGCGTTCGGAGCGAGTGGAGAAGATCAACTAGGAGCGTATGGAAAAGGTTGAGTCGTAGGGTTACGGTAAATCACCTTGTACATGTTTAATCTTAGTGGATTTCGCCGTGTTATCGGTCCCGTGGTTTTTTACTCCTGTGACGGAGTTTTTCCACATAAATCTTGCATACTTTATCTATTTTCCGCATTAGGTTATTTTTTTTACGCAACGATTTGGTATGTTTATTGTTTTCACCTATTCACCCCCCCTCTAGGTAGTTTTTCCCCTATTCAGGTCCATATTATGCATAACCCACAAGTGGTATCAGAGCGGGAATAGGTTTGTAAACAATGATTGAAGGTGGAAACATCAATAGACCATCGTTCTTCGATGGAACAAATTATGCATATTGGAAAGTACGCATGAGAGTGTTTTTAATTTCCATCGATGAACGGGTTTGGCAATCAATTGAGTTTGGATAGACAAATCCTACTGAGATTATTGTCGATGTTGTCACCATCAAACCTAGGTCGAAATGGATTATGGAAGAAATTGATTCTTCTTCTTACAACGGCAAGGAAATTAACACCTTATTTAATGCCTTGTCATAAACCGAATTCTCTCGCGTCTCGGCATGTGAGACTGCGAAAGAAATCTGGGATACTCTACAAGTTACACATGAGGGAACAAGTTTAGTGAAGATTCAAAAACTACAAATGCTTACGAGCAAATTTGACTCTATTTTTATGGCAGAAAATGAATCTTTCACATATTATTACACACGATTGCAAGATATCGTTAATACATGTGCTAACTTGGGAGAGAAAATTTCAAAATTTAAAGTTGTAAGAAAGATTTTGAGAACTCTTCCTGAAAGATTTCGTCGTAAGGTCGCAGCCATTGAAACAGTAAAATACCCGGACGAAATCAAAGTAGAAGAATTAGTTGGTGCACTTCAAACTTATGAAATGACTTTTCCTACTAACTATTCTTCTGGAAAGCCTTCCTCTTTTTCTAAGTCTTCAGATTTTGCATTGAAATCAACAAAGGAAGAAGACGCGGATTCATCCTCCTCAGACGCTGATGATAATATTCAATGGAGGATTTCGAGAAACAACTTGCACTCTTGACAAGGAAATTTCGCCGAAGCTTTCGAAAGGGAAATTCAAGTAAATCCTCATCCTTCGTTAAGTCCAAGAAAGGCAAGGGATCTTCAAGCTGTAAGTCAAGAAAGCAAGAGGGTTCTTCAAAGGACAAGAAGAACTCTGAGGGACAAATTCAGTGCTTCAAATGCCGAGGTTATGACCATATCTCAACGGAGTGTCCCAACAAGAATTCGTCAAAGAAGAAGGCTATGCAAGCCGTCACATGGGATGACATTTCCACTTCCAATGAGTCATCTTCCAGTGATGAGAATAACAACGCCACAGCATTCCACGTGTCCACAACTTCACCTTACATGTGCTTTTCAGCGACTTCCTCTGGTTCATTATCCAATGCAACGGATGATGAATCGAGTGATTCCGAAGGTGAAGACTTTGCTTTTGCCTACCATAAATTATTGAAGGATTCAAAGAAATTGGCAAAGCAAAATAAAAATTTGAGAAGAAAATTGCGGGATCTTGAAGAACAATCTAAAAAGGCAACTTCTCTCTTAAACGCTCTTGAAGAGGAAAAGGATAACTTGATCAAGATAAATGTTTCCCTTCGAGAAAAGAACGAGCATTTCGAGAAGGAGCACATCAAATTGGTGGATAAAGCTAATTACTTCTTGAAACTCTACTCCGAGGCTCAACAAGAAAAATTGGAGATGACGAAGACCATACTCCAACTTGAGGAAGATTTGAAGCGATTCTCTTCTGGAAGGAGCAAGTTGGACAAGTTGCTTGGTCTCGGTCAAACGAACCGTTTCTGTCTTGGATACGTTCGAACCGGTGAGGATCCGAGTTCGAGTGGAACGGTTTTTGTGCCGCAGTCGGTTTCTCCTTCTCCGACGAAAATCACTGCCTCCAACGTTAACAAGCCTACCTCATCCACTTCGGGTTCAACATGCACAAAGGTATGTTTTCGTTGTAGTTTTGCAGGGCACATAAGACGAAATTGCAAGAATGGAGCCAAGCGATCAAATCAAGCGCCTCTTACAACAACTACCAACAAGTTCATTCCCCGAAAATTGAAGAAGAATCTTTCAAAGGTAAAGAACTTTGGTAGTACACCCCACAAGACGACGTCATCATGGATTCCAAAGAAAAGTGATCAACCGAACAAGACGCGTTCACCAAGGAGATCAATGTCACGATCATTGCCGACGTATTCCAAAACTCGTAAGGTTTGGGTGCGCAAAGGTGAATTCTTCCCTTGTCTTGTCATTCACACATCACTATATGCGTATTATAATTCGTCTTGGTATCTGGATACTGGTTGCTCACGCCACATGACCGGAGATAAAAACGTTTTTCAAACCCTTGAGAAAACCTCACCCCTGCGGAGCAGCGAGAGGTGGTAGAGTTGTTGATGAGGTTTCGTCAGTTTGACCCGCCTCGTTTCTCGGGGCAGAGTTCGGAGCTGTGGGAGGCGGAGTAGTGGATCACGGCGATGGAGTGACATTTCGAGAGTCTGTTTATCGAGGAGCGTTTTCAAGTTTTATTGGAGCGCAACGACGAGGCCTGGTGGCGGCGTGTTCGACCTGCTAGTCCACCTGGAACTCAGCTTCTTACCTGGGCGGAGTTCCATAGTCTACTTCTTGGAGCCTTCTTTCCGAAGAGTGTAAGGCAGAGGCTGGAGGAGCAGTTGAAGAATCTCCGACAGGGAGATCGTCCCGTGCACGCGTACATCGCAGACTTCAACCAGTTGTTGGCTAGTGTACCGCATGCGGCCAGGGATGAGGCGCATCGGATTTATATGTTCGAACGTGGTTTGCACCGGGAGATTTATCAGTTCGTTCGTTCGTGCCGACTGCAGACGTTGGATACCTCTATGGAGCATGCACTTTATGTTGAGCGCAGGGAGGCGGTGATGGATGAGGTGGCTCCAGCTCCCGCAGTGATTCCAGGGGCGAAGCGCCCAACACAGGTTGACGAAGGACAGACGAGTCGGCAGAGACCTCCGAGACCTCCACGATTCCACCCTGAGGATCGTGGGTTTCAGATGCGCCAGAGATCTGGTGGGCCCCCGCAGCAGCCGCAGTATTCGCAGTATCAGCAGCGACAGCAGTTTTAGCAACAGTACCCCCGGCAGCAACAGTATCGGCAGCAGCGACATGAGCGGTGCGTTATCTATGGCGAACCCCATCCACCGTCGCAGTGTGACCAGAGACAGGGACGGTGCTTCCTATGTGGAGAGTTGGGACATTTTTGAGCAGCTTGCCCCCGAGCCATTCTGTCAGTGCGACCCCTTGCTACAGCACCCCCCTTGCCTATTCCGGAAGCGGAAGCCCCTCCGATACACCGTCAGACAGAGTGGGTCACGACGACGGGACAGACGGGACGACGACCTTCAGCACCCAGTGGACGGGTTTACGTAGCCCTGGTGGAGGGCACCCCGGCAGCAGATCGTGTCGCCGCAGGTATGATTTTATTTTACAGCCATGCTGGGTTCGAGCATTTCGGTACCGCTGCATCCTCCTGCATATGTTAGTAGGGCATTTGCATCTCTGCATGGATAAGAGATAGGATTTTTTTGCTACATGCATTAGCGGTTAGATTCTTGACAGTATCCTGCGAGTAGAGGAGGATTGTGGAGCATGATCAGTACAGTTGAGACTTGGAATTATACCGGCAGGTGTAACGGTTCAGTGACAGCTCCACGACTCTGATTGAGCACACGGGATGGACTGGTTGATGCGGTATTGTGCAACGACTGGTTGTGGAATGAGAACAGTGACCTTTCCGCGAGTTGGACAACAGGAGTTCATTTTCACAGGTTGCCGGGGTACCTTTCCTGCAGTGATGGCTTCAGCGGTTTTGGGTTAGGTGCCACCACTTGAGCATAGGTGACGATTAGGACTAGAGGTTGTGTCCCTAGGGGTCACGGTTAGATCGTAGCTTCCGTTTTTGTAGCCACAGCAGGAACGACTTCAACACTTCTCTCCCTTTTTCTCGCCTTTGTGCTGAAATTTACGAACAGGACGAAAACTTCGAAAGGCTACTCCAGAAATGGAGATAGTGCCCGAACCTATTCTTGTTTGATTGGGGCAAAGGCACTGGTCTTTCGAAATTTTCGGACTTTTTGTTAATTTTAGCTGTTTTCTAAATAGAGAGTTGGGGTTGACGACTTTCCTGCTGGTGGGGCCGTTACCTTTCTTGTTTGGTTGTTCAAGTAGATTTGGACGAGTAGAGTTGGTTGTTCTTCCTTGTCCCCAGCCTTTTGGAGTTCCTGAGATTTTTCCACGTCTCAGCTCAGAGGTGTTTTGCTTTTGGAGAACGAGGGACGCCCATTGCGAATTCTGGCTCGTGTGTTGAGGGAATTGCACAACCGAGCCATGCCGTACTGGTTATGGTTTTGTTGAGGAGTAATCACGGAGAGTGAGTGGCGACTGGGGAGCTAGAGACGGTGTTGATGGATACCTACCCTTGGCTTTGAGCCTCCCTTTTTAGCCGTATTAGTTTCAAGGACGAAACTTTCTTTTAGCGGGGGAGGATGTGAGGACCCGAATTCCCGCTTAAAAGTTTACTGTTGGATTAGTGGCTTTTGGAAGTGTTTGTGCGTGCGTCGGGCCCAATGAATGGACTCAGTGTGTAAAATGGGAGCAAGTTTGCTTAACCGGAAGCCTTTGACAAATTTTAGAAGTGGAATTGGGCAAATCGGACGTCGGATTTGGATTCAGCGCGCGAAAACGATGAAAATGAACTATTTACTTGCATTTTTCGAAGACCGGATGCCCTGGCACGAATTTCGAGGCACCTTGGTATTGTTCCAGCGGCGGGCAGGCGGCGGAGCGACCGCGGGCAGCGTCTGGGCAGAGGCGTAGGCCGGCCGGTCCACGGGCGAGGCATGCACCAGCGCGGGGACGCGTGGCAGCTTTCGGTTGGCCGGCGCAGCAGGCGCGGTCCATGGAGGCGAGGGGCCGGGTGCATGGACCGGCACTAAGACACGTGGCGGCCCCGGAGTGGCGGGCGCACAAGCGCGCGGTCCACACGGCACGTCGGGCAGGTGGCCGTACGCGCGGGCAGGTGGCCGTACGCGCGGGTCAGCCGGGCGACGTGCGCGGGGCAGGCGCCGGGGGTGCCACGTGGCCCGGCCGGAGTGGCTGGCGCCGTTGTTTGCTCTGCGGGGTGCCACGTGTCGCGAGCGGGTTGGCCGCGTTCGCTGTTTGCTGTGCGGGGACACGTGGCGCTCTAGGGATGATTCGGGCGCTGATGGTTTGGGGCACAATTTGGGGTTACTGTAGCAGCCCGAATTTTCTGGGCGCCCGAATGTGGGGACACAGAGGGAATTAAGTGATTTGTTCTGTGGAGGCTATATAATCTCCCCTTTGGCTGTGATTTCGGGCCCTTTCCCGAGCTCCCCTGCGATAGAGGCCTTAAGAGTTTTGTTCTTCATATTGTGCTCCATCTTGTGAGGGATTTACAGATTTTTTCGAGGCCTCGACATCAGCTTTTTCTGCGACGCGGCGCACTGCGACGCTTCTTGGATTTAGGCTTCCACCGTTGCTTCTCAGTCCGCGAGACCCCCCTGGATTACTCCGATGGAATTTTGAGCCGATTTTTGCGGCAACGCGTTCATGAGAGGTACGCCTTCGATTTCCGTATTGATCACTTCGTCTCATTTTGAGTTTTTGGCATGATTCCCGAGGCATTTTTGGACCCTTCCCTGCTGGTGGTTTTCTGGACAGCGGAGGCTTGATGGATTTTTATCTCTGCACTCGAGTATTAGAATTCGACGTTTAAGGACTCGATTGACATCTACGCTTCACGAGGATCGCCATCATATTTTTATTGGAATTTTTGAAATTTATTTCGTAGGTGATAATTAAGCTTCTTTGGGACTGAAATTTCAGCAACTATACACTTGGAAATTTTGTGTTGTTTGTAACTTTGGACTATATCTTTGTACCCAGGAGGAGTTTTTGGGCATTTTTGGACCCGTTGGAATTGTGGAAATCAGAGGATTATTCCCGTGTAATTTCAGCTCTTTGGACTTGGGACAGCTTTGCACTTCAGGTGGGTTGCTTCGTCTCCAAAACCGATGGACAGTTCATTAATTCTATTGTATTAGGAAGCATGTTAGATAGTGAGAATTGATACTCCTTAAGTTGCTTTGATGATTATGCTGATTTACTACCTCCTAAATCTGATTAATTAATGTTATCTGTGGGACTTGACCTAGCACCCCGTCATATGTTGCATGTATAACCAGACCAGTAGAAAACCCTCACTTGGGCTAGGTTTATTTATGTTTTAGACATCCACACGTTATACTCTATTTCTGAACATAGTGTTATTCTCGCCCGGGTAGTGGGCCGAGTGGTCGGGTTTCCTTTTAGTGTGGGATGCATATTACACTCGGTCTTGGGAGCAGTTGAGATTATACAGCCGGTTAGAGGGCGTCAGGATAGCGGATCTCGTCTTACCAGGTGTGGTTTGTTTTAGTCGTCAGAGATAGAGCATGTTTGATGCCGCCACCGCTTGTGCATTTTTCAGTAGAGCATTGGTGGCTTTGCATGGGCCAGAGACAGGACTGTTAGCTTGTGCACGTGAGGTTCGGATTCCAGATCGTGTGTTGCACATAGCTGAGTGTGGTCGGTCCTGCCCAGTGCAGTTAGGACCCTGAATTTGGTCCATTGATTGGTTGGTCCTACATTAGCTCCGAGCTTTGGATGTGGTATTGGATAGGGATTGGTCATCCTAGTGTTATGTTACCATGAATTGTGGAGAGAGGATGATGACCCTCCGTGGACTTGGTCATGAGGAGTATGTTTACAGAGGATATCTTTATCGGCCGTGAGACTAAGAGAGCTGATAGCGCAGTTGCGGAATCTGATGGATCGAGAGGTCTACGTGACCCAGTGCCACGTTGTTGGTGTACGACAATGAGAGCTTAATTTATTGTGGTTTGAGCATAGACAGGTTTGGGTTGTATTCCGGCAGTTGCTCTTTTGTGAGGCAGGTAGCTATAGGGAACCATGCAGCCAAGGACTGTGCCCAGACAGCGCTCAGGACACGGTAGGGGCATTATGAGTTTACCGTGGGGTCAATTGGATTGACTAATGCCCTACCGCCTTTACGATTTGAGGAATTGTATGTTCCAGCTGTACTTGGATGGGTTGGTAGCGGTACTCTTCATGGATATTTGGATTTATTCCTGAGGTGACATAGAGCATGAGGAGCACTTGAGGATAGTGCTGTAACTTCTGAAGGAAAAGAAATTGTATGCCAAGTTGAGAAAGTGCGTATTTTGGACTTCGGAAGGTTTCGTGGTTAGGCCTTGTGATTTCAGCTGCAGGAGTGACAGTGGACCCAACGAAGAGTGATGCCGTTCGGACCTACGATTGTGACAGAGGTCCGAAGCTTTTGGACTAAGCAGTGCCAGAGTAGCTTCGACGAGTTGAAGCCGAGGATAATGTCAGCAGCAATGTGGATGATTGCCTGTAATAGAGAGGGATTGAGTTATCTATCGACCCCATGAATCTAAAGTACTTGGAGACTTAGAAGAAGTTTAATTGAGGCAATGCAGGTGGATAGAGCTATTGAAGAGGTATGATTTGAGCTTATAGTATTATCCCGGCGAGGATATTATGGTCATGGACGCCTTGACTAGGCGAGTAGTGCAACCTTGGAATAAGGTAACCGTTCAGTGGATGCCACTTTTATGGAACTTTGGAAATAGGGTATTAGCCACAACAGGAACAACTCCAATGCCCTCTCCCTTTTTTCTGTTTATGCCGAGGTTTGACGAACTGATCGACGATTTCAAAAGGCTGCTCCAGAAATGGAGAAGGTGCCGGAGCCTGTTCTTGTTTGATTGGGGTGAAGGCACTAGCCATTCGAGGTTTTCGAACTTTTCTCCGTTTCCGGCTGGTTTTCAAAATTGAGAGTTGGGGGTTGGGGAATGTTCCTGATGTTGGGTTTCTTTCCTTATTGATGGATGCGAGATTGTATTTGTTGAGTTTGAGCAGTGGGTTGCTGTATGGGCAGCGAAAGAGTTATCATTTGTCCTGAGGAATGTATGGATTTGATCCCTCGCATGTTTTGAATTTCACTTCCTTGGAGTTGGACGAGGATTTGAGTTATCAGGGCGACCGAGGCAAATTCTTGCTCGTGAAGCTAAAGAATTGTGCAGACGGGTCATACCTTTGGTGAAGGTCCTGTGGAGCTATTTGATGAGAGGAAGGCCACTTGAGAGCCTGAGGATGAGTTGAGAATCTCCTATCCCTATTTGATTGAGACATCCTCCTGAGTTATAGATTTTTCTAGTTTCGAGGACGAAACTCTTTTAAGGAGGGGATGATATAGAGTACCAGGACTTCGTATAGTGCACCGACTTCGTAAGATGGCGTGGTGCGGGAAAATCGCCTGGAGCATGTTCCATTTGTGTTTACAGATGAGTTCGGGTTGATTTGGATCGACGCGGAAGCCTTTGGGTTGAAAAGTGAGTTAGCGGCGTCAAAATTGGAAGCCCCAGCTTGAATCAACATTTTCAGGGCATTGCGTACCGGTACCCGAAGTTGGGTACCGGAACGGATTAGAGGGATAGCAGACAGAGAGCTTCGGATTGAGGAAATTTTGGAAAAAGTTTTCTAAGTCCCTGGGCACCGGAACTGGACAGTGCGTACCGGTACCTTATGTGAATTTTGGCTTGAGTACCGGAACGTGGATGAGGGTACCGGTACTCAATGATGGATTTTTCAGAGATAGCTCTCGGGTTGGGATTTTCGTGTTTAGGTACCGGTACTGGAACCTGAGTACCGGTACTCAGCCTCCAGATTTTTGTGGAAGTGAGGGTAAAAGAGTATTTTCACCTCCCGCCTTCCCCTTCGCCTATTTATACGGACCCTCCTCCTTCTCTTTTCCTGAGGGATCCAAGCAGAGAAAGAGAGAAAGAACGAGAGGGAGAATGAGAGAAAGAAAGAGATTGAGAGTGAGCGAGAGGGAGAGCTCGGCTGGAGCACGCGCGTGCAAACACAGTCAAGGTGAGTACGGTGATTTTTTCGAGTTTCGGATTTTCTCGGCTTTTTGGTTTTGGACAGGGGAATGGGTTTTAATTTTGGAAATGGATTTGTTTTCCATTTTTCCTTCTTCCCTGTGATGAGGGGTTCAGCAGAGTGCTGCCCGTGCTGAGAGGAGCATGCGTGAGTGCCGGGTGCACTGTGCGGAGCCGCGGAGGAGCGCGGGCTGTGTGCACTGTGGGCTCGGCGGAGTTGACCGCGATGTTGACCAGGGATTTGAGGAGACCACGCTTGATGTTTTGGGGCTGCTGTGAGCTCCTGGAGGTTTCCCTTAGGCCGCGGCAGAGGTGCGCGCGACCGAGCGCCGAGGTGCAGTTTCCGGCGGATTTTGACAGTGAGCGAGTCCGTTCTTCACCGATTTCAACGTTGCCTGTGGAAAGCGATCCAGGTGGGTTGGAAATTCTTCAAGATGTATGGAATGGCTTCTAATGCTATTGTATGCATGTTTAGCATGTCTAGCTTAATTATTATTATAGCTGGTAAATCTGATAGTTGCCTAAAAAATTGTAAGATGACATTCCTGAGCCCCAGATATTTTTAGCATGATCTAGAGATGATTTGACACTAGACTGCATATTTTCTTGAGATTCGGAATGCATTTGGACCTTCATAAAATTTCTATAACCGATTTTAAGTTAAACTCTGATTTTAAAATGTTTTAAAATATCGAGAGCATTATGAATGGTCCAAGTAGTTCGGGATGCATGTATCCTCGTACCAGGGGGCTGAGGGGATTTTTAGAGCTTTGTGAGATGAGCTTCTAGTGTCATGAGAGATTGGGCGTTTGTTTCATTCCAGGGGCGGAAGCTACGGGAGGCTGCGCCTGCAGCCTGTTCTTGTTTGATTTGGGTTGTAGGCGTTAGTCTTTCGGAATTTCCGGGCCTCTTATGTGCGAGATTGAGGACTGATTCCATTGTTGGGTCGGAAGCTACGGGCGGCTGTGCCTGCAGCCTGTTCTTGTTTGATTTGGGTTATAGGTGTCAGTCTTTCAGAATAATCGGCCCTTCATGGAAGTTGATTGGTTTACTCTAGATCATGGGTTGGGCATTTGCTGATTGAGTCGTGGAGGGTTCTCCGACTTAGCTTTGTTTCCTTGGGCATTGTGAGATTGAGTCATGCAGGGTTCTCCGACTGAGTGATGGTTATTTGGGTATTCGAGTTTTCGATCTGTTTGATCGTGGATTGTAGCCTGCATGTGCCGATTATTGAGACAAATGAGACACTCTTGAGCTCGGTGGGATCGCTCCCCTCGAGTTACGCTCCGGATGCGATGATGATGATAATGATGCACCTAGTTGATACACTAGAGGTCGCTTGCGTGATATTGTGATAGTCCGTGTAGGACGCCCTACGTAAGTCCAAGTCCTTTGTGGGCGTAGTGGCAGTAGGTAGGCGCAGGCTTGACTGGACACGATGTGGCAGTCATTGAGATTTGAGTTATTGTGAGCGAGTGCATGCATAGCATGTTCATAGTAGAGTTTTCCTTTGAGCATGATGTTTGAGACATACTAGCTGTAGTTCTTTTCCAGCTTTCCTCTACATACCTATCTTGTTTGCCTCCAGTAGACTTAGTGGGCATACCGTGGATATTAGTGACGGTACCCACTGGGAACTACCTTCTGCAGTAGTTCTCACACCCTCTACGGTGACAGGTTTCCAGAGGTTACTGTTCCAGCTTGATTCGCGCGAAGACAGCTGATAGAGGTGAGGACGTGACCGAGTAGCTCCTTACCCCTTTTTATTTGAGAGTCAGAGGTAGATGTATCCTGTATTTTTATGATTTCACTTTTGTACTAGACAGTCTGAGAGATCTGTGAGGATTGTATTTATTTTTACATAGCTGGAGAGACTATGTATTGAGGTTTTATATATATTCAGATGTTCAGTTTTGATTTCTGTAGCTACTAGTTTTATTTCAGCTCTGATACATGTTTAGCTATAGATCTGACTTGCAGGGTAGACGCTTCGTCTGTGCGGGAGTTTCCGTACAGATGACAGATCTGTTGGCGAGCCCGGGTCGCAGTTTCGACCCCGGGGCATGACAAGAGTGGAGTCTGGTAGATGTAGTTGGTCTTTTATCTGTGGCGGAAGCCGTTTGGGTGAAACGGTGGTCTCAGGATGTCTTGTTTCCTTGTTTTATATGTCGCCACTGTGTTAGTGGCAGTAGTATACCAGTGTTAGCAGGACCTTAAACCCAGAACCTTTTTTGACACACACATGATTTTAGTCAACCAATGTTTTCTTCCAAACATCGAGGGGTCGCCGGAGTCTGTTCTTGTTTGATTGAACGAAGGTATTAGCCCTTCGAGGTTTGGGTATAAAAACTTATTTTCTAACTGTTTTTCCTAAAAGAACTAAAAATCATTAAAAATGGGTTTTCCTCAAATCAAAAAAAAAATTTCAAAAAGGAACTATTTTTAGTCCTCACCCCGCGTGGGTTTGAGTGAAAAATGGTTTTCAGTAATAAATGTCACATTTTTCCTATAAACTCTCCCACTCAAGAGGATTCGAGTGGTCTGGGTTCTAAGGGCTGCCATTTTCTCTAGGTCGGGAACAACGAGGGACTATGCCTAGAGCATGTTCTTGTTTGATTTGGGTTGTAGATTCTAGTCTTTCGGGGTTCTCGGACCCTTCATTGTTGTTGGCTGCTGTGGAGTATACCCAGCTAGTGAGTTTGCATGTCGAGTTGATGTTCTTTTCGGGGAGCCGTTGGGTCGACAGCGGTCCTGACTGTTCGAGTGTTTCCTGTTAGTGAGTTAGAGAGGTGATTCGAGTACTGTCGATCTTGTTGATCCTGGATTGGACTATAGCTTACATGAGCCATATTGAGCTCGACAGAGATGCGCGGATACTTTCCTCGATGGGGTCGCGCCCCTCGAGTGCCACTCCAGAGTTGGGCCTGTTACTTTGCTATCGCGACTTGTCGACGCAGTCTCTTTGGCTGGGCCAGTTTTGGCAATCACGGACGCCCTACGGTAGACCCGTCCTCTTGTGGATGTGCGGCAGTAGGTGGGCGCAGGTTTGACTGGACCCCATGTGGCAGTCCGTGTAGATTGGGTGATTATATTTGAGAGATAGTAGATGCATCATGTTTCCATCTGTTCCACTTCTTGAGCATTTAGATAGAGGCATAGTAGCTGTAGAGTTATTTTCCAGCTCCTTTCTTTTCAGTGTTGCATTTGTTACTTTATGCCTCTAGTAGACTTAGTGGGCAGACCATCGGTCTTGGTGGCAGTACCCACTGAAAACTACTGTTGGTTGTAGTTCTCACACCCGCTGGGGGTTTTCCCCTTTCTTTTTCCTCTCATTTGTTTTGCAGAGCCTTCTGCGGGAGTTGCTGATCCCTCTGTTGCTGATCGAGATAAGGGAGTCGCGAGCTAGTTCCCTACCCGTCATTGGAGTATAGCTGTACCCCCCTTTTTTTTTGGAGCTTGTTGTACAGTCTGCTGGATTTTTTAGTAGCTGTTACTTTTGAGAGTTGTATTTTGAGAGGCTTTTGTAGTGAGGTTCAGACTTGTACCATTTGACAGTTGTATTATTTTATTTCAGTAGTTTACTTTTTAGCTCTGATATCTGTATAGCTATACTATCTTCTTTTTTGCAGGTTTGACGCTTCGTCTATACGAGGCTTCCCGTATGGGCGGCGGATCTGTTGGCGGGCCCGGGTTGCAGTTTTGACCCCGGGGCGTGACAGTTTGGGTAAACGGTGGTCCCAGGTCGTCGAGTTTTCTCCAATCTATTGTCGCCACCGAGTTCGTGGCAATAGTGTGCTTGTGATAGTAGGACCTTGAACCCAGAATCTTTTTGGACACACATGATTTCAGTAAACCAGTGTTTTCCTTCCAAATGTCGAAGGGTCGTCGAAGCCTGTTCTTGTTTGATTGGGCGAAGGCATTAGCCCTTCGGAATTTGGGAATAAAACTTGTTTTTAACTGATTTTCTTAAAAGAACTAAGATTCATTACACTGGGTTTTCTCAAATCAAGATGGTTTTATAAAAAGAAACTATTTTTGGTCCTCACCTGAGAGGGTTTGAGTGAAAACAGTTTTCAGTAATAAATATCATCTTTTCCTTTAAACTTCCTAGCCCCAGAGGGTTCGAGTGATCTGGGTTCTAAGGGTTGTCTTTTTTCTTGGGCTGAGAACAACGGGAGGCTATGCCTGGAGCCTGTTCTTGTTTGATTTGGGTTGTAGGTACTAGTCGCTCAGGGTTTTCGGGCCCTTCGTTGTCATCGGCTGTAGAGTATCTCCAGCCAGTGAGTTTTAGCATGTTGAGTTTGATATCCTGTTTTGGGAGCCGTTTGGTTGACGGCGGTCCCGACAGTTGAGTACCTCCGGCCTGTGGGTTAGTATTGTGAGTTGGGCATTGCCGATCTGATTGATCGTGGATTTGGACTATAGCCTGCATGAGTTATATGTAGCTCGACAGAGATGCGCGAATACTTTTCTCGGTGGGATCACTCCCCTCGAGTGCCGCTCCGGAGCTGGGTCTGTTACTTTGCTATCGCGACTTATCGATGCTGACCTCGTTGACTGGGCCCTTTTTGGGCAGTCATAGACGCCCTACGTAAATCCAGTCCTCCGTGGATGTAATAGCAGTAGGTGGGCGCAGGTTTGACTAGACCTTATGTGGCAGTCAGTGTGATTGGGTTGATTGAGTATACTGAGTTAGAGTCGATGCATCATTTTCATCTGTATCACCCATTGAGCATTATAGATAGAGTCATGATAGCTGTAGATTTCTTTCCAGCTTATCCTTTCATTATTTCAGTAATTCTGTTATCTTATGACTCTAGTAGACTTACTGGGCAAACCGTTGGTCTTGGAGACGGTACCCACTGAGAACTACTGTAGGATGTAGTTCTCACACCCTCTGTCGGTGACAGTTTTGTAGAGGCTTTTTCCCTCCGTTCCTGCTCTAGCTGGCGTGACGGACCGAGGACAAGGAGTCACGAGATAGATCCCTACCCGTATAGTTCATTTTGGTGAGATAGATGTATCATCCCGGATTGTGAGATTTCATTGTACACTAATATATTATTGTTTTAATTTACCTCCCTTTTTGGATTCATAGATGTTGTATAGGAGGACTTTATTTGTACTATTTCTGTAGATCAGATTTTGTATTATTTACATTTAGGAGATGGATCTTGTACTTTATTCCAGTTGTACAGTGGTTTGGATTTTATTTTACAGCAGTTTATTTCTCTCTCTGATATCTGTATAGTTGTAGTATCATCTTTATCAGGTTAGACACTTCGTCTATGCGGGGCTTTCCATATGGGCGGCGAATCTGTTGGCGAACCCGAGTCACAGTTTCGACTCCGGGGCGTGACATCCCTAACTGTCAACACTCCAAAACCCGAGCATAAAACAATCCTACACCACCAGAAATCACCACCACTCACTAACCTGGGTGTAATACAATAAAATTTGATGTAACTAATGTAGAATTATATGATCAGTGGAACTAAAACAGATGGTGTATAGATAGTAGTATAACTACAACTAGATGACATGTAAGCAGATTTTCAGCTAGACAAACAGCTCAAGGCAACGAAAATCTGCTAACAGAAAATTCATGTCCAAACAATGCAATCCATACACAATTCATTCAATGGTTATAAGCAAGCATACTTCTATATCATAGGTATAGGGAGAATTCGGTTGTTTTCGGTAAATTAAACCCACCTAAAAATGCTAATCCAACAACAGAAGAAACAATGCAAAACCAGCAAGAACAATCTCCAAGAATTCTAGTCTAGCACCAATAGTAAATCCACTGAAAATCCAGGAAAAAACCTTCACGAAAACCTCCCACAAAAATACTCCTACAACCAGCATAAAATTCACTGTTTACAATTGTGCGATTACCCAAAATCCCAACAACATCTAAGTCTAAAACCACGAGCTCAACAATGCACCTACCTCGAAGTCCAGTAGGTGAGAAGTCCACGAGCTCTCCTCCTCCCTCTCAGCATGCTCGGGTCCACAGCGCAAGGATGGAAAGGTTCAGCTCCGAGCTCAAGGATAGCTCCTCTTCTTATACCCGCAAGAGAAGGAGATGGTAGAGAGGAGGAGAAAGAGATGAGAGTGACAATGAGGGGTCTCGGGTGGAGTGGAGGGTGAAAAGAGAGGAAGTGGAAGCCCCCTTGTCTATTTATAAACGAAACAAAATTTCAGATAAGCCCATGGAAAAACTAGAAATTAAAGCTCCTCAGCCAAAACACGACATTTCGGGCCCTCGGAACCAACTTTCGAGTGTCTGAACCTGTCGTAACTCCGCCCGAATGCTCCAGCGGGCGTCCAATGAGAAGCTTGGTTTTACGTAACTCCGCCCGAAACTTTTCGAACGCCCAGAACCCTGCATCCGAATCTACAATGAGGCACTATACATGTGTCGAGCCAACGGGTGGATTACCACCAACTCCAATCCGACAGGCTACAGTACATCTGGGTGTCCGAAAGTAGGGTCCAAAATCAAATCAAAGCCTGTACCCGACATTCAGGTGCCCTAATCACCCTCTGAGATACTTTATGAAAATTCAGTTTCTGTAGGTGCCCTAATCACCCTCTGGGATTCTTTATGAAAATTCAGTTTCCGTAGGTTTTTCGACACCGAGTCCATTTTTGCGTCCATTTTCTAAAAAGGCTCCAGTCCGGCCCAGTACTCAACAGGCATGCTGACCAGTTGCCCACACTATATCCTAACCCAGCTACTAAAGTCCGGAACACTAGGGAAAGTGAGCTCTAAGCTAACTAATTTGTTAGCATCGCTGCCAATTTTTTATTTTTTAAAATAGAATTTGCATAAAATAGTGTAGGAGAGGACGGTGAATTGTTTGTAATTCTTTATCCAGGGTGTTTGTTTGACAACCAAAAACAAATACTAAAAACACGACCATTTTTTTTACTTCTTAAAGAAGTTGTCATCCACCATTTAACAAGGATGCATTGCAAGTTAATAATGACAATGAGAGGAAAGTCCAACACAAAAAAATTATACAAAATACTTCTTTAAAAAAACTGACAACAATACCAAATGAGGCCTATTCACTACTGTACAGTTCAATAATATAAAGGCACATTTTAATACAAACAAATGATCATAGAACAAACAGAGCACAGACCATAAAAAACTTTGCAAGAGAGGTCCACAAAATCTGAACTATGCAATGCAGTCAACGTAGAAAACCAACAGAGAAACACTTAGAAAACCAACAAAAAAACAAGTGCCATGGACCAATAAACCCCTGCAAAATAACTAAATCAACCTAAAACGACTTGTGAAACAAAAATATGAAAATCGAAGTCCTTTTTAGTCATAATTTGTAATGTTTAACCAAAAACAGACATTACGTGTGAGCTTGCACGTCTCTACTCAAGCGATTCATAAGTTCGGAGGGGAATAGATAATTTCATGCTGCAAATTCGTTGGATAATCTTTTCTTTTTCCCCTATATATTTTGGAACCCTAATCCTCCAAAAGTGGAATGGACTAGACTGTAGAGTATATATGTTGGAGTAATGCTATCCTGGCAAACAAATTCTACAACATTTTACAAAATTGCTTATGTGGCCATATTTCATTGGTAAGGTGCCAATCACGCGGTGTTTATTGTAGTTCTCAAGGCGAATAATAAAATCTAACCACTAAATCTTGAATTTTGTAACTTGTTGTAGAAATTGTTTGTAAGAACAGCACTTTCCTATATGTTGTTCCTTCATTAGGTGCTATGCACATGAATTGCATGTGCTCTTTTCCCCACCAATATATTGAGAAAGAAAGCCATGTTAGCATTTTAACACGTATACATTTAAGTTCTACATAGTAAGCAGGCATGACTTACGTTAGTTCCACTAACAGCACATGACTGTAGGGACTCAAATGAAACAAAATATAGTGTAGGGGTTTGAACATTGAAATAAAAGTTCAGCGACCAAAATAAAAGTTCTGTAAAAGTTCAGGGGTTAGTGATGCAATTTACCCAAATGCTAAAGATTGTATCAAACCTACTTGTGGTAAGATAAATTAACCTACGAATCATATTGATGTAGGGTTCTATGTCCACATTCTTACCAAAATCCATAGATAATGGGATTCAGCAATAGTATGATACGGGAATTATATGGGAGTATAAAAAATATTTTAATGTACTAATAAAACTTCCTCTACAATTAATTAAAAGAATTATTATATAGTATAGTAATACACAAGTGTACTATAATTAAACTATTAGATATTTAGTGATATGGAACCTTGTACCACTAGTCTACGCATACCTTTGATGAAGTTATATATTCTGACTTTGTCTCTATAATTTTTGTGACATTTTTTGATTATCATGTTGAGGTTAGACATAAGTTCATGAATAAATTCCTATAGAAGAAGAAGAAGAAGAAGAGAAAGAAATTAGCTGAGCATCAGGCCAACAAATGACATAATCACCTGGTGATTCGGGAACTTGCGCACTTTGCATAGAACTTTCCTACGAATCATCTTGTTTTGACCTTAGTAACATATTTTCTGCAACTTCAAAAAAGCTTTCTATGTATCATGACTGATAGAGAATCATCAAAAATGTTAAAATAATATTTATACGAGGGTGACTTGATTCTACCAATCTAGCTGCATAACAGAAGCAAAGTACAGTTACAAACCTCCTAAATCTGCAGAGTCCCGTTCTTTGGTTAGGTTTAGGGCAACATGAAGAAGTGCCATTCAATTTTTGCTTCAACTTCATAGACGAGAGTAAGCAGGCCTGTGCATAGTCAAATGATAGGAAGTCAGGTCAATTTAATGGACTATCCGTCTTGACAACATTCTCTTTCATTGCCATTAGCAAGGGCCATTTTGTAACAATTAACAATTGCGACTAGCTCAATCTTCAAAATTAGAAGCTAAACCTTCAGCATTTCCCTTCAAAAAACTTGAGAAGTTGCAAGATGAACATTTCTTAGCAATAGAGTTGGTGAAGAAAGGTTAAATGAGCTATGCCTTGATTACCATAGTAATTGAACACTTAGAAGTAACAAATGTTTGTTTTCCTTTGGTGCCAAAAAAAAATTTCTCTGAAGGTTGCCGAGGCCATTTATCATAAATCATTTAGCAGGATATCCAATTTCTGGCACTAAATAGTCACTGAATGACAACAAGAATCATCTTTCATCCTTCTTCAATGCGAAAATAATTACCACGTGAGTAGTCAACAAACCGCTGATGCTATCAATTCTATGTCCTCATTCTTGCGAAATCCCATGTCCAACTCCAAATCATTGCAGAAGTATTGAGATGCTGGATGATATCCTTCGTCGTTCATGTGCTTTGTTAGCCTTCTAACTTGTGCATATATATCCTCCATGTAGGGATGGTGCTGGTCCCCAACAACAAAAACATGAACTCTATTCTGAAGCTCAACCCAACTGCACCCTGGCTCCTTGCTTACCCCTCTGAGCCTCATTATTCGTCTCACCCGTTCCATATCATCCCACCTTCTCTCAACAGCGTATATGTTTGACAACAAAATATAAGCAGAGGAGTCCTTTGAACCCAACTCTATAAGTCTCTCTCCAGCATATGCTCCTATACTAAATTTCCATACACTACGACAGGCCCCTAGTACAATACGCCACAAACAAGTGCCATGATCAATGGGAACTGATTCTATAAAGTCCTTGGCTTCACTGAGCAAACCAGCACGACAAAGAATATCAACCATGCAAGCATAGTGTTCTAGCCTAGGAGCTAAGTCATAATCATTGAGCATCGACCTGAAGTAAAACCAACCTCTCTCGACCAAGCCCATGTGGCTACATGTGCATAGAAGATTAATGAACGTGATGTGGTCTGGTTCTGTGCCATCGAGTTTCATCTCCTCAAAAATATCCAGTGCAACACTCCCACGCCCATTTTGTGAAAATCCAGATATAATTGAATTCCAGTCAACAACATCCCTTTCTGGCATTCTTCTGAAGACAAGGGCACAATCATCAACGCTCCCACACTTTGCATACATGGTAGATAGGGCACTCCCGATAGGAGCCCCTAAACCAAATCCATACTTGAGAGCATGAGCATGCATTTGCTTCCCTTGTTCCAAAGCTGCGAGGCCAGAACATGCTCTAAGGACACTAACTATGGTCAGATTATTAGGCAAGATGCCCTCCTTTTCCATTCTTCCGTATAATGTTAGAGCCTCTTCGTGCTCTCCATTCTGCACATGCCCTGCTATCATCGTAGTCCAGAGGACAACATCCTCCTCAAGCAGCTGATCAAACCCTTTCCTCGCCTCAATGACACTGCTACATTTTGCATACATATCCACCAGTGCACTTATGACGTACACTTGAAGTTCAAATCCCAGCTTCAACAAGTAACAATGAGCTTGTCTCCCTTCAAGCAAAGCCATCGCATCGCTACATGCATTGAGAACCCCAACAAATGTGAATTCGCTCGGTCTGATATCTTCCAACTGCATCTGTGAGAACAGAGACAGAGCCTTGTCAGAATCGCCATTTTGTGCGTATCCAGTAATCATGGCCGACCACGTGATGGAATTTTTCTCTCTTGATGACTCAAACATCAGAAGTGCGTCGTCCGGGCATTCACATTTTGCGTACAAGGTGACGAGCGAATTCTCGACGAACAGGAAAGATGATAACCCATTCTTGACAGCAAGAGAATGGATCTGCCGACCCATCTGCAGAAATTCAGGGAGGCTGACAGCACTAAGAACACTGGTGACGACAAACTCGTTGGTGCTGCACAGACATTCCCGCATGATCAACCTGAATAACTGAAAGCCCTCGGCCGAACATTTTCCAACAGCATAGCCAGAAATCATGGCTGCCCAGGAGACGGAATTCTTGTGAGGCATTCTGTCGAACACCTTGCGAGCATCGGAAACAAGTCGGAGCTTGCAGTACATATTGAGCAGAGAGCTTCCGAGAAAGACATCATCACAATCGGCCGTCTTGACGGCGACGCAGTGAGCCTGTAAACCGAAATCAGCATGGGCGTCCGGCGAGTGGGAAGCGGCCGTGAAGACGCCCGCGAAGGTGAAGGCGTTGGGGAGGAGGCAGGCGCCGCCTTCGGCCCGCATCCGGCGAAAGAGTTCGGCGACGGAGCCGGGGGCGGGGGCGGCGCCGCGGGGGCCTTGGCGAGAGTAGGAGTTGATGAGGCAGTTCCAGGAGACGACGTCGCGGGAGCGCATCTCCTCGAAGGCCGCCGTGGCCTGGGACAGGTGGCCGCACTTGGCGTACATGTTAACGACGCTGTTAGCGAGGAAGACGTCCGCCCAGGAACCGATCTTGATGAGGCGCGCGTGGAGAGATTGCCCTTCCGCGACGCAGCTCCGTTCCGCGCACCGCAGCAGTGAGCGGAAGATAGAGTAGTGGGAGCTGCAGGAGGCGCGCCTCGTCATCAATCTCCTCCGAATCCGACATGCATGCAGCCACTGTCGTTGTGCACGGCCGTTTAATTTGATTTGTCTCTAGATACAGTGTCATTACTTGTGCACAAGAAGATCCAGTTGTTTTTTTTTTTTTTTTTTTTTTGTATCTAGTCGGTTTGGTGGTACATGCACTTTTTACTACTGCATTTTCATCTATGATCGATTTGTGTTTACATTGAATGGCATTATTTGGGCCGTCATTTATAAATAAAATCACAGTATATATATACTAAAGCTACTATATTATCAACAGTATCAAGTTATTGATGCTATTAGATTTTTGACTTTTGGATGAAGCGATGTTAACCTACTATACTATCAATAGCATCAAGTTATTTGTGGTATTAAGTTTTTAACTTTTGGATGAAGGAATGTGTGGTTAGAATGATTGTGGGTCCCTAGGATTTAATGGGTGATTGGTTGAATAGTATAATCTAAGGGTTGTAAATTATAATAACAGCAACTTTTGAATTTCGAAAATTGTAGTAAATTTCGGGTATTGGAATTTATTTCGTCCTTTCGAAATTTAAAGAGGGTGATGTTGTTAGCTTTTTAATGATTTGATCCTCGGTGTGGTTTTCACCGGGTTACTAGTGAATTGTCGTTTAAGGGTTTGGTCAAACCCGTTTTTAAATCCGGGGTGTGGATTGCACAGGAAAGCGTGAAAAACGGGAATTTGACGAGTAGGTGTTTTTAGCAGTGAACTTTAATTCGTTTTGGATCTAAGTAGTTGTTCCTTTCTGTTTCTACTAGCTGTGTTGTTAGTAAGGTTTTTTGTGTTGTTAGGGTCGTCACGTTGTAGAGCTCGTTAAACGGAGAACGGCGGTGTGATTGGATTGAAAATTCGATTTACGGACCTCACAGAATGACAATTTGATATTAACGGATCCGAAAAGGCAAGAATCGAAATTTGTGATACCCGTTAAGGCTTATCGGTGCATCGGAATCCGTGCTAACAATTATGAGACGTTTCAGATATTTGGCAAGCATTTCGAGGAAAACGGACGAGAATCATTTATAAATAATTAGGGAATTTGGAATTTTCATACGTACATGAGAAAAGCCCTAATTCTCGTTTTTCGCAAGATCGGCTTTCTTCTTCTTCCTCGTTATGCGCGCCGGGAACTGGAGTCGGAAATGTCATCAACGCCGAAGACCGGATCCGAAAACGCCACGGTCGTTGGAGATTGGAGTCGCATCGTCTTGCTCGTCGAAGCAAGGTTAGTTCTCGGGTTTCGCTTGTTGCGTTTTGTTCATTTCGGTTTCATTTGGTCTTCCGTCGGAGCGGTGAGGATGGGCGGAGTTTTTCGTCGGTGGGCAAGGCCGCCGCCGCCGTTGCCCTAGTCGCGAGGCTGCCGCCGCCGTTGCCCTAGTCGTGAGGCTGCCGCCGCCGTTGCCCTAATTGCAAGGCCGCTGCGCCGCCGTTGCCCTAATTGCAAGGCCGCCGCCGCTGTTGCCCTAGCAGCAAGGCTGCCGCCGTCGTGCCCTAGCCTCGGCGTCGCGCAGCCGCGCCGCTGCCACTGCACGTGCTGCCGAGTTGCGCCGCCGCTCGCACGCTCGTAGGCGCCGCCCGAGCAGCGCCCTGCCAGGCCGCTGCCCGCGCCGCTGCCAGGCCGCCCGCGCGTTGCTGCCAGGTCGCTGCCCACGCCGCTGCCAGGCCGCCCCCTCGCCGCTGCCAGGCCGCGCGCGCGCCGCTGCCAGGCTGCGCCGCACTGCGCTACCAGCGCTTGCGCCGCCGCGCGCGCAGCTAGGTTGCGCTGCCCGCACCTGTGCGCCGCGCGTGGCTTGTGCCCGTGTGCCGTGCGCAGCTCGTACGGTCTGACCGCGTTGCCGTCGCCGTCAGGGTTTTTCGGTTGGTCTTCGTTTGACGGAGTTGGTTTCGTTTTCCATCAGGTGTGTTTCCGCTAGGTCGTTTTTCATCGCGGACTTCATCAGGGCGACGGTAGGAGCCGGGTCTTGGTCCGTTGCTTCATTGACGGTCGAATCGTGTCGGAGGACGGTTTCCGCGACCAGAGGAGTTCGTGGCATAGGTTTTTTGTCGGTTCGTTGTTTTGGCACAGCTGTGTATCGTTTTTGGGTCCGGTCTTTTCCTTCATCACCGGGGCTTCATCTGTTGATTATGGTACACTTGTAAAATCCCCTTTTCCTCTTTGTTTAGTGTTTTTGTACGATTTTTCCTATCGGATAGTGTTAGGGGTAATTTTATGGGTTTTCACCCTCCGATGATCGTTAGTCGCGGTAAGGATCCGGCGGACTGAATGTTGGCATCTGAACGACGGTAGAGTCGTTCGGGGTATTTTTGGAGTTTGGTAAAACAATCGGTGTGACAGTTCGGACATCGGAGGCGGTTCCGGTAATTTGGAACGGATGAAATTTTTGGCACAGTGGTCGGGACCACTGAATTGCTGGTTGAAGTAAAATTATTAATTATTTTATTTTGGACTTTGGATAGGTCTGGATAAGGTTTTGAAGGGTTAGGAGGGTCGCGAGTGCGGTTGTTTATCTTCGATTGAGGTGGGTACACCCTCAGATTCTCTTGTTGCATAATTCAATATGTTGTTTGATATCTGGTAACGGGACTTGTTATGGGTGCATATGGTTTGATCTCCGGATAAATGAATGTCACGGTTAGAGACTTGGTGGGCAGTTTGTCCCTATCCAAACAACGGTATAGTTGTTCGGGGCATATCTACGATCGGTACAGTGATCGGCGCGACTATTCGGAAATCGGGAGGGGGTTCCAGTAAATCGAAACAAAAGGAACTTTGGCACGGTGGTTGGAACCACTAAATTGTCGGCTAACGTAAAAACTAGAAATTTGCTAGTTGTGGACTTTGGGTAGGTCCGAGTGATTTACAGGAGTTCGTGGAGGAGTCACGTACTCAGGTTGACCTTCTGGTAGAGGTGGGTATTTCGATTTCGAAGTCGGAAATACGGGCAAATCGGTAACATCTGACCTTGTTTCTTTTATTATTATCTCCTCATGACTAATGTGTGTCAGTAGGATGGTCGTTGGTCACGGTTATGGTGATGACATAGTATAGTATGATACACCTTTTTACCGAACACGGACTTGGTGTAGCTTATCCGACCATTGGGCGACATAAGCAGGGAAGGTGCACTTTTCGGTAATTAAACGATATATATCATATAATGATAGAACAAAGGACATTTGGGGCTATATTCTTGTTAGTATCTTATTCGATCGGTGGGTCGGTTTCCTTGGGCGACTGACTGTCGTAGGAGAGTTTCATACAAGGATATGTGATCGTCATGCTCATGGCGCTTTCACGCACACCAGCGGTTTGGCCACCGCATGGGTGTACTTTTCCGGAGAGGTGGTCTGATTGACCCGTGATCCCTACGTGGTTTCGTGCGTAGGGGACCCCTTTTGGTTATTGCGGTGCTGTGGTTTTGTAGTGGGGGGTTATTTTGCACCGGTTTACTAAGCGGGATATGGCAGTTTCTGAGATCGATAGACCGACATGGCGGCATGTTGGATGATAGTGATGCGGTCTTACATTTGTTAGATATTTTTGTAGCAACACGGTTTATGGTATTTGAGATATGGTTTGGTGCTTTTCTTTTGCTGCTACCTTATTTTGTTAGTACTACGATTGTAGTGGATTTGGTTTACATTATCATAGTTTATGTTACTGACTCCCACTGTGTGACAGGTTCAGTCGGGGGTAGTGATCGGGACGGTGGTGAGGACGCTGCGTAGTGAGACATAGTACCATCAGTCAGGTTTTCTCCTTCTTCCTTTTCTTGTTGGTTATTTCCTTTTATGGTCGGATATTATGCATATGGACTTTGATCATGTGTATTTGTGGATGTTGAGACGGTCTTGTAATGTTGGATAAATATATCTTATGAAACTATATTTTCGATTTGTGGTTTTATGGATGCGTTTTGTGGACGTAGGTTTTCAAATATAAAAAGAATTATCGAAAACGGGTTTTTGAAAATGGAGTGTCATGTAGTCACTATTTTTAAACCTTGTGGGTTTTTGATCATGTGTATGTGTGGATGTTGAGAAGGTCTTGTAATGTTGGATAAATATATCTTATGAAACTATATATTTCGATTTGTGGTTTTATGGATGCGTTTTGTGGACGTGGGTTTTCAAATATAAAAAGAATTATCGAAAACGGGTTTTTGAAAATGGAGTGTCGTGTAGTCACTATTTTTAAACCTTGTGGATTTATCCTTTCAAACTTATGATGCGCCGGTGGGCGTAGTTTTCAAAAAAATGATTTTATACACTTTGTTTATACTCTATTATTTGTAAATCAAATGGTGAATGTGGTTGATGTGTAAGGTTGCATATGTATATTATACATGGGGACGCCGTGCATATATAGAGGAGACTCTGTCTGTTTATACAAAGAGATCTTGTATGTGTGGCGGGTCTGTGCACGTGCTAGAGCGGGAGATCTATAAAAAAAAAAAATGGTTCCAAAATTCGGTTGTTTCCGCTTTAAAATTACTCCCGGGGCGTGACATAAATGATCAAAGGGGTTGATCTAATGGTGAAAAACTTGGTAGCACTAAGTGTTTGGTGCTATTGATAGCATAGTAGCCGGACTCTCTCTCTATATATATAGCTAGGCTTGTGTGCTTTTAAAAGCACGGAGGCCTCCGTGATTCTAAGTTGTTTTCAATGTTAGGACTTTCAAATGGACGATCGGCTCCGTTAAACTTGATCTAGAGTATTTCAAAAGTATAGAAAAAAAAATTAAAATTTTTTTATATCATTTATCTCGTGATCAAATAGGTTCAAAATCAATAATTTTAATGATTGTGGTGAGCCGTTTGCAAGTTTAACGGTGTAGAAATATCCAAATCACATAAAAATTTGATAGAAAATTCTTTATACTCGTTAAGTCCAAAATTTTTCGTCACCTGAGGAGGTGACACGTGGCGTATATTATCAGATCAGGGCATAAACCAATAGGGGATAAGCCAGCAGAGGAGAACCCGCGTCTTGACCAAGACCGGCCTCGGTCACATGAGCGCACGACACGTGACACCCGCCATTCGGCTAAAGGCATCAGCCGATAGGGGAAGTGGTCGACACGAGGATTATCGTCTCATTCAGGACCGTCCCCGGCCGAAGACAAACATCAGACCGCCTCAGTCGAGCGACAAAAGAGGCAAAGTCAGGGTCAACTCTCGGTTGCTCGAAACCACAAAAGGAAAGACTTTGAAATGAAGGAATGCGAGATTTGGGCGCGAATCTCGTAACAGCTTCCGGAAGAGCAAGCGGCGCCCAGCATTGGAAAGCGCCGAGGATCACGCTTCGGCGCGACGATTAGGGGATGAACCTAGTGTTTTGTTTGCTGACCCCATTGATTGTGTGTACAGAGTATGGTTCGTTCCAAATCATCTGTTGAGGGCAGAGGAGAGAATGGGGCAAGGCCGTCTGCCGCCGAGGCCTCTTTGGCCGCAGAGAACCGGTTGCTTCGTCAACAGGTTCAAGACTTATTAAGGCAGTTGACGGCGCTCACCGAGATTGTACAGCAGATAGCCCGCCAAACGACGACACCGGCTACTGCTACCCAGCTTCCTACTCCCGAGCTGGTTTTGCCTGAGGCGCATCCGCCGAGAGTCGGCGGTGACGATGGTACACATACTCGGACTACCACGGTGAGGGATTCAATGGTTCTGACAACAGTACCTTCGGATGTTTCTTTACCAGCAGTTCAGGGGCCGATGTTGGGAGCTCCTGTTAGGGATCCGATGGGTGGGGCCATCATCACTCCTTCGCCCACTCTGTTCGTCGCCGTTACCGGAGGGGATCCGGTGTTGCACACGGAACGACCGAGAGTGAGGGCGAGTTTGGCAGAGTTCCGAAAGTACAAGCCACCCGTCTTTGAGGGAGAGACGATCGATCCATGGGTGATGGATAAATAGGTGGATACCATGGGGAAGCTATTTGAGGATCTGATGGTAAAGGAGGACGAGCGGGTTCCTTTGGCGGTTCATTTTCTTAAGGGGACAGTCCGTATCTGGTGGAAGACAGTGCGACCTACTCCTTCCAGTGGCACTGCCCTTCCTTCTTGGACTTTTTTTTTGATAATAAGGTAGCATCCTACCGCTTCATTCATAAGAGAAATGAACTGGACTGCAAACGGAGGCAACTGGGCCTCGACAGGTAAGCGAAAAAAAATAAAATAAAATAAAAACAAACAAAAAAACAAAAACAAAAACAAAAGAACAAAAAAACAAAAAAAAACAAAAAAACAAAAAACAAAAAACAAAAAAAAAAGAAAAGAAACCCTACACACAAAATAACTCCCACTAACTCCGCAGAGTTCGGATCTCAGACCTCAGGGCATCCGGTGATCTTTTCACGTTATCGAAAATCCTTCTGTTCCGTTCAAGCCAGGTGACCCACCTATTAGCGGCTATAGCTGCTAATACTTTTCTACCTGCCGCTCCACTTCGAAGTCCGCTAACATTCCAGAGTCTGCTGGCTGAAGAGCATGTGCTTAAGAAACTCAAGTTAGGAATAAAGCCTTGTAATAGTGCCCTGGTGTTATGGCACCCCATGAAGAGATGATCAACAGTCTCAGGTTCGTTCTGACATAACATGTCACGCCCCAGGGTCGAAACTGCGACCCGGGCTCGCCAACAGATCCGCCGTCGATACGGGAAGCCCCGCATAGACGAAGCGTCTAACGTGCAAAAGATAGTACTACAGCTACACAGATATCAGAGCGGAAAATAATAGCTGTAAATATAAAATCAAACAACTGTAAAACTGAAATAAATACAAGGTCCATCTCCCAAATACAAGAATAATACAAGATCAGATCCACAGGAAAGGTACAAATAAAAATCCACCTATACAACTTTTATGAATCCAAAAAGGGAGATAACTAAAAACTAGAAATATAACAGTATACAGTGAATCCCACAGTCCGGGATGGTACATCTACCTCACTCAAAATGAACTACGCTAGTAGGGATCTATCTCGCGACTCCCTGTCCTCGGTCCGTCAAGCCAGCAAGAGCAGGAACGGAAGAAAAAGCCTCGGCAACCTGTCACCGACAGAGGGTGTGAGAACTACATCCTACAGTAGTTCTCAGTGGGTACCATCTCCAAGACCCACGGTCTGCCCACTAAGTCTATTAGAGGCAAAAGATAATAGAAAAAGACTGTGATAATGAAAAACTAAGCTGGAAAAGTATCTACAGTTATCATGCCTCTATCTACTATGCTCAATGGGAAAAACACAGATGATGGTATGCATCCACTCGCTCGCATCAACCCAATCTCAGTGACTGCCAAATCTGGTCCAGTCAGGCCTTCGCCTCCTAGTGTATCAACTAGGGTCCCTCGTGTATCAACGTAGGGCATCCAATCGAACTATAAAGTACCACGCGCAGCAGCCTCATCAGGCGCATCATCATCGCATCCGGAGCGGCAACTCGAGAGGAGCGAGCCCACTGAGGAACAAGCGTGTCACATCTGGCATAATAAGCGGCATCTGCAAGCTATAATCCTCGATCAAACAGATTGACAATGTCCAACTCACAACGCTAACCCACTGGCTGGAGGTACACAACAGCTGGGACCGCCGTCAACCCAAACGGCTCCCAAAACGAGACACCCAACTCGCCTATCTAAACACACTAGCTGGACATACTCCACAGCCGAGATCACCGTCTACCCAAATGGCTCCCAAACGACACCCCACTCATAGACGAGAAGAACCGACTGACACAGCAAGGGTCCGAGAATCCCGTTAGGCCGGTGCCTAGAACCCCAATCAAACAAGAACAGACTTTAGGCTCGGCCTTTCGAAGTTCTCGACCCTTTACAGTTCAGGAATTCGGCTCCCTCGGTTAAAGTAGGAATCCATCTCAACACACTAAACTCACGGGTTGGAGATACTCTACAACAAAAACAACGAAGGGTCCGAAAACCCCGGGAGACTAATACCTACGACCCCAATCAAACAAGAACAGGCTATAGACGTAGCCTCCCGTTGTTTTTGACCCAAGAATGAAATCAACCCTTAGAACCCAGATCACTCACCCCTTTCGGGTGAGGAAGTTTATGAGAAAAGATGACATTTATTATAAAATACCATTTTCACTCAAACCCACTCGGGGTAAGGATAAAAATAGCCCCTTTTTGAAAACCGTCTTGAATTGAGAAAACCAACTTTTATAGATTTTAGTTCTTGAGAAAATCAGTTAAAAACAAGTTTATTTTCGGACTCCAGAGGGTTGATGCCTTCGCCCAATCAAACAAGAATAGGCTCCGGAGACCCCTAGAAATTCGGAAGGAAAAACACTGGTTCACTAAAATCATGAGTGTCCAAAAATATTTTGGGTTCAAGGTCCTGATACCACACGCGCACCACGATCACAACTTGGTGGTGACAACAAAACAGAGAAATACCTAACGACCCGGGACCACCGTTTACCCAAACGGTTCCCAAAACACTAACACCGGCCTAATCTCAGCCACCAGACCCCACTCAGCCCTCAGACCCGAGTGCAACATACGTCCCACAATAACCTGACCACTCGGCCCACTACCCGGGCGAGGAACTCTATGTCCAGGAAGAAATGCAATGTGTGGGATGTCTAAAGCATAAAAGAACCTAGCCCAAATTAAGGTTCTCTACTAGTCTGGTTAAACACATGCAACATATGACGGGGGTGCTAGTCAAGGTTCCAATAACTCTACAAACATCAATAGTAGCACTATTATAGCATGCTGAGTCCTATCATAATAGAATTAGAAAGAAGTCCGCAGACTTGGAGAAAAATCCAACCCACCTCGGTTTGCCACCAATTGCTCGTAGACACTTGCAATTGGGCTCCGCGCGATTTCCTTGCCTCCCCGTGGTTGCACGCAAAACGGTGCACGCCACCCGAATTCGCACGCAAAATGGTGCACGCTACTCGAATCCGCACGCAAAATGGTGTACGCCACCCGAGTCCGCATGCAAAACGGTAAGGTAAATAACGGTCCCTAACAAGCACAAAGGCATGGGGTCAAATCCAAAATCCAAAAGGGTAAACCCCAAAACTGTGCCGAAAAACACCGCAAAAAGATGAGCGAAACCAACCTTAAAGTCGGCGCGTCGTCAAACAAGCACCCGCACGTTCGCCCGGCTCCAAGGAACACCTCGCGCGCGCTCCACGGCACAAACGGTGAGCTTGCGGCACCTCGCGAACTCCCCCACACGCCCTCTCTTTCTCTCTCTCTCTCTCTCGCGTGCACGGACGGAGCAAAAAGAGGAAAAAGGAGAAAATGGGACGTTTTGGGCTTTATATAGCCCAAAGCGCCGAGATTCGGGCGCCCGAATTCCACATTCGGGAGCCTGAAACCCCCAAATTTCGGGCGCTACAGTAACCTGAGGAAACACCCCGCACCGCACAACCAACCGGGGGCCGACACGTGGTAGCACCGGCCCCCCGCTCCCGCGCGCGACCACTCGGGGGCAGACACGTGGCAGCACGGCGCCGCTCCGCGACCACGCGCCCAGCGTCGCGTCCCGTGGCGTGGCGAGGCCCAATCGGGCCCCGCCATGTGTCGCCACCCGCGCATCTCCCGTGCTAGCCCGCGCCGCTTCCGCGCGCGCGTCAACGCGTTGGCCAACGGGCCCAACGCGGAGCGGCCGCGTGGCGCCTCCCACGTGCGCCCACACCCCGCGCCAGCACGCTTGGTCGCCGCGCCCCCGCCTGCGCCTGCGACCGGCTCGACCAACCCGCGCTCGCCACGTGGCAGCAGCGCGGGTTTGTTGCACCCGATGCACGCGTGTGGGCCGTGGACCGGCCCGCTACCACAATGGGCCCGTTAGCCCATTTATGCCCGAAAATAGCCAATTTTGACTGTTTTCGCGCGCTGAGTCCGTTTTTGGCATCCATTCGACGCACAACGCACTCTATACACCAAAAATAGGTGTTTCCTCACCACCAACCACATGGTCAAGTCGCACGGGGATTCCGGAACACCACATAACACGCAACACTTCGCACCATTCCATTCCCTCTTTCGCAAGTTCTCAACTGTGAGTACTTTTCTTTTTAACACTAGCCAACCAAAAAATTTGACTTTCAGCGGCAACTTCGTCATCCAAAGCTGCACATAGCTCCTATCCTTTACTCCACCAAATTGAAGGAACTTGTAGAGTGATTTGACAGAAAAAACTTCAGACCTAGCCCATCTCCATCTAACTACATCCCTCTCACTAGACAAGACAATCGTAGACATCGATTCTTTAAGCTTAAGGATAAGGTCCCTGTCAAGTTGGGATCTGGGAGCAAAGTTTTTCAGGATCACTCTCCACTTCAATTGATTTCTTCCCCAACAATCCTTCACTAGATAGTTTTGCCTCCCAACATTGTTGAAGATGCACGAGTACATCGTACGGAGTGGGGCTTGGTCGCACCAAATATCATACCAAAATCTAACATTATGTCCATTCCCAATCGCGTACGATGTTCTGCACTTGAAGATATCCCTGGTAGTAAGAACATTTTCCACCATTGAGAGTAGGGTCTAAAGGACGCCTCTTCTCTCAAAGGCTTCCTCCGATGGTAGTATAAATCGTCAATGAGAGATCCCCACTGGTGGTTTCTGTCTGTGAGGTACCTCCACCAGCATTTGGCAAGCAAGGCTACGTTCATATTCTGTATGTCCAGTATTCCAAGCCCTCTTTTTTTCTGCTCCTACATACAACCTTCCACCTAACAAGGCATTGTCCCCCTGCTACGGTTGATCCTCCTTTCCAGAAGAAGGCTCTTCGTAACGCTTCTATACGCCGTATCACCCATTTGGGTGCTTTAAAAAGCGAAAGGTAATACAAAGGTAGGTTCACTAACACCGAGTTCACCAGGACCAACCTTCCTCCTTGAGAGAGGAGCTTAGCTTGCCATCCCTCAATTCTTCTCTCAATTTTACTGATGATTGGCCACCAGTCTTCCTTGCGCAATCGTCTGTTAGTCAGCGGAATACCCAAGTATCGAATCGGGAAGGTACATACTTTACAACCTAAAATCCCCGCAAGTCTTACCCCCGATTGGGGGTCCCCGCCCAAGTGGTAAAGCTCGGTCTTCACCCTATTAATCTTAAATCCCGATGCCCACTCAAAGAGTTGCCAGATGAAAAAAAGGTTCCTTACCTGCCTCCTCTTATCTTTACAAAAAAAGAAAGTATCGTCCGCATACTGAATCATACTAACTTTCGACTCCTTACTGGGACCCACCCCCCTCAACAACTTGTTTCTCACCGCCTGCTCCGTCAATCTCGCCATTCCTTCTGCCACCAACAGAAAAAGATAGGAGGAGAGTGGGTCACCCTGACGTAGGCCCCTTTTTTATTTAATCCATCTAGTTGGTACTCCGTTAACAAGTACCGCTATTTTGGCATTAGCGATACACTGCTCGATCCACCCCCACCACTTGTCACTCGCCCCCATCCAGGTCATAATCCTTTTCAAAAAATCCCAATTCACTCTATCATACGCTTTCTCAAAATCAGCTTTGATTCCAACACCGTTCTCCCCTATTTTTGAGCACCAACTGACAATCTCATTCGCCGTAACAAAGGAGTCCAGGATGGACCGCCCTTTGAGGAATGCAGCCTGGGTAGGGGAGATGATATCTTGCGTAACGTCTTCAAGTCTGTTAGCGAGTACTTTTGATATAATCTTTTGAACCCCGTTAAGAAGGCTAATCGGTCTAAACTCGTTAGCCGATTTCGCCCCTTCTACCTTAGGAATCAGGCAAATAAAGGAATAATCCATTGACCTAGTGTTCAGAGTACCATCAAAAAGGTCCTGGAAAATGTTAAGCAGATCTTCTTTGACCACATCCCAAAACTTTTGATAGAATCTCAGATTAAAATCGTCTGGGCCAAGGGCTTTATCACTGCCTAATTGGAAGGTAGCCTTCTTAATTTCATCCAAAGAGAAAGGAGTCGTTAGATTATTCGGTTGGAGAATAGGTCTATCCCTGAAAAGGCTACTCCAATTGCCAAACGTCGAGCTACTGCGGTGGCTCAGATCGAACAACTCTTTAAAATTGCTAAAAAAGTACGTTCTTTTATCCTCCTCCCTTAAGATAGTCCTTCTATTATCCATCGCCTCAGTAATGGTGTTCACACGATTTCTTCCATTAGCAATGGAATGGAAGAATTGTGTATTACAATCGCCTTCCTTGAGCCATTGCGCCCTGGAGCAGGTTTTCCAAAGCGTTTCCTCATCCCCTAGTACGCCCTTTAGTTGAGTCTTAAGAATCTTTCGCTTCTCAAAGTCCAGAGTAGAGAGATTAAGTTGTTCCTTCAACACATCCAGTCGTTGGATTTCCTCCGCTAATGACTTCTTCACCTTTGAAATGCTGTAAAAACTTGAGGCGCACCACTCTTTTATACGCTTGCGATAGTGTCTAAGCTGGGCCCTTATTGTCAGAATACTAGATCGGTATCATGTCACAAAAGTCTGCCCGTGAAAGCCAGACTTCTTCAAACCTGAATGTCCATTGAATCACTTTATCACTAGTGGAGAGCAAAATCGGTGAGTGATCCGACGTCACTCTCGGCAATGCCACCACTTTCGATAGGGAAAATGCCCGGTCCCACTAAGTAGAGATTAAGAAGCGGTCAAGCTTAGCTAAGGTAGGGCTACACTGCATGTGTGGACCACATAAAGTTTTGGTTGGTCATCAGCAAGTCAATCATTTCTAAATCGTTAACCAAATCGGTGAGCATAGTCATAAGTCGGTCACTCCAGCTTCTCCCTCTTCTCTCCGTCAGATTCTTTGTCATATTGAAATCGCCACACATCACCCACAGTCTGGTACAATACCTTGTTAATTCCACCGACTCAGCACAAAAATCCTCCTTACCATCCCACGAGGGAGGCCCATAAACGTTCCTTACATCGAAGCTCGTGCCGCTTTGGAGGTGAATTAGGCGAAGAGTAAGAGAAAATTGACGAACAATAACATCACTGTACGAAAAAACTTTCGAGTTCCAACAAGAGACCAGACCCCCCGACGCTCTCTCAGATGCAATGAACTGACACATCAAAGTAAGTTCCAGTAAAGGATCGAAGAAAGGAGCGAGAGACAAACTCCACCTTAGATTCTTGGAAGCACAAGACCGATTCCCTAAGCTTGAGAACCGCAGACTTCACAACATGTCTTTTGCCTAAATCGTTGAGACCCCTAACATTCCAGCTGCACACCTGAACCATCAAAAACTAAAAACAACTCCTACACACACCCCCCAAAACCACAGTCCAACTACACCGTGGTGCTACAGAAATCCATGAAGTTATGCACTTCATCGTCGTTGAAAAGGACCCCACAACACGCACTTTTCTTCCTTAGTTTGTTAAGAGTCGACGTTCGGCGGCCAATGCGGTGAGCTCCGTTATCCAAACTCAAGTAGCTAGGACCCAGATTCCCAGTTCTCTCGGTGTTGCTACCCTCCCGTAGCTGCCTCTTGCGTAGTATCGCCCTCTCCGTTGAGTCATTTAACATACGACCATCAAGGCGAACGCTCTTTCTGTGCGGGGCGACACTTAAGCTCGGACCTATCTCAGCTGGTCCGGTACCCGCGTTGTCTTCCGTGTCAGGTTCATCAGGCGGAGCCGATTCCTCAATACAAGCGACAATATCCCAAGCGCGGCGTCCATCAATTCTCTTGTCAGTAGAAAAACCCAAAGAACTTTGAAAGAGAGTATCGCCATCTCGCGAGTAGTGCACGATACTATGATCCGCCCGACTAGCTACTTCAGCAAAACCTTGAAGATTGGAAAAGGCCCCCAACCTAGAAGCGTCTTTAGAACCCCACTCCTCGGGCATCCAAACTGACCACGTAATTGGGTGGGAGTCCAAATTAAAAGTTCTCAGAGGTTGTCCCCCAAAGCTGCAAAGGATCAATGGGCCCAACAAAGGCCTTCCTGCTGAAAGCCTTAAAGAGAAGCCCAGCTGGGCCAACCAAGTAATAGAGGAGGCCCACCAGTCGAATCCCACCTTCTCCAACTCCATCACGTGCCCCCCCACCGGTTTCCCTCCTCCGCTCCCCCACGGCATCCACCTCGTTCCTCGCGTCCCTACCCAAGATGGGCCTTCGGACCTCTGCACCCTCGGGCGCCACGACACAAGGCTCCTCTGCTTCGACCGTACCTCCTCAGCCGCTGCTTGGACCGCCGGTAACCCCCCAGCGCCGCTACGAGAAGATCGAGGTACGCTTTCTCGTATCCTCACCTCTCCGTTTTCGTACAAGCGTAACGTTTTGGTATCTTTCCTCGTACTCCCCGCCGAGCGCGGCGATTTTGAAAAATTACTGGAAATAGTCTGGGAATGCATCCCCGCGACGTCAACGGCACCTACAGAACTTGTCTCCTCCACTCTGCGGGTAACTCCGCCAGATCCGCTGGGCAAAGACCGCAAGACCGTTGGGTAATTGCCCACCATCCGCGGGGAAGGGAGGACTCCCCTTCCTGCCGGAACCGCGGCCCCTGCCGGAGCCACACCGGAGCTCCGAGACAGACGTCGATTAACCGGGACCCGGGAAATGCTGTTGCACCATTTATTCCTCACCTCCGAAGAGTTCCAGGAGCCCTCCATTCCGGCGACATTGCCTTCAGTGGAACTAACACCTGAAGCACCTCCTCCTTGAAGAATAGTCCTTCTAGCAAGTTGTCTCCCGAGAGGATCCGTCCAGACACCTCCCTCAATCGGATCACCCCCGGCAAACGGGATGCCGCGATCGTCACCCCCTAAGGGGGTCGTTCTCTCCAGCCAGACCAGAACAGTAATAATACTGTCCCCCATGGTTAACGACAGCAATTCGGGAATGTCTGAGGGAGCATCCACTGCAACCTGGCAACGGAAGCTGATGAGATCGAGCATATTAATTCTGTTTTCATCCCCCCGGAGATATCTCCCGAACCCGTTGACGATGGATGCAACCTTGTATTCTGACCAGCACTCCAAGGGTAGATTGACTAGCTGGATCCAGGCTTTGTAAGTCAGCATGGAGCGCCTCGCGTTCCGGTAGGGGCTCCACTCATAACAGCGAAGTTGGCAGTGCTGGAACCTGATAACATCCCTTCTAGTGAGATCTTCTGATCTAACCCATTGAGGAAGAAATATCGCGAAGTCTCTCTCACGACTCCGAGCCATATGAAGGGTACAGTTCCACCCGCGGATATGGTTACAGGTATAGATTAGTTTTGATATTTGTGCGTGAACATCATACGATACCGGAGCATCCCATTCATTCTTTTCGCGTATCTTTGCTCGTACTCATGGTTGTGAGGAGAGATTCCTTCCTAGTGTGTTATCAGTCTTGACCCCGGGGCCACCTATGGAAGTGGATATCTTTATAACTACTGGTCCGGTAAAGTTGGGTAAACGGATTTATCCGTGGGTTTTTGTGGTTGTTCCGATCAGAGAGTTCGACTTGGTACTTGGCTTCAGTGGTTTTGGTTTCGTGGTCTTCACCGTCACCTTCGGGCATTCGGGTTGTGAGGGAGTATTATCCGGATCTATTCTTGATGGATACGAGTTAAGTTTCGGGGACGAAACTTCTTTAAAGGAGGGAATTATGTAGTGCCCACGGTTTTTCCCTTTGAGCCAGTTTCTGTGTGTGTGTTATTTTGCTTATTTTTCGCTTTTGTCAATTTCATTGGTTTTGACTTTCATGTTGTAGAGCTCGTTATTTTGCTTATTTTTTTTTTTTCAACTTTTTACTTAGTAGTAGGATTGCTAATCTAACTTAATGTTCACAAGCAAGGACACATTCAACTCGTTTATAAATAAACCGAATACGAGCTGAATTTTTTAGCTCGATATTTTTAAAAGCCAGCGCATGCTTGGCTCGTTGAGACTCCTAATCGGAAGAGGCCCGAGGATTAGGGCCCGGACTCTTGTTTGCTAACTAAAACCGGATTCGGATCTTCCATAGATCCGAAACCAGCCTGATTGGAAGCGGTGGTGTTGTGCAATCTAGAATATATTAGTTTAGATATTAGTTCATCGTGATTTGGTCAATTCCTCCACCTATAAATTGGCCAAGCATAAGATTATTCCAAGTGGAAGAGTCCGCTATCGCCCCTGAATTGGTTTATTCATTCCTGATTTTTTAACAAACAACTCTCTCTCCCCCACACAAATACAATAATACCCCCGTTTTCTCTATCGCCCTCTCTTTCTTTTTCTCTTTATCTTCAACCAGCTAAGAGCTTCGATGCGAATCGTTGGGAGCGAGCCTCGCTTTAACGAAATCGAGAAAAGAACAACGTAAAAGAGGAAAGAACATCATAAAAGAGGTTATTTTTTTATTTTTTTTTTAACCTAAAACAAGGTGATTGTAGGCGACAAAAATATTTGGTAAAGAGGAGGTTTTGGTTGATAATGTGGCTTTTTCGGGGGATTTTATGAGGAAAAGGTATGAAGAACAAACCCAATTTGTGGGGTTTGTTTATTTTGGAGGAATCGAAGAAGCGGCGGGGAAGTAGATAATTCGGAGGAGCCTATGGGAGGCGATTGGCTCTTCTTTTCATTTTTCTTTCTTATTTTTTTTTCTTTTTCTCTTTTCTCTAATGGAGGAGAAAGGGAAAGAGGAGAAGGAAAAGATGATAGAGGAATGCTGTGCGCTTCATAAGGTGATTCTTCTTTTCTTTGTTTTTGAGTCTTCTTTAATATTGCATTCTTTTGATTATACTAGTAAAATAATAATAATAAAATACAATTCATAATTTTTAAATATTGGACGTGAAAGGCAGGATCTTTCTCAATTTTAATATTGGATATATCTCTCTTATGTTCATTTATTTTTTGATTGTTTAGGCCTAATATGCTTATTAGGGCTCTGCTTTCTTCTATGTTTTCGGTGGAAGTGATTTTAATGGATGAAATCCAATTTGGTTTTCTTCCTATATTAGCTTTTAGTAAGGTTTCACTTTGTGTTTTGAACTGATTTTTCTCATTTCTCCCCTCACATTTATGCATCTGTGGCTTTCTGTTAAATTATATAAAACAACCATTGTTCTCCAGAAGCTTATTGTCACGCGAACCATGACATCTATCGCCCATCTGCCCTTGATGGTGACACAAATGCAAAAGGGCACAATTTGGATTCTCTGAGAAGCTATTATGGAAGCCCAAGCATCACTACTTGCGGGAGACGAAGTGTCACAGCCTTGGGGAGCCAAAGAGTCGTGGGCAACCCAAGGATTTTTCTAGGAATAAATGTGGACGGTAATCAAAGAGTCATAAGTAGAAGTCTAAGAGTCACTTGATTCTTTAGATTATCTAGAAACAATAAATGGTGGGCCTTTATTTGTAATAATGGCAATAGGTCTATAAATAGTAAAGAGTCTTAGGTCTTTCCCAAGCCCCAAACTCCAAAAATATTGTACTTTATTTCCTTAAGTAATCTAATTTTTCATTTTCCCCAAAAACATATCTCTCTTTCTTGCACTTAGTCTTCGAGGTTGAGTAGGTCTAGGTTAACAAGATCGAGGCTGGCTTGCCTATTTTCGCGAAAGAAGGCGGGCATCTCACGGTCTTTGCGAGCAAAATCAATTACTTCGTGACAGTTGGTATCAGAGCAGGTTCGAGAGGGAACCATGTTGTCGTTGGATGTTGCCGTCGTTGACAATGTGCTAGAACCTAAGCAGACCAAGCAAGAAAAGAGCAAGGAGCCGCAGGCACTCGTGAAGGAGGCCGCATCCTTGGAGAACCGTGCGGGGCTGCAGGAGGATGTTACGACGAGAGTGGAGGAGCGGTGCTTCGCATTGGCGCAGACCGTAAGTTTGTTCGACAAAGGGTTTGCTTGATGGAGGAGGATGTTGCTGTAGCCATAACAACATTCCGCCATCATCTGGAACAGTTCAAGGCAAATCTTGCCTATCGCAATGACTAGCAGGATGTGTGAGATGTGTTGCTTTAGGACATTAGTGCCTAGGTCAAGAAGGTCTCAGGACTCAAGACGAGGGAGGCACTATCTGAGCGGACCGAGAGCGATCATGGCAAGCCACTTAAGGTGTGCGAAGCCAAAGGTAGGGGAGAGTGCCATGATATAGGGGATGCGAAGGGGCGCAACCAGAGTCCAGCCTCGCCGATGAAGGATCTGACCCTTACAGCATTGCAACTTCACGAGGAGGTGAAGCACAGAAGGGCAGAGATAGTGGTGGGCTTTGAGGAGGAAGACCTATTGGACGAGAGCGAGGCTAACAAGTCTCAGGAGTTACTAGAGCAACTTTCACCCAATCAAGTGGTGGGTCGCTCTATCGAGCGTAAAGTCGAGAAGAAGCCTGAATAGACTTCGTCCTGTAACTCGGTGGAGTGGGTGCGCATGTCGAGATGGACAAGTGCATTCGGTGGATGCAGACTGTGGCAGTAGTGCTCGAGATCCGATGTGCTTGAAGGCACGACGGATTGCGATTGAGGCTACATGGATTAGGACATGCACTAGCGATTGACGAGGGCGCTCGCGCAATAGGTGGGGGAGATTGTCACGGGTATCATGACATTTATCACCCGTTTGCCCATGACAGTGACACAAACGCAAAAGGGTACAATTTTGGATTCTCCCAGGAGCTACTGTGGAAAGCCCAAGCATCACAGCTTGCGGGCTGTGGAAAGCCCAAGCATCACAGCTTGCGGGAGACAAAATGTCACAGCCTTGGGGAGCCAAAGAGTCATGGGCAACCCAAGTGTTTTTCTAGGAATAAATGTGGGCGGTAATCAAAGAGTTATACGTAGAAGTCTAAGAGTCACTTGATTCTTTAGATTCTCTAAAAGCAATAAATGGTGGGTCTTTATTTGTAATAATGGCAATAGGTCTATAAATAGTAAAGAGTCTTAGGTCTTTTCCAAGCTCCAAACTCCAAAAATATTGTACTCTATTTCTCCAAGTAATATAATTTTTCATTTTTCCCAAAAGCATTTATCTTTTTCTTGCACTTAGTCTTCGAGGACGAGTAGGTCCAGGCTAGCAAGATCGAGGCATGCTTGCCTATCTTTACGGAGGAAGGCAGGCATCGCACGGACTTTACGAACAAAATCAATTAGTCCGTGATATTAAGTTACCAGATAATAGTTTTTTTAATATTTATATTTAACACTCCTTTCTTATGTCTTGTTTTGAGATTTTTTGGTAGACCCAAGGCATGGGTTTGAATTAAATGGGAGGAAATTAGATAATGTTAGGAGTATGGTGGGACTTAAACTCAAGACCTTTTGCTCTAAATTAAATTATAGGAACCAACTGTTGTTGGAGCTTCTGGAGAAATATAATTTAACACTTTAATTCTTTGTGGTTTTGTTTCCTCCCTTTTTTTGGATTATATAGTTACTTATTATTAGATGCATCGTGAATTCTACGAACCATCTTTAAGTACATAGTTCAACTATGTATTTAGCTCTTGGAGCTGTATGAATCACAGATGATATCAATTTAGATTCTTCTGCTTTTAAATTGTTCAACTGGTATTATAAAATTGCAAATTTAATGTTATTCAAACCATTCTTGTTACAGGATGCATTCATCATTAAGCCTACGAAGAGATATCCACTTGTATTATTGATGGCTGTGTTGGCCTTGGTAATGATCGTCGGCATCTATATATTTTCTTTATGTTTGAAGCAAGGAGGAATCGTTGCAACGCCTAATCAAATGAAAGTTAGTGTAACCAAAAGACCTTGCCATCATCCCACCTCTCCGGCTTCTGAGATTCCATATATCCACTATCCGGAACCCACTACTTATAGTAGGTAATGAGGATATATTTTACATTAACTGAAGAAATAAATTCACTGGAACCCTGAACTACATTTATCAAAAGATGCCCCCGTAAATTTCAGAAGTAGGTCAGACCTGAATAGTTGAAACACATCTACCCATTTATTAGAGTGGTAAGACCTGAACATCTGAAAGTTACGTGACAGTTGCATGCTAATAGCAATTAGACAAAATCAACAGAATATGGTAGTAGGTATTTTATTGAATTGGGTAAATTGTTCTGGAATTTCTAGCTTTTGAAAGTTTTGGTAGCCATCTGTAAAAGCACCATAATTTAGGGGGACAAGCACATTTTATAATGGAATCTTTTAAATGAGTTTCATGTATATTAATTAACTACACTCTCGTCTCTTTGATAGAGAAGAATGTGCATGCACACCAGTTCGGTTGTTTGCAATTCTGTCAATGCAAAGGTCGGGGAGTGGGTGGTTCGAGACATTGTTGAATAGCCATATTAATGTTAGCTCCAATGGTGAGATTTTTTCAGTAAAGGTAAGGCGGAGTAATATTTCGACAATCACAAGTACGTTGGATAAACTGTACAATCTGGACTGGTACAGTAGTGCTGCCAAAAATGAGTGCACAGCTGCAGCCGGCTTAAAGTGGATGCTTAATCAGGTAACTTTTTTTGTTAATGCACTTATGATTTATATCATTGCCCCATGAAAGAGTGAATTTCTTGATTAAGTTCTGTTTTGTAAAGTGTAATTGTTCTCTATTTGAAATTTGGATAATGCCATCCTTAAGAAATAGAAAAAATATTGTAATAACAATTAAGATGTCTTGGACGATCATATTGTATCACATTTTTCAAATTATTATATGAATAGTTTTTTGCCTGTTAGTTCTGCGAATTTAAATGTTGGATCTACAATTTATAAACATTAACCATTCTCTTTGGGTTTTCTCTTTCTCTTTTCCGAACTTTGCTTTCATGGTCATTAATTGGATTGAGAGATTGCCGAGACTAGAGAATGAATAATTGGTGTTGCTTGAATCTTATGATATGTTTCAGATTGGACCTGATGGAGTATATATGTGAAACTGGTATTTGATCTAGAACTTTATTTACACAAGGAACTAGATTCATCCTAGTACAACTAAATGATCCTTGGACTATCACACAACTGGATCACCAAATTATTATTCCTTTTCTTGTAGTTGCTATCTAAGTTAGCTATCCCAACAAGCAAATTTAGAAAGTTTTGGCAGCAGCTCTTATATATATTGTTGTTGATCCAAGTGGAAAGTTGGCAAATATATACTAGATTTTCTGTTTGGGAAAGCCAATGTTGGCAAATATACATTGAGAAACACAAAATGTAGTTTGTTTTTTTAAGTTCCAATAATACGATGACTAGATAATACTCTAAATTTTTCATATTGTTTATTCACATGGATATAATTGCTATTATCTCCTATTAGCTGTATCATACTCTGCTCCTAAATGCCGGACCACTTGAATGCAATTGCTATTTTTTTCCTATCAGCTAAACACTTTAAATAGTTTAGCTGTCAAGCATCTAGCTGGCCGTTCTATTGTGACAGTTGCTCGATCCTTTCCTTATAAAATGTCCAAAGCTGATTGTTTCTCACTTCTTTTTTTTTTTTAAATTTTTGTTCTCATGCTGTCATGAAAGTTTTTGTTCCATGTTCTGTTTTGTTCAGAATCTTTTATTATCAAAATCAAGAAAGTATCTGTGATGCAACTTACTTTCTTTCTTGTGCTAATTTTCTATTGTATATAGATTAGCTTTATGTTATTATGGCTCTAAAAATTTAGCTGTTTACATCTGATTTTCGTCTTCTGTGCAAATAGTACAATGAAGACACAATTTTATAGAGATAATGTTCCCTTGTTTTCTGGAATTAGTTGTTTTTCTAGCAAAATGATTTCACATAATAATAGATGAGAGTTTTTGGTATTTAATACTGATTTTCTCTCAATATTTTGCAAAGCAACTGGTAAATAAATAAACTTTTGCACATTTCCTCCAATCTTAGAAAGCAAAGCAATGTTAGGACAAAAGTACATCTCTCCCATCTTTCTAACAATAAAATGCAGCGAAAGAGAATAGGCATCACTAAGCCTATTTTGATTGCTTTGAGTCAAACTGAGTGTTAATCATAATGAGGATTGAAAATATTGTATTTGATTGTTGGTCATCACATATTAGCGAAGTGAAACCGTAGAGACCACTGTTGCAGTGTTGATAAATTTTATTTCACACCTTTGATACCTTGTAGTTTAAAATGTAGCAGTTTTATGGCCCTGATTTGGCTATTCTGGTTGATTGACCATCAAAATGCTGGTAAAAATGAGCACCGGATAATCACATCTCATTAGACAGTTGAAGATGAATAGTCATTTAAATCCTTGGTTAGGGCGTTTTTAATGAGTCATATGATCATTATGTGCCTACACAATGGCAATTCTAAACATTAAGCAACCCAAACAAACTCAGATTGTAGGAGTTTCATGGTCTCAAAAGCGGGGTGTAGTATAAATGGGTTATACCGCTGGGTTTTTAGTAAGTTTTCCTTTCAAGCAAGTTGATTTGCTGAATACAGCTTTTGTATGTGTTACCTTTATTGCTTGAATCATGGTGGAAATTTCTTAGTTGTTTCTCCTTGCTTTTACTTTTGCTTTCTCAGCCATCTTTAGTGGAGCATTTATCAAACAGAAAAAGCTTAGAGGTTCTGTTGCTGCAAGATGTTGAAATGAGGTTGTGTGTCAGAAAAGTAGAAGCTTTATTTTGGAGCTTCTACTTTTGCCAAAGAGAAAAGCTCTTGGGAGAGTTTTAATAGTGTTTCTCTTGACAGCACTACTCAAAACAACACTTATTCGAACAATACATCACCCTGCAGCATGGCCAAACAGGCCCTTTTATTATAGTTTTGAATGGTTGTAGTGCTTGAGTGTGTACCATTATTTGTTTGCACACAGACCCAACTAGATTAAAAACTAGCAAGCTAGCTTATTTATTTGTGCTATGCCTACTATAGTAGGTTATTGTAAAGGTGGTTTTTGTTTGTCTTTTATTGTATCAAGCTTCTAGTAGAAAGCTGTCTAAAATTGGAAAAATAATCCTTGAAATTCGTAGAAATTAAAATAACCTAGAAAAACAAATTTCACAGCCTTTGATATGTCAAAGTAATGTTTGCCTCCACTTTTATTTGAATTGCAACTCGATTTCAAGTTGACAACCCTTTAGGAGGCAAGACCAAAACTGACAATAGAGTGAATAGTAAATGAAGAAAAATAAGATTTGGTTTGATGATGAACCTTACCTTGATGGTGCTGAAAGGAAGTAACATGAGGAGTTGCATCATCTAGAATCTTAGGTTGTGTTGGCTTTGTGATTGAAATTCGGAATAGGATATGGAATTGGAATGTTGGATTGGGACACCATGGAAAATGAAGTATAATGGATGATATCTGATTCACCTTGGAATGAGATTTCACTCATCTAATAGTCCAAATTAAGGATAAGGGAGCTAGACGATTCCTATTCCACCTTGGCATGAGATCTGAAGTAGATTTCAACGGTTAAATACAGACTTGATCATTCCTATACCCCTTCCACACCCAAAATCATCACCAGCCAGACATGCTCTTAGATAAAATAGTAGATGAATCCTAAGCTAGAATTCGAGTCATGCATCTGTTGGGGAAATATTAAATCTTTTCATGATTTATAAACCAGTGTTATTAGAAACCTTGCTGAAATGGAAATGCTTTTTCAACTAGGAATTGTTATATTTAGAAATCCCACTTGGACTAGAAATCTTAGCATTTTCTTAATTCTGAATTTATAGGTTTACAAAGCGATGAATACAAATTTTTTTTTAAGAACTAAAGAATTAATTCAAGCTTGGTGATACAGTACATGGATGGGCCTTCTTTTATTTATTTTACTTTTAGCTTTAATTTTTGTTTAAGATCTTTTAGTGTTGAATATAAATATTAAAAACACAATTCTCTAGTAGCTTAAGCTTATGGAGAATATCGGTTGCTTCATGTAATTTAACATCGTATTAAACAGGAGGTCCTGATTTTGAATTTTGCCAGGCTCCTAGCATAATTAATTTTCTCCCATTTAATTTAGGCCTATGTCTGGGGTTGATAGTCTCGGCCTAGACGTAAGGGAGAGTGTTGAATATAAATATTAAAAACACTGTTCTTTGGTAGCACAAGCTTTTGGAGAATATCGATTGTTTCACATAATTTAACATTAGTTTAATTTTGACTGTGTAGTTGTTTATTAGATGGTTTGTGGTATGCAATGGTATGCAATGCGAATGATGCTCAAGTGATTTGGGAAGATTTCATCTTCTATAGGATCAGTTCAATTTAATCACTTATTTTTTTACAGTTTTTAGCAGTGGTTTGAGCTAGTTAGAGCCCAATTGGTTGATTTCTACTTGAGTTTGATTATGTCCTATTTAACTTTTGGATCATATTAACTGGGGCCTTATATTTGTGTTTAGACTCAACTAATGTCTTTAATTTATTGAACCCTAGCCGGTAACCTAGTTTTCGTATTTCCTATGTTACTTCTAGTCTTCTTGAGGGACTTTATTAGTATTCCTCTCAGCTTTTTCCTGTTATTGACTTGTGATATTGGTTTCTTTTTCACTGGGATTACCTCTGCCTCTTCTGGTGTCATCCTCGTTGTCATGAACTCCTCTCTTTTGGCCTTGCATTAGTCCCTTCTCTTCCTATCCTTGTTGTGCTGGTTTGGGCATCTCCTCCCCTCTTCCTTTGTAGTGCTATGAGTGCTGTTTTCTTGCTCTAGTTGCAGTCACCTTACTGCTGTTCTTGTTACGGGTTTTTTCTTTTTCTCCTTAATTCTGTCTGTTGTTGAAGTTGTTTTGGTTTAGAATTGATTCAGGCTAGCCCATTTCATGTCACAGGGTCAATATTATTATTTCTTGGTGGTTTTGAAGAAGAAAAGGCATTCTGATACAGGTCAAAAGTACTATAGCAGGTATTATAACTGCGTTATTATAGCAGCGAGTCCTGCAACGCTGGGAAAAGAAAAGGAACGAAGAAAAAAAGTAGAAGAAGAGAGAGGAATAAGAAAAGGAAAGCCATACAAGCGTTAAAGAAAGATCTCCCAGACCCAAAATAAGCTTTTATTCACCAAAAATTCTTCTTCTACATGAGGCATTGCAGGCCTTATTTATAATAAAACAAATCTAAGTCCTACTCTAAATCAAATCCCAAGATTATAGGGATTTTCTAATTCAAATATTACTAAAAAGTTCCTAATCCTAATTAAAAATTAAGCCGGGATTCAAGTGTCGTATGGCACGTATCGTGCCCCTAATATAGGGGCAACGGTACACGGGGGTCCTACACACGGGCCGACACGTATAGGGGCACGGTATAAGGGGGGTCCCATAGGACCCCACCTTGCCGCGATACTTGCAAGGGTATCGTGGCACTGTAGTGTGTGGTCCCGTCCCCCCCTATTTTTTTTTTTCCTCTTTCCATCCGTGATTGGATTATTTTTTTCTTTTTTTTCTCTTTCCACCTATTATTGGGATTTTTTTTTTTTTTTTTTTTTTTTTTTTTTTTTTTTTTTTTTTTTTTTCTTCTTCTTACATATCTTATTAATTTTTTTTTTGCTTGTTTCATCGCTTAAGAAAGGGACAAAGAATTTGCAAATTGAAGATCTTTTATTAGGTAAGTAAAAAATGTTATAATTTAAAACTTTTTTTTTGAGAGAAAGGTAGCATGCTACCCGCTTCTTTTATTTTGAAATAAACTTAGCTGGAAATGTGAAGCAATTAGGCTTCGAACTCAGGACCTCGGGTATCAACCACCAAGCCCTTTGCCACTTACGCTAAGGACAGTTGTAAAGCTTTTATTTATAATTTTTGAATATATCTTATTTGTAAAGCTTTTTTTTTTTGAAGAAATATAAAATTAGCCAATTTTTTATTTATAGTTTATAAAAAGTTAAAAATAGATATGCTTAATTTAATTATTATATGGTCAAATTTTTAATTATCAGTCCGAGCCCTCCGCCTCCACACACACATCTACTTTTTCTTAACAAATTATTTTTTCAAAATTTGTCGCAGTGCGAAACTTTCGGCTAATTATGGACAGAAAATCGAACTCGAAAATCAAATTTCGAGGCACATCAATCATAAAATTCTATTTTTTGAGTTAGAAGATTGAAAGTACTAATAAAATTAAAAGCTAAATTAAATCACTTGATATTTAAATTGATTTAATTTATTTGTCATATAATTTATAGCTAAATTTTTATGAATAGTTCTAGCAATTTTTCTTAAAATTAGTAATAATTTTTTTTTCCTTCAAATGTTTAATAAATATTTTTAAAATTTCAAATGGAAAGGAGTTATTGAAATGCGGTCCTATTATAGTTAATCTAATTATTATACGGTTCCTTGTCAAATAAATTTATACCAACATTGTCAAATAAATCTTGTATCTGCAAATCACAATATGTCATATGATCCATCGTGACGATTTATGTGGAATCAAGCAGCCACCTCTCTATAAATATATAAATTTATATGATTATTGTACATGTGAATTTTATTGTTATATTGTAATTTCTATTTCTATTTACTATTAGGTATAGTTGTAATAAATATATAAAAAAAGTTACCAGTATGTTAATTGGTGAGTTTAGTAAGCTATATATAGTCAATATTTATAACTATTTGATTCAATCTTTCAAAATAATAATATAAGAGCTTATTGGGAACAATTTTTTTAAAAAAAAATCGTGCCAAAGTTTACGACTGGAAGGTCATGCATATTTATCGGGACGCAAGAATGCCACGTATCAGCATAGAAGCGTGCCTGTGCCGTACCTTGCCAGGCGAATATCGACACATCCCCGTACCACAGCACTTTAATCCTTGAAATTAAGTAATTTAAAATTTCAAAAATAAAAAGAATTATATTTAAATCCTAATCAAGGTTTTAAGTATCCATCGGCACGGGCCGTATCTACCGTGCCGTACCGTGCCAACAAGATACCGGCACGATACAGCTCCCGTGCCGATGACACAGTTCAAAACCCTTTTTTCTTAAAATTACTAAGTAATTTTCTTAATAAAGTTCAAAATATTTGATAAAAATACATAATAAGCAATTAAAAAATTTTGTTGCTAAAGAAATTAAATATTTCATGCCATTATGTGTCGGCACGCATGTATTTTTTGTGACCGGCACTCATCGGCACGGCTCGGCACGCACCGTGCCGTACCGTGCCGGCAAGTTTTCGGCACGACCCCATGCCACGGCACTTAAATCCTTGATCCTAATTGATGTTTTAACTATATCATATCCAGAGGGCTACGAGCACACCATAGTTTCTATTTGAAAGATAGGCTCAAGAGCATTGGCCCTTTAGGGTTTCATTGATGTGAATATATAATTATAATAGATGTATACATGACAACCTTTATTATTATATAATCTTATACTATATATAGAATATACCATATACTATGTATATCTTTTATATATGTAATGTAATATATACATACTAAATATATCCTAACATTCCCCCGCAAGCATAGCATCTTTTGCATGAATGCGAAGATTAGTTCACAAGGTTAAAAAACGAAAAGTGGATAAGGGCTTGGTGAAGATGTCAACCAGTTACTAATTAGAAGGGATATGGATCAAATCCAAGTCACCCGACTGAACTTTCTCCCTTAAAAAATGATGATCAAGCTTAATGTGCTTTGTACAAGCATGTAAGACAGAATTGGCAGCAAGATATGTGGTGCTAAGATTATCGCAATAGATACAAATAGATCGCTAAAAGGAGATTCCAAGATCACAAAGGAGACGTCGGATCCAAACGGTCTCAGAAAGCACATAAGCCATAGCGTGATACTCCGCTTCAGAACTAGAGCAGAAAATAGTAGGTTGCTTCTTTGCCGACCACAAGATAAGATTAGGTCCAAGAAAGATGCAATAGTCGGAAGTGGACCGGCATGTATATGGACAACCAGCCCAATCAGCATCAGAGAAGGCAACGAGTGAGAGATTATCGCACCGCGAGATGGGAATGCCATAGGATAGTGTCTCGCGAATATAACGGAGAAGGCATTTGACAGCTTACATGTGAGGCTCGCGAGGTGCATGAAGATATTGAGTAACTGTATTGATAGCATAAGAGATATCTGGCCGTGTGAAAGTAAGTTATTGTAATACACCAACCATCTGATGATAGATGTATGGATCATTAAGAGGTTGCTCCTCATGAGACGAGACGAGAAGAGACGAGCGGTAGATGAAAGTGGAGTAGAGACTAGCTTACTAGCACGAAAATCATGATGCTCAAGTAGTTATTGCGCATATTGCTGTTGAGTCAGAAAAAGGCCAAAATGGGAGCACGTCACTTCAATACCCAAAAAATTATGTAAAGATCATAAATCCTTCATTGCAAACTCCCGTTGTAAAGTACTGATAAGAGACATAATTAGAGAAGAAGAACTCCCATCGACAATAAAATCATCAACATACAGGAGAAGAATGAGTCCTAGAAGGTGAGTGGCAAGTGAACATTGAGGGATCTACAGTGCTGCCAATAAAACCAATCTCCGAAAGAAAGGGAGGTAAATTGTTGAAACCATGCCCAAGGTGCTTGCTTGAGTCCATAGATAGCTTTCTTCAGACATAATTAGGAAAGGAAGGATGCACAAAGCTAGGAAGTTTTATATAAACTTTTTTAGAAAGAGAGCCATGAAGAAAGGCATTCTTCATATCAAGTTGTCGAAGTGTCCACCTAGAAGAGAAAGCAACAGAAAGAACAGTATGAAGTAGTCGGCTTCATCAACCGGAGAAAATGTTACATCAAAGTGAACGCCCTGTCGTTGCTTGTAGCCCTGAGCTACCGGCCGAGCTTTAAGATGCTCAAAAGAACCATCTGCCTTCTGTTTGACCTTGTATACCCACTTGCAGCCAATAAGATTGATTGATGGTGGAGAGGGAATAAGATCTCAAATAAAATTTTTCAATAGGGCATGAAACTCCTCGGTCATAGTCGTATACTAACTTGCATCTTGTAAAGTCTCAGTAAAGGAGTTAGGCTCGTTAGGAAGTAAAGACTGCTTAGAAGCTAGGAGCGAGATAGACACAGTCAAATCCTTCGTCAGCATAGGGTGTATGTGAGAAGGGATAGGGGGAGCTGTAGGTGAATTAGGTAAGGTAGAGGACGAAGCGGGTGATGTAGTATCTGTTTGAGTGGAGTTTGAAGGGTCCGATGGTGGCGGAGCAAGTTTGGTGAGTTGCAGTCCTGGAGAGGTGTATACATGGCAACCTTTATTATTATATAACTTTATACTATATATAGAATATACCATATACTATATATACCTCGTTTTATATGTAATGTATTATATACATGCTAAATATATCCTAACACTATCCTTATTGACTTTCTACTTAGTTTTCAATAGCGATGCATTGGAACATTTAATTTTTGGGTTATGTAGTTTGATTTGAGTTGTTATATTTCTGGCTGCATCAATTTTGGTGTCAATAATTGATGTAATGTATTATATGTAATGTATTATATACATGCTAAATATATCCTAACACTATCCTTATTGACTTTCTACTTAGTTTTCAATAGTGATGCATTGGAACATTTAATTTTTGGGTTATGTAGTTTGATTTGAGTTGTTATATTTCTGACTGCATCAATTTTGGTGTCAATAAAATGCCCTGCCTTTACAAATTGATGGTGTACTCCAATACTCAGGCTGCGCATGAATTATTTCATAATCGAACCTATCACTGCAAGATGGTTGTGTGGCAGTTTGTGGAGAATTGACTGCTTATATTGCTTTTGAGCGACCATTTTTTTTAATTATGGCACCAAGATATGGTGGTCAAGATTTGAGAGTATATCAGTAAGAGAAAGAGAGATAGTAGGAAGATAGGTGCAAACAAATTTAGGATGAAATTAGATAGGAAAATTGATACCAATTTTGGTATCAATTTTAGTATCAATTTTAATATTAGTTTTGTTCCTCTGTCACCAAAATTGGCGCAGGCAGATATATTCCAATGCAATTTTGATGTAAAACTATACTGATCAGAAAATTATACTGCAGCTCAAATAAAACTATACTGATCAGAAAATTAAATGTTCCAATGCAATTTTGATGTAAACTATGAAAGTAATAAAAAAGAATCAATGCATTAAGGAATGATAGAACCTATAGGCGCAATTGGAACCCCAAGAATTCTCCAATCTTTACAAGAACCAATGAGCAGTTATGATATTGAAGCCACAACATAAGACAGGATCAATTCTAACCCAAAACCACCTTTGAGCAGTCTCTAACAGTAGTGTAAGGGCTCGTTTGGCCTAGATTTTGGAAAAGTGATTTCTTCATAGTTGATTTTGGTTTGGAGAATTGATTTTGGTTAAAAACTATAGAGCGTTTGGGTGAGTTTAAGATGGAAAGCGATTTTTTTTTTTTTTTTTTTTTTAAGTGATTTTATAAAGTTATTTGGCAAAATTTTTTACTATTTATAAATAATAATTTCTTTATTGAATTTTATTTTAAAATGATTTAAAATTTGAATTTGAATTTAAATTTAAAATTTAAAATTTTAAAATTTGAATTTGTACAAAATTTAAAATTTGATATTTTAATTTAAAATATAAATTTGAAATTTGAAATTAATTTCTCAATCTAAATTTAAATTTTCAATTTCAAATTTAAAATCTAACTTCGAAATTTAAAATTGAAATTCAAAATTTAAAATTTTAATATTTAAAATTTAAAATTCGAAATTAAAATTTAAAAATTTTAATTTTGAATTTTTAAAATTTGAAAATTAAAACTAACAATTCAAAATTTAAAATCTGAGATTTGAAATTTAAAATTTAATATTTAATATTTGAATTTAAAAATTTAAAATTTGAAATTTAAAAATTAAAAATTGAAATTTAAAAATTCAAATATGAAATTTAAAATTTGAATTTGAATTTAAATTTAAATTTTGAATCTAAAATAAAAATAAAATTTGAAAATTTGAATCTAAAGTCAGAATCAGATTTCAAGCAGGTTTTAGTTGCTTCTGATTTTGGGTATCGAAAATCTGAAAACTAATTCTAAAAATCAGAATCAAATTTTAGAAATGTGGTTACCAAATGCTTTATTGAGCCAAAAATCACTTTTTGGCTTAAAATCACTTTTCAAAAGTTAGGCCAAACACCCACTAAATTGGGAAAGAACCACCCACTAAATTGGGGAGGGTGCAGAGGAGAAAAAAACCCAATCTATGCTAGGATGAGAAGAGCGAAGAAGATGCCCAATCCCGAAACAACAAGACGAGGAAAAGAAGGGGCTAATCAAAAGCTAGAAGAGTGGAAGAGACTGTCACAAGAAGGATGACGTCAGAAGAGGCAGAAGTAGCCCTATTTGCAAAAAAGCTTACTAGTATATATCAATAACACCCGCTGAGACAAATATTACTAGAATCTTTACTGTAGTCCCATTAAGGAATATATGAAGTAGGTTCGATAACTAAAAAAATAGGTTGGACCTTCCAGAGTTCAATAGATTAATGGTACTAATTGAGGCTAAACCCAAATACTAGTGTAGTGAACCGGCCCTTCACGTAAATTCGTTGAAGCGGAGAGGTCTAGTTGCTATTGTTGCAACTTTATAATTAATTGGGTAGAGGTAACGTGAACGTGTTGTTCACTCTAAGGCTCTGTACATACACGTATATCCCAGTGTAGTCACAATCAACTTCTCACTTCTTTTTGCCTCTCTATACCTTTAGAGGAAGAGCTAGACTTATCAAAAGAAAATCCCGAGCAAGGGTGAGAGCTAATCTAGAGCTTGAGGATGGCAAGAAACTTCAAGGAGAAACACAAGGAGGGGGAAGGAGGCCTTCTCTCCCACAAGATAGCTCACGAGGAAGAAAAGTGAGTAGAGATTTTTGGAGTTTTGAGCTTTGGGACTCCAAAAGGAGGATCTTTGAGGGTTTCAATGTTTTAGGACCATACTTTAGGGTTTCTTTGTTGATTCAGGAGATCGAGACCCGTCCTACTAGAAACGAGTTCAACTAAGGTGGGGAATATCACCGAAATAGCGTGATCTCTTTCTTTGTCTATAGCTCTCGATTATTTAGAGTGTTTATAGTTGACATTATTTGTGTGATGAGTTATATGCTAGGGAGCATAAATAAGAATTCTTAATTCTTGAGGCTAGAACCGAGATGGGTCCGACCTCAGGGTAGAATCGAGATTGGTTTGGGAACTGAGTGAGCGGCTGAGTGAGTATATTGGATATATAGCATCTTACTTAGGTAAAACCTAAGGTAAAGCATAGAGATGAGCAACTCTAGGGTAAACTTGAGCTAGAGAATCAGTTGAGTGGGCTGATGAGGCGTGTAAGCATCGACCGGATAGAGAGTAGTTCGTTCATTTTCAGCTCTCCATGAGATGGGTGTACGAAGCAAACGATGGGTGAGTAGTCCGATCATTCTCAGCTTCTCATGCGGTGAGTGGGTTATCCCACTGGAGAGTAGTTCGATCATTCTTGGCTCTCCATACAGTATGCATGCCCTGCTGGTGGTAGAGTAGTTCGATCATTCTCGACGCCCCATGCGGTGAGTGGGACTTCCCACTGGAGAGTAGTTCGGTCATTCTTGTCTCAACAAGTGACATGCAATTTAATCAAGGGAAAGAGTAGTTCGATCATTATCGACTCTCTACTCGGCACCTAAGGACCAATCAAGTAGGGAGTAGTCCGATCATTCTCTGCTCTCCATGAGATGTGTGTACCGGTCAGCTGATTGGAAAGATGGGAAGAGTAGTTCGATCATCCTCGACTCTCTACTCAGCATCCAAGGACCAATCAAGTGGGGAGTAGTCCGATCATTTTCGGGTTTCCATGAGATGTGTGTACCGGACAGCTGATGGGAAGAGTAGTCGGATCATTCTCAACTCTCCACTCGGTGTTCGTATAGGTCACCCGAGCGGGATAAGTGTGACCTCTTTGGCTCTTGGTGAGGTTAGTATAGAGTTTGGCAGGTTTGAGCTAGAGCTATGTGATAGTGAGGTGAACTTACGGTGAGTGGCAAGTGGGCGATTGAGGCATTCGGGTGTAAGGGTCTTTACTATTTTCGTAAGTTAGTGAATAAATCATTTTATCTGTTTTACTAATGCCTCCTTTAGACTAAATAAGTGTAGAGTATTCCTTCTCGATGGTTGCGCCCACTGAGAACTTTCAGTAGTTCTCACTCCCTGTGGTTTACCTTTTTTTCAGATCCAGGTATCACCGGAGAGGCGCATGATCGCGACAAGAGCGTCGCGGAATAGAAGTGCTAGCGAGCTAATGGTACTCTTCTGTAGGCTTTTAAGGATAGATAGTGGTGTACGAATCGAGAACCAAACTTGTAATAATTTGGGAATTTTGTGAATGTAATAAATGAAAATTTAATGTTCGGTTGATAGTTAAATTCCTGTAGTGCACTCTGATATTGTATGTATACCCATCGCCTAACGTGAGGCGAATGGATGTAAGTGACCGCTTCGATCAGGTAGAGGGGGACTTGCTCGATTGGCGGGTTTGTGCACGCGCCAGGGCTGACCAAATTGACGGTTGGGGGGCGTGACAACTAGGCCCTAATTACCATATTTGACCCAAAAGTTCAGATATGACAGAATTACAAACAAGTAGAAATAACCGATTGAGTAGTTAAGGGTTGGGCTCGAACTAGACTTAAATTGTTGAATCAATGATTGGCATGCCATTGGCACCATCCTCGCCGTTGTGCTAGTGGCACGGCATAGCAGTACGGGGCGTGCCAATGTTGACACCCCCCCCCCCCTTGCTAGTGGCATGCCACTGGTACCTTGGCATGCATTTGCATGAGTTTTTCAATTAAATTTTCATAAAAAATTAGTTTTTTTATTATTTGATATCGCTAAAGGCTATAAAAAAAGTTTATGTATTTTATATCTCATACAATTAAGTAAGAATAGAGTCATAATCATCTTATATATGGAGTCCGGCTACTATGCTTGTAAAAGTATCAAGCACCAAGGCACTTGGTGCTTGTAAGTTTTTCACCGTTTGATCTTATCCTTTGACTAATTTCATCCTTTAGATCATGCTATTCCACCAACCACCCACTAAACCCAAAGCCTCATTTAATTTCTCCCATTTAATTATTCCATGTTATGAGTCTATCAAAATATCTCGAGCCTAGATGTGAGGGAGAGAGTTGAAAATATAAAATATATAATATTAAAAACACCATTCTTTGTCAACTCAAGCTTTTGGAGAGCAATGGTTGTTTTGCACAAATTAACACAACTTCCAAAAACCATCAGAAATCAATGAACAATAAAAAATTCTGGAGAAGATAGAAATCTACTCAAATTCCTTTAGCATCATCGGGACAACACACCACAAACCACCTAATTATGGACTAAACGATCAAAATTAAACCAAAAGTTTTTAAACAAAAATTAAAACAAGAACTATAAATAAGAGAAGGCAAGGCCCAACTCTGTACTACATCACTTGGGATTAAACCAAAAGTTTTTAAACAAAAATTAAAACAAGAACTATAAATAAGAGAAGGCAAGGCCCAACTCTGTACTACATCACTTGGGATATCTCAGCCTATTAATGGGTTTTCGGATTATATCTAGCTAAAAATGATCCTGAGATCGAGATGAAACTATGGCAACATAAGATATACTAGAAATTAGCCAATAAGTTCTTTTTACTTTTAGGTGCTTGATGCTGAGGGATTGAACTTTGGAAGGAATTGACTATTATCTGGTTGGCTATATCTATTGATCGTATCCGAGAATACTTAAAATGATAGGATCTCTTTCTTGGTTTCTATTTTTGAAGAGGAACTATTATTTACCTGAATCAGAGATTGCTGCTTGATTGATAGCTCCAGTCCAAAACATTCATCTTCATGAACTAACGACTTTTAAGAGTTTTGATGCCTCTTCTCTTTATATGCATATATTACTTTTAGGTGCTGTGTAATAAAAGTTCCCAAAGAAAGAAATAAAAGGTGGAAGAGAGCTCTTAAAATGATTTTCCTGTGAGGCATGAGCATGAGGACAGGATATGCTTAGAAATATCTGTCCAAGACACTCATCTTCATGAAATCACGACTATTAAGAGTTTTGATGCCTCTTTTTTTAAATGCATATGCGTAATTAAGGTTACCAAAAAAAGAAATAAAAGGTGGCAGAGAGAAGCTCTTAAGATGATTTTGCCGCGAGGGATGTTGACAGGATATGCTTTGAAATATCTCTATCCATTGTTTTCTTTGATGCTTAATGAACTTCTGGGGAAAGTTTTATTGTATATACTGACAGGAACGTCGAACGTCTATACTCTTGTATGGAAATCTCAATATTCACATGAAATAAAGAAATTGGTATTGTATTGAAGAATGGAATATGATTTTCTCTACTTGAGGCAGTCACATACTGTTTAGTAAAATGTATCTCATCTTTATTGGCCACTCAGAGATTGTTGATGTCATCTTCTTAATGTCCTTCGATGGTATGGCTTTGATTGCAGGGTCTCATGCTTCATCACGATGAAATAGTCGAATACTTTAATCGAAGGGGAGTTTCAGCAATTTTTCTTTTCAGAAGAAATCTGCTCCGCCGCATGGTCTCAATACTTGCAAATACTCATGATCATGATGCCAAGCAATTAAATGGAACCCATAAAGCTCATGTGCATTCAAAAAATGAGGTTGCTACCTTCAGCTTTAGCGTCAGTTTGGCTGGGTTTTGAAATGGTTTCTACTCTATAAAGCAGAAGCTTTCAGAAATCGGAGGTTGGCTAACGAAAATTCTGGAGTTTTTTGCTCTTGTGGGAAGCTAAAATGAGTAATTCCTGCCAAAATGCAGAAAGCTTGAATTTGAAGCTTTTGCATCTACTGTAGCTAGACACTGTTGAGGAGGTACTAGTGAAAATTGTTAGTGTTTCTTTCAACAGTACTACTCAATCAGCACTTTTGTAAAAGCTCTGGCTTACCAAAAAGGATCTTATTCTCATTTGTTTTTAAAGCTCTTTGTTCTAAAATTGATGCTTCTTTTTCGTGAATTACAGGCTGATGTTCTTGCTAGATATAAGCCCACTATTAATACTACATTGTTGATTCCGGAACTAAAGCGCACCAATAAGTGGGCAGCTGATGCTCTCCGATACTTCAATAGCACTCGCCACATTGTTCTCCACTATGAAGATCTTGTGAACAACCATACCGTGAGCTTTCTAAAGTATATCAAAAATAGAATTTATTACAAGTATTGTGTAACGACCTGACCCGCTAGCAATAATAACTTGTTAGGCCCAAACTACCGGCCCAAAATGCTTAAGCCCATTTATTATTATTAGCGTGTGTGGCCTCATATATCCAATCAAAACCACTTTCCTATCCGACGTGGGATTATTGGGGCATTATGGACTTCCCCTGTTTAGACCATGACGCCTTCGTCAGGTCCAAACCAGATCACAGATAGACAGATTAGAATTATTGAGCGATGTGAGATTTTAGATGTCGCTCCTGCGGATTCAAGAGGTGACTCCTACCAAACCCGTGGTGTAGCATTTTGCTCCACATAGCACTTAGCTCTTACATTTCCGGCTGGTATTTGTCTATGATACTATTTGTGACGACCTGATCCGTTAGCAATAATAACTCGTTGGGCCCTAACCATCGGCCCAAAATGCTTAAGTGCAGTTATTATTACTAGCGTATGTGGTCTCATATATCAAATTAGAATTCCTTTCCCATCCGATGTGGAATTATTGGGGCGGTACATATTGTCCTTAAGGTTTGACACAATTGCAGTTAGGTCCTTCAAGTTTTAACTTTTAAGGATTCGGCACTTGAAGTTTTGTATCTGTTTGTTATTCAGTCCTGTTAGTCTATCATCTGTTAAAAAAGGCACAATCTCAGCATCATCATGAGTTATCTATTAGATGGCAGTTCTTGCGGCTGGCCTTTTGCTGATGTGGTATTTTTCCCCCCTTTTTTCCAGACTGTAGATGACTAACAAAACGGTCTTAATTGTTCCACGGATGAAACTTTAAGTACTAAATTGTTAGGAAAATTGAAATTTTTACTACCTAATTGAATCCATGAGCGTTTATCAGGGAATAAATTTGTACATGAACCATTAAAACTTTCATTGCTGATCCATATTAACCCCTTCCAAACCTAATCTGCGCCATTTATTTTTTCTGCAGAAGCTAATGGATGTTCTGGATTTCCTCCGATTGCCAAAGAGAAATCTCTCAAGCCAACACATAAAGATCCACACAAAGCCATTGGCTCGACAGGTTGAAAACTGGGATGTTGTTTACAATGCTCTGAAGGGGACCGAATTCGAGAGCTTCTTGCAGTCCGATTACCAAATGTAGAAAAATATGGGTCAAATTGGTGCAAATAACCTCCAATGGGTTTTTCTTCGTCTTTATTTTTCTCTCTTTTTTTAACCTTTATATACGAGCCGACATCAATGAAATCAATCATCGTCGGCAATTTTGGCCATCACAATGCTAGCTGATTCGCTTAATTGTCTTGTAAGTTTTCTTCCTTTCATTCTGTAAACATTCTTTAATTCATATTCTAGTAAATGCAATTATAGATCTGAAATCTTTCAACTTTGGCATCATTATTGCGATTGTGATACGTAAAGTTACAACTGCAATTCAGTGTAGCCTTCTGTTTCAATCTTCTTACTGCTTCTGATTGATGAAATCACCGGAATTATTGAAGAATAAAGAGAACATGATAAGCAGCTTTCAATTCAAAATCAATTTTTTTTTTATATAATAAAGATGCTGGTTGTGCTTCCTAATCATTTGCATAATTATTATCTGTTTTATAATACTTGCATTTGCCATGTCAGAAATTCTTAAGATTTACTCTAAATTACGACCTTATCTTTTTGCATTTTTGTAGTAATCTTACCATATTCACTGAATGTGTCAGTTATGGAAATGTTCTCATCATCTTCGTATAAGAATGTGCAAAATCTGATTACCTGGTATTATATTGACGCTTACATTGATTATCCTGCCCAAATTTGTTGGAGGAATATATGAGCAACGAAATGTTTAGCTTAGGACCCTATGTAAAACAATTGAAACATCGGGGACTAAACTAAGGCGTATTTGGTCACTATTTTCTTACCTTGAAATTGGAATTGGAATGAACCGCTTTGCTTGTGAGTGTTTGGTATGCAGAAATTTTATTTTGATTGTATTTCTTGGATAGAACTGGAATCTTTCATTCACCCATTTTCCAATCCGGCCTAAAATACCAAACTGAAAATAAAATCTTGGTGGAATCAAAATTCTTATTGAAAATATCCTAATTATATTTAGGGGTGGTAATTCAGCTCGCTGTTGGCCAGCTAGTTCTTGTTCGGCTCGACATGAGCTTAAAATTGATCGGTTTGTTTAATAAACGAATCGAACACAAGCTGAATTTTTCAGCCGTAATGAGCCGAATAAAAGCTGGGGTCAGCTTGCTGTTTGGCTCCATATAGCTCGAATATATATATATATATATATATATATATATATATATATATATATATATATATATATATAAAATTGAGTTTTTATGTTTTTAAAAGTACCAGTTCATTGGTATTTGTAGGTTTTAGTCTTTGATGAAAAAATGTGTAGTTAGAATGATCGTGGGCCCTTGGGTTAAGTGAGTAGTTGGTTAAATATAATGATCTAAGGGATGGAATTAATCAAAGGGGTAGATCCAATGGTAGAAAACTTACAACCACCAATTGCTTGGTGCTTGTACAAGTATAGTAGCCAAACTCTCTCTCTCTCTCTCTCTCTCTCTCTCTCTCTCTCTCTCTCTCTTTATATATATATATATATATATAGTAGAGCGTATATACTTTTAAAAGCATAAGCCCAATCATGCTTGTAAATTTTTTATCATTGGATTTGTATTGAGATTTGTGCAATTGTACTTTTTATTTCTCTCTTTAGTTGACTTTACAAATGCACAAATCTCAATGTAAATCCAATGGAAAAAAATTCACAAGCATAGTTTGACTTGTGCTTTTAAATGCATATAAGCTCTACTCTCTCTCTCTCTCTCTCTCTCTCTCTCTCTCTCTCTCTCTCTCTCTATCTCTATATATATATATATATATATATATATATATATATATATATATATATATATCTGGTTGACTAATTTTATCTCAATCTCTCCGGTTGACTAATTTTATCCTTTACATCATGCTATTTCACCAACCACCCACTAAATCCAAAGGGCCCACCATCATCCTAACCGCATATCCTTTCATCCAAAGACTTAAAACCTATAAGTATCAATGACTTGGTACTTTTACAAGCATTGGAGCTCGATTATATTTACATTGGAGCTCGATTATATTTAAATATAGATATAATTGAGCTCCAATGCTTGTAAAAGTACCAAGTTATTGATACTTATAGGTTTTAAGTCCTTGGATGAAAGAATGTGCGGTTAGGAAATATAATTGAGCTCCTATGCTTGTAAAAGTACCAAGTCATTGATGCTTATAGGTTTTAAGCCCTTGGATGAATGGATGTACGGTTAGAATGATGGTGGGCTCCTTGGATTTAGTGGGTTGTTAGTAGAATAGAATGATCTAAGGGATGAAATTAGTCAAAGGGGTAGATCTAACCGTAGAAAACTAACAAGCACCAATTGCCAATTGCTTGGTGCTTGTACAAGCATAGTAGCAGGACTATATATATATATATATATAGAATTAGGCTAAAATACTATCGATAGCACCAAGCCATTGGTGCTACCAAGTTTTTAGCCGTTGGATGAAAAAATATGCGGTTGGGATTATAGTGGGCCCCTAGGGTTTATTAAGTGGTTGGTTGAATAGTAAAAATCTTAGGGGACCACTATAATCCCAACCGTATATCTTTTCATCCAACGGCTGAAAACTTGATAGCACCAATTGTTTGGTGCTATCGATAGTATTCTAGCCGGACTCTCTCTCTCTCTCTCTCTCTCTCTCTCTCTCTCTCTCTCTCTCTCTCTCTCTCTCTATATATATATATATATATATATATATATATATATATATATATATAGTCTGGCTACTATGCTATGCACCAAGTACTTGGTGCTACCAAGTTTTTTATCGTTAGATCTACCCCTTTGATCATTTCCACCCGTTCGATCATATTTTTTCAACCACCCATTAAACTCTAGGGGCTCACTATCACCCTAACCATACATTCTTTCATCCAAGAGTCAAAAACCTAATAGTACAAATGATTTGGTGCTATTAACAGTTGTTGAGATAAAAATTTTCGCCACTTGAGGGAGTGACACGTGGCGTTTACCATCGGTTGAAGATATCAGCCTACGGGGGTTTGAGTTAGCAAAGAGAGACTCGCGTCTCGATTGAGACCGGTCTCGATCGCAGAAGAGAATAGCTCACGACGCATGCCATCGGCCAAAGACATCAGCCGATAAAGCAAGAGGGATTCGCGTCCTGATCCAGGCCGATCTTAGTTGCGTAAGAATACGGCACGCGACATAGGCTATCGGCTAAGAGCATCAGCCGATAGGAGAAGCAGCCGACGAAGAGGAGTAATGCTTCGTCCAAGACTAACTTTGGCTGCCACCAGACCTCACCATTTAAGCGACGAAGGAGGCGAGGGTCGAAGATAGCTTTTCAGTTGCTCGAGCCGAGAAGGAAAAGATCTCAGAAGGAAAGAGTGCTAGATTTAGGCCCGAATTCCGCAACTAACCCAAAAGGGCAAGCAGCGCCCAGCACCGGAAAGTGCCGAGAGTTACGCTCCGGTGTGACAATCAGGGGATGAACCTAGACGGGAAATGACTACTATCCTATTGAGGATAATCGACTCAAAAAGAAGTGGTTGAGGAATTCACGATAATTTTCCTTTGATTACGCCGATTTCTAAATCGGCAGTTATACATCTTGGTTCAAAATTGTATAAATAAGCGAACTATCGAAGTAAAAGGGGTCCGGCAACTTCGTAAACCCAGAACCACTCCGGCTTCTTCATATCTAGGAGTAGGTTAACTTAACTTTTACCGCTTTTCTGGGAGTAGATTTAATTGTAATTTCTATTCCCTTCATCTTCCTTGTAGCCCATTTCCAAGTAATATAAAGTTTTAAATAGCTCATCAGCCGTGTCATATCATTGTCTCTTTTCCCCGGTTCGGCTACTCTAAGTCGAACTCAGCAATCCCTCTCTACCTCTATAATCCCAATTCGGCTACTTTAAGCCGAATGGTGGCGAGAGTTACCAGAGGAGAACCCAGTCGAGCAGATTCTTAAACCAAAGATCACCTCATGTTTTGTTTTAGATCGTTAAAAAGTAATCTAATTGATCTTATCAATTAGGATTTAATTTTTACCTTGCGCAGGTCGAGATCACCGCGAAGCCGACGATCGTTGGTAAAAATTGTTCGTCCTTGCTAGCCGCGCACGCGCCCGGCCTCTACTCGCGTCCACACGGAATCACGCCCTTGATCGAAATAGTCGATCGCCTTGATTCGCGATCCGATCACGAATTAACTCTTGCGTCGATGTAAGGAGGATGAATCAATCTTCTAATTGTGCTAGCAATCTTCCGAAGATCGAGAACGATGAATTAATTATGGAGGACTTGAGGAAGAGGGAGAGGATAGGCGGCTAGGATTTTTTTATTCCTTTTTTCTCTTTTTTAAAATATGTCACATATGACATATATTTATAATGAGAAAACCCTAATCCTAATTCTAATCCTAATCGAATCCTAATCCGATTGGATTATCCATTGTCCTTAAGTTAGTTTCAATATGAATCGAATCCGAATCCTAATTCGATTCGTGTGTAATATTTACACATAAGTCCTCAAAATATTTACTAACGATTAGCAAATACACCATGCAACTTTTGCACTTAAATACCTCTAATTTACAATAATTGCAAATTAGTCCTTTTACTAATAAATTAGTAAACTTTAGTATTGTGATTATAATTAATCCATTCTATAAACTTCTTTATCATCTCCATAATATCGATCATGCGCGATTTTTTATGTGTGTGACGTAATAGGTTCAATTCTGTCTGGTAGTGAGATATGATGCGATCCCCATCGGCATCATCATCGAAACTTTTTTTGATGGATCAAACACTTTTGATTCTTCCCCCGTATAATAATTTTTCGCCTATAATTATTCTTATTGGTTCCCACAATCCACCAGTGACGCCTAGCAGCATATAGTGGCAATCCAGTCAGAAGTGAATATTGGACTGAACCTCTAGGTGCAGTTACCGTACAATACAATCCTTCTATCGCATAGTCCCAACTGAGTGGAGGTCATGGAATACTCGTTAAACCCCATCACCCGTTATATGACAAATTTGATAGGACAGAAGCTCATATGGTTACTCTTGGAAACAACTTTCCATGAATCATATTACCCTGGCCGAGGATTTCTGAGCTTTGCCTTACAAATAGCATAGGACTAATTATCTCTCTACCGAGAGCGATAGATCCCCTGTAAACAAACACCCATTCCTAATATGAACCGACTGCAGCCAACATATACTATTAAGACCCATGACTAGGATCAGAGTTTATTGCATAGTCAAACTACAGTAGCCTCATATTGAATGGCCGTGGTGTCGCAGGCCAAAGGATCAGTTGTACCACTGCAACATCGAATCAGTTACTGACGAATGAGTAGACATCCATGTAACTATTCGTAATTGGTCACGCTCAGTTCCCTTGTTCTCTAACAACCACCTGCACGTTCGCTCCAGTGTCCCCACACTGATGACTTGAGACTCGTCATCCTAAAAGAGAGCGGCACATACATCAATCTTACCGGATCAATCATCGTCCCCATGATGATCCTCCGATTGAGAGCATTTATGACTTAATCACTAATAATATGTATATCAAATTCTTAACTCTTAAGAATATACATTATCATCTCATTAATTCAAAGGACGATTCATGGACACATTAAACATGAATGGCATAAAATGCCCAAATAATAATAAAGATCAAGTACAAATATGTCTCATAGGAAAAAAATGCGTCAGCCTGATAGGCTTTTGGGGCATACAACTAACAGAAGCGAATCGTGCCATGAAGGTCTGCAAGGAGCTCTATTCACCCCGTCATTGCTGACACCAGCGCAAGCAGTCCTTACGGCGCCGACAGCGATGTTGGCGTAGCAGGATGCGACCACCACAACGTGTGATGATCCGGATCTCCACGAAGGTCTTGCAGAGTGAATTGTGGCTTCTGGAGGCCTATGATGTGTGATGGAGATGGTTGCGCACAAATTGGACCTCAGGATTAGACCCAACGCGAAATTTGGATTAAGTTACTTGTCCGGATGCCTTCGACAAATTTTAGAAGTAGATTTTGGCAAAACGGACATCAGATTTGGATTCAACGTGTGAAAATGATAAAAATCGGCTATTTACTTGTCTTTTTCGAAGTATGGATGCCCAAAAACGGATTTTGATGCAAAAGGTACTGTTCTCGCCGGCCGGGCAACGCCGGCGGCGGAGCGCTGCTACGGGCGGCGCGGGCAGGCGTGGAAGCACGGGCAGGCTGGTCCACAGCCCAAGCGCGTGCACCGGGATCCGGGAGTTTGTGCACGTGCCACGTGGCAGCACAGGATTGGTTAAGGCCGCGTCAATCGCGACGTGATTGGCGGGGCGGCACCACGTGGCGCCTCCTGATTGGCCGACAGCTTCCAGAAGACCCGGCGCGTGGACCACACGTGGACCACGTGGGACACATGGCGCGCTCCCATTAGCGAGCGCCAGCCGCCGGGCTTGCACTGGGCGCACGGAACAGGGGCGGCGGGGACACGTGGCGTGATCCTAGAGTTTCGGGCAATGCGCGGAGAAGGGCCACGTCATTTCGGGCGTGCACAATAACTTTCGGGCTCCCGAAATGCCCCCTTTGACCCGAATAGTGAGTCTTCATGATTTCAGCTATAAATTGGCCATTGTGGACTCGTTTTGAGGGCTTTTTGAGATCCGTTTTGAGGGTCGTTTTCGACAGTGAGTTTCTTCTTCGAGTCTTCTGCACTTCTTAGGGTTTTGGAGGATTTTTTGTAGATCGTTTGATATTTTTCCCTACCTGATCTCGCGAGTTGCGATGTTTCTTTGACATCGGTCTTTTTTGTCGACTCTTCATCTGTTGGCTCCCCTGAGTAGAGTTCTTGGAGTTTTTCGCCTATTTTTGCGACAGCGTTTCCGCGACAGGTAGGCCTTCGATTTTTGCATTCATCGCTCTTCTTCGTCTCGAGTTTTTATGGGAGTTCCTGCAGTATCTTTAAACCCCCTTTTTCTGCGACATTGTTCTGGACAGCGGGGGCTACGGTTGTCGAAACTGGGAGTTTAAGGACTCATTTCACATCTACACTTCGCAAGGATCGCAACCGTATTTTTCTTGAAATTTTTGGAGGTCATCTCGTAGGAGGTAATTTCCTGTTTTGTGGACTGATGCGCGACGATGTTACTGTTTTGGGTGATTTGAGCTTACCGAGATGTTCGGCTTATATCTCAGTGACCGGGAGGAGTTTTCTGACGTTTTTTGGTGCGTTAGAACCGTGTGAACCTAAGGAACACTCACGTTTAGTTTCAGCTTATTTAGACTTCGGATTAGCGAGTTCCTAGTGGGTTGGATTTCTTCCAAAATTAGCGGACAACATACTAATTCTATGTTATAGTATGCGTGCATGATTAATAAACACTCTTTTTGTGGACCAAGATGCAAGCACGATTAATTAGTAAATTGACTATTTCTTGTGATAATGAAATATTGGAACCTTGACTAGCACCCCGTGATATGTCTGTATGTATTTAACCAGGCTAGTAGAGAACCCTCACATGGGCTAGTTTCCTTCATGTTTTAGATTTTCCACACTTTTTTATTTATTCCCTGAACTTACAATTTCTCCTTGCCCGGTTAGCGGGCCGAGTGGTCGGGTTATTGTAAGATGCATTGACACTCGTGTCGGGGGATCGAGTGGAGTCTGATAGCTGTTGCTAGTCTTGTTTCGGTGTCGGAGCTGTTTGAGTAAACAGTGATCCCGGGTTGTCGAGTTTTCTCTGATCTTTTTGTCGTCACTGTGTTCGTGGCAGTAGTGTACTGGTGATAGCAGGACCCTAAACCCAGACTATTTTGGATACACACATGATTTCAGTAAATCAATGTTTTCCTTCTGAACTTCGAAGGGTCGCCGGAGCCTGTTCTTGTTTGATTGGGTGAAAGCATTAGCCCTTCGGGGTTTGGAAAATAAACTTGTTTTAACTGGTTTTCTTAAAAAACTAAAATTTATTAAATTGGGCTTCTTAAATAAAAATGGTTTTCGATAATAACTGTCATCTTTTCTTGAAAACTTCCTCACCCGAGGGGATTTGAGTGATCTGGGTTCAAGGGGCTGTTTCCATATTTGGGATGAAAGCTACGGGGGCTGTGCCTAGAACCTGTTCTTGTTTGATAGGGTTGTAAGTGTTAGTCTCCCGGAATTTTCGGATTCTGATTGGTTTCCTTCGGATGTTTTACCGTGGGAGTTGATTTCCCGAACTGTGAGGGGTCGAGAACTTTGAAAGGTGGAGCATGGAGTCTGTTCTTGTTTGACTGGGGTTCTATGCACCGGCCTATCGGGATTCCCGGACCCTTATGATGTCAGTCCGTTCCGTGTCATCTATGAGTTGGGTGTTCTATTATGAGAGTCGTTGGGGATGGTGGTCCCGAGACGTTGAGTGATTTCAGACTGATGTGGTTAGCGTTAAGTTATTTGTTGTCGATCTGATTGATCGTGGATTTGGACTATAGCCTGCGCGCGCCCGCTCCGCCGCTGCCCGCCGCCGCCGGCGCTGCCCCCCGGCCGCCGGAACACTTCCCAATGCCTCGAAATCCGTGCGCGGTATCCGGGCTCCGAAAAATATAAATAAGTAGTCCATTTTCATCATTTTCGCGCGTTGAATCCAAATCCGCAGTCCGTTTTGCCAAATTCCAATCTTCAAATTTTCCGAAGGCATCCAGAAATGTGTTCCTAGCCCAAATTTCGCGCTGAGTCCAATTCTGATGTCTGTTCCGCATGAGACCACTTCTAAACACTCGACGGGGTCATCCGACTGCTCTCGTGATCCATATAACACACTGAGTCCATCACTTGTCCCCTATTTGAGCACAAACACCGCCGACGCACCACAAAGGCCTCCAGAAGCTGCAGATGTAACAGTAAACCATACGTGAGAATTTTGGGTCCTCACAACAGCACTAACTAACTAAAGATGATCAAGCAAGAAGATAAAAAGATAACAATAAAGACTTCAACGGAGGAAAGTAGCTAATTCCTCAAGTCGCGGCCTCACCGTCGTCTCGGATCCCACCCCTGACCGAACCTGTCACCAAAGTGGGAATTAGTGACAGAAGAATAAAATACTGGAAAACTGTAATAGATGCTAGGAAAGTATGAGAACCAAGCACTAAGTAAACCGAACCGTAACCTTGAGCATCCACAACCCCAACAAGCTACTCGAAGAATATCACCAAAAGAACCCGGCATAATACCGCCATGTCGGTCCAAGGACCTCAGGTAAAAGAAACCATACCGCTCAAAACCTGGTGCCAAATAACCCCCCACTGTAAGAATACAGTTCCGCAATAGCCGTAAGGGGGCCCCAACGTAAATAGCCGCGTGGGGTCCACGGGTCTAATCAGACCACCTCTCCGAAAAAGTACGCCGACACGGTGGCCAAACCGCTGGTGTGCGTGTAAGCTCTATGAGCATAACTATCGTCAACCTATGCCGTAAACCTCCTGCGACACTCAGTCGCACCAAATAGATAAGAACCGATGTATAATAGGGGTTAGTCAACAACACACAATGTGGATCAAACGAAATACCATACACTTAACTCAAGTGATTGCAACCAAGCATGCACAAGGAGTAAAGGCTACCCACCTCAAGCACAAAGAAGAAGAAGACGTGCGAAAGCTCCAACTAAAACACCTCAACCTTGTGCCCGAACGAAACTACATTAAGAATCGTTGTTAAAAATATCGTCGTGGTCAAAAACACTAAAAAACGAAGCGAAACGGGCCAAAAACGGAGCTACCGGACTCTTAGGCTGGGGGCTGGTGCACGAGTCCAGGCGTGGACCGGGCTCACGGCGATAACGCAGCGGTGGCGCAGACCAGGCGCATACTATGCGGTAGACCGCAGCGTCCTGGGCGGAGCCGCGCACGAGCTGCAGGCGCGCACCGGGTCTTTATCCTCGGTCGCGCCCGCCTGCACCGGGTGCACGTCTGGGTGTGGACCGCGCAAGCTGGGCTGGGCCGGTGTACACATGTGGCGCGCCGGGTTCATGCGATCGGGTCGCGGTTGCATGCACCGGTTCCACGCCTTGCGCGTGGACCGCGCAGGCTGGCTAGGCCGTACGGATGAACAGTACCTCCGGAAAAGTGTTTTCTTCTCCGTTTTCGCCCTCCGCAGCTCCGGTGATGACCCTGCGAACATGATAACGGCGATGGCGGCCTCCCGTTTAACAACGGCGGCTGCGGCTTCCCGTTACCTCCGACGGCGGTGGCGGCCTCCCGTCGAATCCGACGGCGGCGGCTGTCACGCCCCGGGGTCGAAACTGCGACCCGAGTTCGCCAACAGATCCGCCATCTGTACGGAAACTGCCGTACAGACGAAGCGTCTACCCTGCAAGTCAGATCTATAGCTAAAATGTATCAGAGCTGAAACAGAACTAAAACCAAATGCTATAGAATAAATACTGAACATCTGCAATAGAAAAATCTCCACTATTACATAAATCCTCAATACAGGTCTCTCAAATAAATAATAAAATACAAGCCTCACCAATCTCTCAGACTGTCCAGTACAAAAGTAGAATCATAAAGCTAACAGGGTACATCTACCTCTGTCTCAAAATGCTGGTAAGGAACTACTCGGCCACGTCCTCACCTCGATCAGCTGTCTCCGCGCGAGCTAAGCCGGAACAGCAGCCTCAGAAAACCTGTCACCGCAGCGGGTGTGAGATCTACTGCAGAAGGTAGATCTCAATGAGTACCATCATCAATATCCACGGTATGCCCACTAAGTCTACTGGAGGCACAACAGATAGGTATGCAAAAAGATAAAAGGAAAGCAGGAAAGGAACTACAGCTAATATGTATCAACATCATGCTCAAGGAAAACTCTGCTCTGATCCTGCTATGCATACACTCTCACTCCTAATAATATGCCTCAAGTACCATGCTCAAAGGAAAACTCATCTATGAACATGCTATGAAACTCACTCACACATATCACCCAATCTCAATGACTGTCCCTCTTTGGACCAGTCAAGCCTGCGCTCATCTACTGCCACTCATGCCCAAACAGGGCTTGGTCTTACGTAGGGTGTCCCTCAAGGACTATCTCAGTAACCACATCGCAGCCTCGTCAGGCTCGGTATCATCATCGCATCCGGAGCGTAGCTCGCGGGGAGCGACCCCGCGAACTCAAGTATCTCACAACTGGCATAAAACCTCAGTCTCAACAGGCTATAATCCACGATCAAACAGATCGGAACTCAATGCTCAACTAGCATAACTCAGTCGGAGAAAGACTCCACGACTCGATCAGGAAATGCCCACACAATCTCAAAGCTATGTCGGGAAACCTCCACGACTCAATCTGATAATGCATAATCCATGGCTAAGTCGGAAAACCTCCACGACTCGATTTGTCAGAACCTCAAAACTCTCAAAGCTAGGACGGAGATCCACCTCCACAACCGAATCAAGAAGACACAAACCACGATATAGAATAATCCCGACGAGGAAGAAGAACTCCCAGGACACTAGAAACTCGATACATGATGCTCTAAAAAAAATCCACTCGGCCCTCCGGCACGAGTACTTATGCATACCGGGCCACCTGGACCTTCTGTAATACTCTCAATATTTAAAATTCTTTATAAAATCGGAGTTTATTTAAAACCAGTTGCAGAAATAATGAAGGTGCCTATGCATCCCGGAGGACAACTGAAACATGCATGTCTAGTGTCAAATAAACCTCTAGATCATACTAAAAATGTCTGGGGCTCAGAATGTCTTTCTACAATTTCTAGGAACTATCAGATTTATTAATATACAATAATTAAGCTAAACATGATCAACATGCTTACAGAAGCATTAGAGGGCATTCCATAAATCTCGAAGAATTCCAACCCATCTAGAAAGCTTTCCTAGGCAAGCCGAAATTGGGGTCGCGCCGAATCCACAATCTGACGAAAAATCTGACCTTGCCGCCTCGCTCGCGCGCACTGTCGGCGCACCCCGAAAAATTCCCGGAAGCCCACGCTACAGCCACGAGTCCTCTACCAACTCACTGCGCACCTCAGCTCCTTCTCAGCTACCCAGCACCACATGTCATGCATGCATGCATGCGGCTGTTCGGCCCCGCGCAGTAAATCCAACAGCACAAGCTGTTTCCAGCACAAGCATGGAAAAAGAGAGAAGAACACCTTCAAACTAACTCAATAAATCGCTCAAAAAAACAGGAAAAATCCAATAATAAACCCAATAGCTCAACAAGGAAAAACCGTCAACTTACCTCTAATGAACGTTGAAGCGCGCGCGGCTCGCTTCTCCTCCAAGCAGCAGGAACCCAAAATGCACTCTTCTCGTCTCCTCTCACTTCCTTGCTTTCTTCCTTTCTTTTCTTTCTTAGGTCATGGTGGAGAAGAAGCAGGGTGAAAAAGCTTGATAAATAGACCACATATTGGGAAACAACATAAAGATGAAGTGAAATTACCTTGTTGCCTCCAAAATATCCAACAGAAACCATAATTCGGGCTCTCAGTGGGTTGTGTACGAAACCGCCAAGCTGGGTATTGTTACGGAATTTGAGTTGGCGTATTTCGTGAATGTATTAAGTCTTGAAGATTGAAGATGAAGAAATTTGGATCATATACCTCAATCTCAAGAAAGAAGAATTCAAAAGGATCAGGTACGTTTAACTAAAGAATTTTGATGATCCGAATACTTCTTATAGTGTAGAAACACCTGGAAGAGGTTTTAATTGCTTATTCATCAAAAACTGGACATGGGACATGTTCAGGATCCGGATCGTGGCTTTCAATCCGGATCCCGAAGGGTGTTTGTTCATACACTGGTTCAATCCGGATCGCAGCATCTCTGATCCGGATCCCGAACATAGTTTTACCTGTTGCTTCTTCGATCCGGATCAGGATTGCAATCCGGATCCCGAACATGATGTTTGGTAAAACTGTATGAACGATCCGGATCGGGGACTACGATCCGGATCCCGAACAGGCAATTTTCTGGAAATCGTCTTTTGTGCTTCTGCAATCCGGATCGCCAAATCCAATCCGGATCGCCGTCGGTAAAACTTTCCAGAAAAGGCTGTTTTTGATCCGAATATTCTTCCTAGGGTTTCTAACCTATAAATAGCCCTTATTCATTTCTAGGGCATCCGCAATAGATCGGCTTAAGAAAAATAGCCGAAAAGAAAAATCCACATATAGAGAAGAAAGGAAATCAATAGATCTATTCTATGTTTCTTCATCTATATTGATTGATTTGATTCTAGGTTTTCCATACTCACATTTGAGTAGAATCAAATCAATGAATACTTAGATGGTATTTCCGATCTATCTTTATCTAAGTATTCGGCGGATCATCACCACCCAAACAAACAACGATTTACCCCAAATCGGCGCGTGGACTCGCGTGGCCTTGTGGATTCAAGGTGCAACCGCTCTCGTGGATTCGGAGCGAGGTACGTTCGTGGATTCGAAGCGTGCCATTGGGTGAAGACCGTGGATTCGGTTGGACGTCGTGGACTCGACGTTGGACGCTGTGGATTCAGCGTTGGGCGCGGATCGTGGATTCGAGAAGCGTCGTGGAGCGAGCGGAGAAGATCTACTAGGAGCGTATGGTAAAAGGTTGAGTCGTCTGTGAGTACGTTATATCACCTTGTACGTGTGTTAATTCTAGTGGATTTCGCCGTGTTATCGGTCCCGTGGTTTTTTACTCCGGTTTGGAGTTTTTCCACGTAAAAATCTTGCGTGTTCTTTTATTTTTCCGCATTGGGTTTTATCGCGCAATGATTTTTTGAGTGTTTATTGTTTACACCTATTCACCCCCCTCTAGGTGTTTTTTCCCCTATTTAGATCCTTATTAACCTAAACCCAACAAGTGGTATCAGAGCGGGAATAGGGTTGTAAACAATGGTTGAAGGTGGAAACATCAATCGACCCCCTTTCTTTGATGGAACAAATTATGCGTACTGGAAAGTACGGATGAAAGCTTTTTAATTTCCATCGACGAAAGGGTGTGGCAATCAATTGAATTAGGATGGTCTAATCCAACTGAAATTTTAGATGATGTTCGCACCTTAAAACCTAGGTCGAAATGGACCAAGGAAGAGATAGACTTATCTTCTTACAATGGCAAAGGGATTAATGCTCTATTTAATGCTTTGTCACAAACTGAGTTCTCTCGCGTCTCGGCATGTGAGACTGCGAAAGAAATCTGGGATGTTCTTCAAGTTACGCATGAGGGAACTAACTTAGTGAAGATTCAGAAACTGCAAATGCTCACGAGCAAGTTTGACTCTATCTCTATGGCAGAGAATGAATCCTTCACTGACTATTACACACGATTGCAAGACATCGTGAACTCATGTGCTAACTTGGGAGAGAAGATTCCAGAATTTAAAGTTGTAAGAAAAATTCTAAGAACTCTTCCTGAACGATTTCGCCCGAAGGTCGCAGCCATTGAAACAATTAAACACCCGGACGAAATGCGTGTAGAAGAATTAGTAGGTGCTTTACAAACTTATGAAATGACTTTCCTACTAACTATTCTTCTGGAAAGGCATCCTCTTCTAAGTCTTCAGGTTACGCATTGAAATCAACTAAAGAAGAAGACGCGGATTCATCCTCCTCGGACGACGACGAGAACATTTCTATGGAGGACTTTGAGAAGCAGCTCGCTCTCTTGACAAGGAAGTTTCGCCGCAACTTTCGAAGGGGAAATTCAAGCAAAACTCCATCCTTCGGAAAGTCGAAGAAAGGCAAGGGTCCTTCAAGCACAAGTCAAGAAAGCAAGAGAACTTCTCAAAGGATAAGAAAAGTTCTGAGGGACAAGTTCAGTGTTTCAAATGTCGAGGCTACGGCCACATTGCAACGGAATGTCCCAACAAGAATCCGGCAAAGAAGAAGCGATGCAAGTCGTTACTTGGGATGACAACTCCACGTCAAATGAGTCATCGTCAAGTGATGAAGAAGACAACGCGACAGCTTTCCACGCGTCCACTACATCTTCACCCTTCATGTGCTTAATGGCAAGTACATCCGACTCACTGTCCAACTCCACTGTTGAAAAGATTGCAACGGACGATGAATCAGATGATTCGGAAGGTGAAGATTTTGCTTTAGCCTACCATAAGCTTTTGAGGGATTCAAAGAAACTGGCTAAGCAAAACAAGGGGTTGAAAGAGAGATTGCAGGATCTTGAATGAAGTAAAAAGGGTAACCTCTCTCTCAACCGATCTTGAAGTGGAAAGGGATAATCTGATTAAGACAAATGTTTCCCTTCAAGAGTCCAATGAGCAACTCGAGAAGAATTATATGGATATGGTGAACAAAGCGAATTACTTCTTGAAGCTCAACGGCGAGGCTCGACAGGAAAAATTGGAAATGACGGAGACCATACGCCAACTAAAGGATGACTTAAAGAGATTTTCTTCTGGAAGGAGTAAGTTGGACAGACTTCTTGGTCTCGGTCAAAGAAATAAGTTCGGCCTCGGATACACTCAAACTGGAGACATTCCAAGTTCGAGTGGTACAGTATTTGTGCCTCAGTCGGTATCTCCTCCTCCGACACCGGTGTTCACGACAAGCAACGACAACAACCTACTACATCCTCCTCGGAATCGACAAGACCAAGGTATGTTTTCGTTGTGGCATTTCAGGGCACATAAGGAGAAATTGCAAGACGGAAGCCAAACGCACACCTCAAGCACATCTTGCAATGACTACCAAAAGGGCTATTCCTCGAAAACAACTGCAATTCATTGAAAGGAAAAGAGCCTTGGTAGTACACGCTCAAGACGACATCATCAAGGAGCAGCAATTCTTCAAGCAAGACGCTCTCACCTAGGAAATCAACTTCACGACCATTACCGACGCACTTCAAAAAGGTTTGGGTGCGCAAAGGTGAAATCTTCCCTGTCTTGCTACCAATGTTTCCTTGCATGCATATGATAGTTCGTCTTGGTACCTGGATAGCGGGTGTTCCCGTCATATGACCGGCGATAAAAACTGTTTTCAAACATTTGAGAAAAACTCCGGAGGACTTGTTGTTTTCGGAGATGGTCGGTCTTCCAAAATTGTTGGAAAGGGAACGGTAGCTATTCCAGATGGCCCGGTTCTAGATAATGTGTTATTTGTTCATGGCCTTAAGACTAACCTCATAAGCATAAGTCAACTGTGTGATAGTGGTTATTCAGTTAATTTTTCATCTGATAAATGCACTGTAACTGACATGAACCATGCTTTCTTTTTAAAGGGGGTTAGATCAGAAAACAATTGTTATGTAGTTCCTTCTAAGATTTCTGAAAAATGTAACCTAGCATCTTTGAAAAATGAAACACTTTGGCATGAAAGGCTAGGTCACATAAACTTTAAGGAACTTGCTAGAATTTCAAATAAAGATGTGGTCAAGGGGGTTCCGAAACTTTCTTTTGAACAAAACCTTGTGTGTGGCGGTTGCCAAAAGGGAAAACAGTCTAGGACTGCACACAAGAACTTGAACCACATAGGTACAAAACGGCCTTTGGAACTTTTGCATATGGACTTAATGGGGCCAACTCGTCAACCATCTCTGGGAGGTAAATGGTATATTTTCTTATTGGTTGATGATTTTTCTAGATATACTTGGGTAGCATTTCTTAAAAGAAAAAGCTGATACCTTTGATTCTTTTCTCGAAATCTGCAATCGTATTATGATTGAAAAGAATGAAAGGATTACTCGAGTTAGGAGTGATAGAGGTGGGGAATTCATAAATTCCAAATTCATTGATTTTTGCACTTCTAATGGCATTAAACATGAATTCTCCGCACCTTACACACCTCAACAAAATGGTGTAGTCGAGCGCAAAAACAGGGTCGTACAGGAAATGGCACGTGTTATGCTTCACAGCCGGAACTTACCTTTTTATTTTTGGGCTGAAGCGGTGAACACTGCTGTTTATGTTATCAATCGCGTGTATTTGCGCCCGGGGACTTTGAATACACCATATGAACTTTGGTTTTGTAGAAAACCTAACATCAAATATTTTCGCATCTTTGGGAGTCGGTGTTTTATTTTACGTGATCGTGAGAATCTTGGAAAATTTGACTCTCGAAGTGACGAAGGGATTTTCTTAGGTTATTCTACAAACAGCAGAGCATATCGAGTTTTTAACTTAGAATCTAAGACGATCGTAGAATCGATAAATGTTAAGGTAGATGAAGCTTTTCATTTTGAATCTGAAAAATCTACCCTCGATATCTCTCTTGATGATGATACACCTGCTAATGCATCTTCTTCTAACAATTCTTTCGATAATAA
>CM054930.1:22330066-22397125 GCA_029168755.2 Tillandsia fasciculata
CTGCACTCATGCCCAAACAGGGCTTGGTCTTACGTAGGGTGTCCCTCAAGACTATCTCAGTAACCACATCGCAGCCTCGTCAGGCTCGGTATAATTCATCGCATCGGAGCGTAGCTCGCGGGGAGCGACCCCGCGAACTCAAGTATCTCACAACTGGCATAAAACCTCAGTCTAAGCAGGCTATAATCCACGATCAAAACAGATCGGAACTCAATGCTCAACTAGCATAACTCAGTCGGAGAAAGGACTCCACGACTCGATCAGGAAATGCCCACACATCTCAAAGCTATGTCGGGAAACCTCCACGACTCAATCTGATAATGCATAATCCATGGCTAAGTCGGAAAACCTCACGACTCGATTTGTCAGAAACTCAAAACTCTCAAAGCTAGGACGAGATCCCAACCTCCACAACCGAATCAAGAAGACACCAAACCACGATATAGAATAATCAGACGAGGAGAGAAGAACTCCCAGGACAACTAGAAACCGATACATGAGCCTGCTAAAAAAAATCCACTCGGCCCTCCGGAACGAGTACTTATGCATACCGGGCCACCTGGACCTTCTGTAATACTCTCAATATTTAAAATTCTTTATAAAATCGGAGTTTATTTAAAACCAGTTGCAGAAATAAAATGAAGGTGCATATGTGTGATGACCTGGATCTCCGCAGAGCGGTTGCGGTGTGTTGGGGTGGCTATTGGAGGCCTACGCGGTGGCGGGAGGTATTTGGGGCTTTTACAGGAGTGACCAGCAGCTTCTGGAGGCTTACGGGGCATGTCGGCGGTGTTCGGCGCCAATTTGGACACAAGTGTTGGACTCCGGGCTTCAAATGGATCACGCGGGTGATCGGGGGACCCCATCGGATGTTTAGAGGTGGTTGCGCGCAAAACGGATATTGAGATTGGGCTCGGCGCGAATTTGGACTAAGAATACCTTCCGGGGGCATTCGGCAATTTTTAGAGTGAGAATTTGGCGAAACGGACGTCAAAATCGGATTCAGCGCGCGAAAACGCTTCAGACGGTGTATTTACGGCATTTTTGGGCTTCGGGTTACTGTTCATGCCGGAACAGTAATTCCGGCGATCGCCGGCGGCGGCCGGCGGCGGCGGGCGGCGGCGGAAGGCGGCGGAGGGCACTCGGGCAGGCGGCGCGCGGCCGCGGGCAGGCGCAGAGGGCGCGGGCAGCAGCGGCGGGGGCGCGGGCAGGCGGCCGGTCCACCGCGCGGGCGTGCACCAAGGCGGGGACACGTGGCGCCTGGTGGTTGGTCGGCTCACAGTACTCGGTGCAGGGAGCAGGATGGCTGGCTTTGGTTCACGGTGCACCAGGGTGGACACGTGGCAGGTTACCATTGGTTCGGTGTTCAGTGGCTTGTGCACCGGGTGCACCGGTCAGAGGCAGGACACGTGGCGCGCTCCCATTGGATGGTCAACTGTGCGGGCAGTGGGGGCAGCGGCCGCAGACTGTGCGGGCAGGCGCGGCGGTACGACGGTCGGGGACGCGTGTCGACTCCCGGAGGTGGCCACGTGGCGCAGCAGGAGTGGTCGCGGCGGCTGTCGGCTGTTTGGGCGACACGTGGCAGTGGGGAGGCGGGTCGGACGGTTCGCGGGATCCCGTCCGACGGGGCATGCTGGGCCGGGCCGCACTGTGCGCGCCCGAAAGTTTGGGCCGGGCCGCACTGTGCGCGCCCGGAAACTTTCGGGCGCCCGAAAGTGGGGACCCAGCCGGTATTTCCCCAATTGTTTTTGTTAAGTGGTGAGGCCTATTTAAGCAGCCCGAGCTCCCTTCTTCATGCTTTTTCCACCACTTCCGAGCCTCATCTCACCAAGGTGTCTTCAGCAAAGTTGCTCCCCTTCGAGTTCTCCATCTCCTGGTGAAGTTTGGGGGTTTGTGGTGGCACGCACTTCGAGATTTGGATTTTTCGGCGCGGCGCGACGTTGCATTCCTGGATTCTCCTTCGGCGCAGCGACAGTGTTTTAGCTCTCCCGAGCTAACCAGGCAGTATTTTTCAGCGATTCTTGCGCCATCGTCTTCGTAACAGGTAGGGCTACATTTCTTATTTCTACTGGTTTTTCCCCATTCCGAGGTTTTCATGGGTTTTTCGGGTCATCTTGTGACCTCATTTTCTGGGGTGAAATCTTGGACAGCACAGCATTGTTTTGGGGATATCTCCGCAACCGGACATCGGATTGAGGCGATTCAAAAGGGGATTTGCATCTACGCATCGCAAGGAATCTCTCTGATTTTTCTTGATTTGTTGTGGAATTTCCCTGAAGGTGAGAACCCCCTTTTTACAGTATCTTCAGATTCAGTTTTTGTGATCGATTTGCTTTGGGATGTCCTCTTGTCGATTTTCGTTCTCAGCACAGAAAAATCGTGGGAAAACGTGCAGGTACTCGTTTCGACCGGTTCGTCGCGTAGATCGCAGTGGTATTTTTCTGGGAATTTTGTGGGCACATTTCGCAGGTAAAAATGGCTGAACAGTGAATCTGATTTTGGGGACAGATTTTGGGATTAACTTGGATAGTAATTATGTGTGTATCCTTTGGGATTTTTGGCACAGTTTTGCGAGGACGGTTGAGGATCGGGCGCGGACTTCGCTGTCAGGACTTGGATTTAGCGCTCGAGGTGGGTACCGTTGTTTAACCTCCTACTTGTGATGTCCCCACTAGGCCTATTTGAGTTGCTTTTAGTACAGTGCTAAATGAACCGGTAAAAAGTAAAAATGGCAGGGTAATTGGGAATTGGACTATATTGCTTGTACACATTGGGACCTCTTATGTTTAAGTGATAAATGGACATGGGATTACTTGGCAGATGGAAGTTTAATTAGTGGCATCCCTGTTATGGGGGAAAGATCATAATATTTAAACCCTGTTTTAAATAATGGACTTTGCATGCTTGATTGGACATTTAGTTAGGCCACCTTTTTCTGCTACACTATCATGATGGCATTGACTTAGGAGAAACCATGCTTTTCTCTTCTTTTGTCTACATTTGGGGGATAGTACGCTCGGGTTCGAGCAGGGGCTGGGATAGTGTAGTCAGACAGTTGTGGGTTTGGGACAGGCAGGCTGTGAGGGCAGGGTATTGCGGCAACCGCGGACAGTAGGCGGTTGACCGGATATCGATTATTCTACCCGATTGTGGATCTTGGATTTTGGGACAGGCAGGCTTGGTGGCAGGGTATTGCGGCAACCGCGGACCTTGGGCGGTTGACCAGACAGTGGTTATTGCATCAGATTGGGTATCGGGTCTCCTTTTAGTGGATGGGGTTTCCCACTATTTGTTTATCTTGCATCGGGTTGAGATCGGGTCTCCTTTTAGTGGATGGGTTTTCCCACTTTGATCAGAGTCATGATCCAGTCCTGCTGATTTGGTACTTGTTACCCAGGCATTATTTTGGTACTTGTTACCCAGGCATTATACTCGTGTGGGTCGCTCCCCTCGAGTGCCACTCCGGAGTGTGCGTTTTTACAGGCTTCGAGTCCTCGGGACTCTCTTTTCCTATCGGTGTTATGCGTTGGCCAGCATACCCGATTGGCAGGCAGGCAGGCACAGCAGGCAGTACCAGTGTTTACTGGTGTATCGATTGGGTCTAGGCAGGCAGGCATTTACTTTCTGATGCATATATTTAGCTATATTCCTAGCTGGCATTTTAGAGGCATGTAGTGGTAGCTCTATTCATCATCGGCAGTTTTATTTACAGCTTACCACCTTTGTTCATCTTTTTCGCCTCTTGTAGTCCTAGTGGGCACATTTGAGTTGAGGTCTACCCACTAGGGGGAGGCTGCTGTTTACAGTAGTTCTCACCCCCACTGCTTTCTCTTTTCTCTTCCCCTTTGTTTCTTTTGCAGTGTCTTCTGCGGGTGCTGCTGAGTTTTCAGCGACGGGTCGAGGAGAGAGGACGGCTGAGTAGATAGACTTCGAGGCAGGTTGAGCGTGTTAGCTGGACTGTTGGTGTACCCGTGTTTCCTCAGACGGTTGTACTTTTACTTTGGGACTGGCTTTTGCCAGCAGGTTGTATTTATTTTGGTGAGCTGGGAGAGACAGATGTATCATTTGTACAGATGTATTGTATTTTATTTCCAGCTTCAGTCTGAGATGTATTAGTTTTAGTCAGCTCTGTTTTTATTGCCCTTTTATTATATCTCTTATATATCTGAGCAGGTTTGGCGCTTCGTGTACGCGGAAATACCGTGTGCACGGCGGATCTGTAGACGGGCCCGGGTTCTGGTTTACACCCGGGGCGTGACAATATGCATCCCGGAGGACAACGAAACATGCAGTCTAGTGTCAAATAACCTCTAGATCATACTAAAAATGTCTGGGGCTCAGGAATGTCTTTCTACAATTTTCTAGGCAACTATCAGATTTATTAATATACAATAATTAAGCTAAACATGATCAACATGCTTACAGAAGCATTAGAGGGCATTCCATAAATCTCGAAGAATTTCCAACCCATCTAGAAAGCTTTCCGTAGGCAAGCCGAAATTGGGGTCGCGCCGAATCCACAATCTGACGAAAAATCTGACCTTGCGCCTCGCGCGCGCGCACTGTCGCGCACCCCGAAAAATTCCCGGAAGCCCACGCTACAGCCACGAGTCCTCTACCAACTCACTGCGCACCTCAGCTCCTTCTCAGCCTACCCAGCACCACATGTGCATGCATGCATGCATGCGGCTGTTGCGGCCCCGCGCAGTAAATCCAACAGCACAAGCTGTTTCCAGCACAAGCATGGAAAAAGAGAGAAGAACACCTTCAAACTAACTCAATAAATCGCTCCAAATCCATATAATAAACCCAATAGCTCAACAAGGAAAAACCGTCAACTTACCTCTAATGAAAGTTGACGCGCGCGCGGCTCAGCTTCTCTCCAAGCAGCAGGAACCCAAAATGCACTCTTCTTCTTCTCCTTCACTTCCTTGCTTTCTTCCTTTCTTTTCTTTCCTTAGGTCATGGTGGAGAAGAAGCAGGGTGAAAAGCTTGTATAAATAGACCACATATGGGGCAAACACATAAAGGAAGTGAAATTACCTTGTTGCCCTCCAAAATATCCAAACAGAAACCATAATTCGGGCTCTCAGTGGGCTGTGTACCGGTACCCCAAGCTGGGTACTGTTACGGAATTTGAGTTGGCGTATTTCGTGAATGTGTTAAGTCTTGAAGATTGAAGATGAAGAAATTTTGGATCGTCTACCTCAATCTCAAGAAAGAAGAATTCAAAAGGATCAGGTACGTTTAACTAAAGAATTTTGATGATCCGAATACTTCTTATAGTGTAGAAACACCTGGAAGAGGTTTTAATTGCTTATTCATCAAAAACTGGACATGGGACATGTTCAGGATCCGGATCGTGGCTTTCAATCCGGATCCCGAAAGGTGTTTGTTCATACACTGGTTCAATCCGGATCGCAGCACTCTCTGATCCGGATCCCGAACACTAGTTTTACCTGTGTGCTTCTTCGATCCGGATCAGGAATTGCAATCCGGATCCCGAACATGATGTTCTGGTAAAACTGTATGAACGATCCGGATCGGGACTACGATCCGGATCCCGAACAGGCAATTTTCTGGAAATCGTCTTTGTGCTTCTGCAATCCGGATCGCCAATCCAATCCGGATCGCCGTCGGTAAAACTTTCCAGAAAAGGCTGTTTTTGATCCGAATATTCTTCCTAGGGTTTCTAACCTATAAATAGCCCTTCCATTTCATTTCTAGGGCATCCGCAATAGATCGGCTGTTAAGAAAATATAGCCGAAAAGAAAAATCCACATATAGAGAAGAACGGAAATCATTAGATCTATTCTATGGTTCTTCATCTATATTGATTGATTTGATTCTAGGTTTTCCATACTCACATTTTGAGTAGAATCAAATCAATGAATACTTAGATGGTATTTCCGATCTATCTTTAATCTAAGTATTCGGCGGATCATCACCACCCAAACAAACAACGATTTACCCAAAATCGGCGCGTGGACTCGCGTGGCCTTGTGGATTCAAGGTGCAACCGCTCTCGTGGATTCGGAGCGAGGTACGTTCGTGGATTCGAAGCGTGCCATTGGGTGAAGACCGTGGATTCGGTTGGACGTCGTGGACTCGACGTTGGACGCTGTGGATTCAGCGTTGGGCGCGGATCGTGGATTCGAGAAGCGTCGTGGAGCGAGCGGAGAAGATCTACTAGGAGCGTATGGTAAAAGGTTGAGTCGTCTGTGAGTACGTTATATCACCTTGTACGTGTGTTAATTCTAGTGGATTTCGCCGTGTTATCGGTCCCGTGGTTTTTTACTCCGGTTTGGAGTTTTTCCACGTAAAAATCTTGCGTGTTCTTTTATTTTTCCGCATTGGGTTTTATCGCGCAATGATTTTTTGAGTGTTTATTGTTTACACCTATTCACCCCCCTCTAGGTGTTTTTTCCCCTATTTAGATCCTTATTAACCTAAACCCAACAAGTGGTATCAGAGCGGGAATAGGGTTGTAAACAATGGTTGAAGGTGGAAACATCAATCGACCCCCTTTCTTTGATGGAACAAATTATGCGTACTGGAAAGTACGGATGAAAGCTTTTTAATTTCCATCGACGAAAGGGTGTGGCAATCAATTGAATTAGGATGGTCTAATCCAACTGAAATTTTAGATGATGTTCGCACCTTAAAACCTAGGTCGAAATGGACCAAGGAAGAGATAGACTTATCTTCTTACAATGGCAAAGGGATTAATGCTCTATTTAATGCTTTGTCACAAACTGAGTTCTCTCGCGTCTCGGCATGTGAGACTGCGAAAGAAATCTGGGATGTTCTTCAAGTTACGCATGAGGGAACTAACTTAGTGAAGATTCAGAAACTGCAAATGCTCACGAGCAAGTTTGACTCTATCTCTATGGCAGAGAATGAATCCTTCACTGACTATTACACACGATTGCAAGACATCGTGAACTCATGTGCTAACTTGGGAGAGAAGATTCCAGAATTTAAAGTTGTAAGAAAAATTCTAAGAACTCTTCCTGAACGATTTCGCCCGAAGGTCGCAGCCATTGAAACAATTAAACACCCGGACGAAATGCGTGTAGAAGAATTAGTAGGTGCTTTACAAACTTATGAAATGACTTTTCCTACTAACTATTCTTCTGGAAAGGCATCCTCTTCTAAGTCTTCAGGTTACGCATTGAAATCAACTAAAGAAGAAGACGCGGATTCATCCTCCTCGGACGACGACGAGAACCTTTCTATGGAGGACTTTGAGAAGCAGCTCGCTCTCTTGACAAGGAAGTTTCGCCGCAACTTTCGAAGGGGAAATTCAAGCAAAACTCCATCCTTCGGAAAGTCGAAGAAAGGCAAGGGTCCTTCAAGCTACAAGTCAAGAAAGCAAGAGAACTTCTCAAAGGATAAGAAAAGTTCTGAGGGACAAGTTCAGTGTTTCAAATGTCGAGGCTACGGCCACATTGCAACGGAATGTCCCAACAAGAATCCGGCAAAGAAGAAAGCGATGCAAGTCGTTACTTGGGATGACAACTCCACGTCAAATGAGTCATCGTCAAGTGATGAAGAAGACAACGCGACAGCTTTCCACGCGTCCACCACATCTTCACCCTTCATGTGCTTAATGGCAAGTACATCCGACTCACTGTCCAACTCCACTGTTGAAAAGATTGCAACGGACGATGAATCAGATGATTCGGAAGGTGAAGATTTTGTTTTAGCCTACCATAAGCTTTTGAGGGATTCAAAGAAACTGGCTAAGCAAAACAAGGGGTTGAAAGAGAGATTGCAGGATCTTGAAGAAGAAGTAAAAAGGGTAACCTCTATCTCAACCGATCTTGAAGTGGAAAGGGACAATCTGATTAAGACAAATGTTTCCCTTCAAGAGTCCAATGAGCAACTCGAGAAGAATTATATGGATATGGTGAACAAAGCGAATTACTTCTTGAAGCTCAACGGCGAGGCTCGACAGGAAAAATTGGAAATGACGGAGACCATACGCCAACTAAAGGATGACTTAAAGAGATTTTCTTCTGGAAGGAGTAAGTTGGACAGACTTCTTGGTCTCGGTCAAAGAAATAAGTTCGGCCTCGGATACACTCAAACTGGAGACATTCCAAGTTCGAGTGGTACAGTATTTGTGCCTCAGTCGGTATCTCCTCCTCCGACACCGGTGTTCACGACAAGCAACGACAACAACCTACTACATCTTCCTCGGAATCGACAAGAACCAAGGTATGTTTTCGTTGTGGCATTTCAGGGCACATAAGAAGAAATTGCAAGACGGAAGCCAAACGCACACCTCAAGCACATCTTGCAATGACTACCAAAAGGGCTATTCCTCGGAAAACAACTGCAATTCATTGAAGGAAAAGAGCCTTGGTAGTACACCGCTCAAGACGACATCATCAAGGAGCAGCAATTCTTCAAGCAAGACGCTCTCACCTAGGAAATCAACTTCACGACCATTACCGACGCACTTCAAAAAGGTTTGGGTGCGCAAAGGTGAAATCTTTCCCTGTCTTGCTACCAATGTTTCCTTGCATGCATATGATAGTTCGTCTTGGTACCTGGATAGCGGGTGTTCCCGTCATATGACCGGCGATAAAAACTGTTTTCAAACATTTGAGAAAAACTCCGGAGGACTTGTTGTTTTCGGAGATGGTCGGTCTTCCAAAATTGTTGGAAAGGGAACGGTAGCTATTCCAGATGGCCCGGTTCTAGATAATGTGTTATTTGTTCATGGCCTTAAGACTAACCTCATAAGCATAAGTCAACTGTGTGATAGTGGTTATTCAGTTAATTTTTCATCTGATAAATGCACTGTAACTGACATGAACCATGCTTTCTTTTTAAAGGGGGTTAGATCAGAAAACAATTGTTATGTAGTTCCTTCTAAGATTTCTGAAAAATGTAACCTAGCATCTTTGAAAAATGAAACACTTTGGCATGAAAGGCTAGGTCACATAAACTTTAAGGAACTTGCTAGAATTTCAAATAAAGATGTGGTCAAGGGGGTTCCGAAACTTTCTTTTGAACAAAACCTTGTGTGTGGCGGTTGCCAAAAGGGAAAACAGTCTAGGACTGCACACAAGAATTTGAACCACATAGGTACAAAACGGCCTTTGGAACTTTTGCATATGGACTTAATGGGGCCAACTCGTCAACCATCTCTGGGAGGTAAATGGTATATTTTCTTGTTGGTTGATGATTTTCTAGATATACTTGGGTAGCATTCTTAAAAGAAAAAGCTGATACCTTTGATTCTTTTCTCGAAATCTGCAATCGTATTATGATAGAAAAGAATGATAGGATTACTCGAGTTAGGAGTGATAGAGGTGGGGAATTCATAAATTCCAAATTCATTGATTTTTGCACTTCTAATGGCATTAAACATGAATTCTCCGCACCTTACACACCTCAACAAAATGGTGTAGTCGAGCGCAAAAACAGGGTCGTACAGGAAATGGCACGTGTTATGCTTCACAGCCGGAACTTACCTTTTTATTTTTGGGCTGAAGCGGTGAACACTGCTGTTTATGTTATCAATCGCGTGTATTTGCGCCCGGGGACTTTGAATACACCATATGAACTTTGGTTTTGTAGAAAACCTAACATCAAATATTTTCGCATCTTTGGGAGTCGGTGTTTTATTTTACGTGATCGTGAGAATCTTGGAAAATTTGACTCTCGAAGTGACGAAGGGATTTTCTTAGGTTATTCTACAAACAGCAGAGCATATCGAGTTTTTAACTTAGAATCTAAGACGATCGTAGAATCGATAAATGTTAAGGTAGATGAAGCTTTTCATTTTGAATCTGAAAAATCTACCCTCGATATCTCTCTTGATGATGATACACCTGCTAATGCATCTTCTTCTAACAATTCTTTCGATAATAATGTTGATGCATCTAACGGTTCTTCAAGCTTATCTGATGTGCAGGAATCATCTCGTGTACCTCCGCCTACTCCTCTACCTCAAACGTTACGCATCTCCAAGGATCACCCTGAATCGAACATAATTGGAGATCCACAAGAAGGAGTTAGAACACGGAGACAATTGGTTTGCGGATTTGCATGCTATGTATCTCAAATCGAACCAAAGAATGTTGATGAAGCTCTCCAAGATGATTACTGGATTAAAGCAATGCAGGAAGAGCTCCATCAATTCGAGCGAAACAAAGTCTGGGAACTGACGAAGCCTCCGAAGCAACACAATGTGATAGGTACCAAATGGATCTTCAAGAACAAGAAAAACGAAGAAGGTACTATCATCAGGAACAAAGCAAGGTTAGTTGCTCAAGGCTATTCTCAAGTAGAAGGTATAGACTTTGATGAAACTTTCGCCCCTGTAGCTAGACTCGAGTCCATTCGTATATTGTTTGCGATCGCTTGTCATTTTAAAATCAGATTATTTCAAATGGACGTTAAGAGCGCCTTTTTAAATGGATTTTTAAATGAGGAAGTTTATGTAGCTCAACCGAAAGGTTTTGTGGATCATAAACTACCTAACCATGTTTTTCGTCTGAAAAAGGCTCTTTACGGTCTGAAACAAGCACCGCGAGCATGGTACGAAAGGTTGACAAAGCACCTTTTGGAAAAGGGCTACACTCGAGGGGGAGCTGACAGGACTCTCTTTGTGAAGCATTATCAAAACAATTTCATAGTTGCTCAAATCTATGTCGATGACATTGTTTTTGGAGCAACAAGAGATAATGATGCTTCTAAATTCGCGGAGACCATGGAAAGCGAATTTGAGATGTCCATGATGGGCGAATTGAATTATTTTCTTGGATTACAAGTTAAACAAAACGATGAAGGAATTCACTTGTGTCAATCCAAGTATGCACTGGAGTTGGTCAAAAAGTTTGATCTTGAAAATTCTAAGGATTTTCCGACTCCAATGGGAACTAGCCATAAGGGACTTGGAAGTGAATCACAAAGTGAGAATGTAGACGAGAAACTGTACCGCAGTATGATTGGAAGTCTACTATATCTCACGGCTAGTCGCCCGGATATATCCTTCAGTGTTGGGATTTGTGCGAGATATCAATCAGCACCGAAGGAGGTTCACCTGAAAGCGGTGAAACGGATCATCCGGTATATCAAAGGTACAATCAATTTCGGAATTTGGTATCCTATGGGAACGACTTTGGATATTGTTGGATACTCAGATGCCGATTGGGCTGGATCGGTGGATGACCGGAAAAGCACGAGTGGTGCATGCTTCTATCTTGGCCACTGCCTTGTTGCATGGCACAGTAAAAAGCAGAACTGCATAGCACTCTCGACTGCCGAAGCGGAGTACATTTCTGCAGGAAGTTGTTCAACCCAATTGATTTGGATGAAAAGCGTGTTGAGCGATTTCCGGATTTCAACATCTTCGGTAACCATTTTATGTGACAACACTAGTGCTATTAACATTTCTAAAAACCCTGTGTTGCACTCTAGAACAAAACATATTGAACTTAGATATCATTTTCTTAGAGAGCTAGTTGAATCAAACATTCTTCAACTGTCATATATTTCAACTGAGGATCAATTAGCTGACATCTTAACAAAACCTTTGGATCAAAAACGTTTTATTCACTTGCGTAAAGCAATTGGCATGCTTTCCTTGAAATAAACTCTTTTGAAACCTTTGCTTAGATTAGGTTTTGTTTTTGTTTTTGTTTTGTTCTTTATCTATGTTCTGTACATAGCACACTAATTGAGCATAAATCATAATTGACTTTAATTGCATCCTTTTATGCATTTAGAAATTTATTATGTTTTGATGTCATAATATTTCAATGTTGCAATGATCATTTACGTTAATTAAACCATCTTTTAAGTGATCAAAGTCAATTTCTCTCTCAATGATCTCTTGGTATAGTCATTATCATATTTGATTGCTTAGTCGAGTATGAATTCGAGATCAATGGTTTGGTTGAATACCTTATATATTAAATAATTGATAGCCAATTGAGGGGGAGTCAATGAAATGTGAAATGCTCAAAAGATGTGGAAAGAGTTACATCCCAATGAGGAGTGTGAAAACTACCACCACATGGAGAAAATGAAAGAAAAAGATACTCCATGAATGAAAAGCAAATTTTTGTTTGAAAATTGTTGATGAAATTCATATTGAAATACTTGACTCAGTCGTATTTCATGGTTGGTATAAGGTGGGATTTTTTTAAAAGATGCTCAAAGAGCCACTCCTTCAACAGATTGTCTAGATATATTATCTAACTTATCTGGGATTTCAAACATCTATTGATCTTGGTACTTCATTTTCTTTACTGAAATTGATGATTTGATAAAGGCATTACACATAAGATCAGGATAGATGTAATTGAAGTTGTTCAACTTTAAGTGTTTTAACTTTCGTAAATTTTCGTTTCATTTTTGGATATTTTTGATAGATTTTGCATAATCTATTTCTTGTTGTATGAAACGATGCCATTTGTTTAAAGTTGACATGGTAAAGTGCTTACATACTTTTTCTGGATTTTATTGTATTTTTCTAAATTTTTCTGAAGAAAAAGGTGTAGCCGATCCGGATCGGGCAAGTGATCCGGATCCCGAACGCAGGATTTTTCCTGCGGGTAGCCGATCCGGATCACATTCTCGGCCGATCCGGATCACGGCTAGGGTTTTATATAGAAACATACAGATTCTTGATTTCTTTACCCTAATCTCTGGTTTTCAAGCCTCTAGAGTTTCTCTCTCTAGATTTCTTGCTTCTTGGTGCTTCAAAACTCAAAGTTCTTCGGATTCAAGTAAGTTTTCATGATCAAAACTCGGTTTTTCACAGTTTTTATGGTTTTTCATCAAACGTGAGTTGAAAAATTGGAACTTTTTCGTTTGTGAATGGTTTTTGATCAAATTTCTTTTGAAATAAGAACTCTGGGTCAATTAGTTTTGCTTTTATGCTGGGATTTTACTTGATTAACGAGTTTTTAGGCTTCGATTTCTAAAAATTCGGTTTTAGGGCATAAAAGAGGAATTTTTGTAAATCATGGAATTGATCTATTTTTAAAATTCTTTTTGGAAAACTAATTTGATTCTTGGCTTCTCTACATGATTATGATTGTCTAGGTACAATGTTTTCAAATTTTTCAAAATTGACAATTTTTCATATGTTCTTGAGTTGGTTTCACAGGACACTTTTCGAAACTCAAAGCACTGTAAGCAATGGTGATCACCTGGATCATCTTCCTACTTGCTGCCATGGTCCACGTAAAGGACACTGCCAAGCCAAAGAGGACCAAAAGGACGAAACGAGCTAAAGCTGACTCCGATACTGAATCGGAAACAGAGTCAATTGATTGGGACAACATCGAAATTGAAGCACCTGTCCCAACTGTCGCAAAAGGAAAGGCTCCTGCTGAAGCCCCCAAAACTAAGCCTCCTCCTACAGCAGCTGAGAAAGGGAAAGCACCGATGGAACCCACACAAACTGGAAAAAGGATGAAAACTAGTGCGAGGAAAAGAGGTAGTGCTCAGGGCATTTCAATCAACGAACCTATAGCCACCCAGCCACCACCTCAGGGATTCATCAGCTCCACAAGAATCAAAGATTTTGAAAAGAGGGAATGTATAGGTGAAAGACATGTTAATGTACAACAGATGAGGAATCGATCTGCAGAGTTTGGAGCTCTGTTTGACCAAGTTGGTCTCGCTCCAATTTGCAACTTTCCTGAAAAAACTGGGTATTGCCCACACTCAGTTCGGATTTTCTATCAGAATGCTGGAAGTCTTATTGATGATGTTGACGGACGCCGGGAATTTCATACCTTTGTAAAAGGTATCAAAATCAAGGTCACTCCCCAACTGATTGGAGAGGTGCTTGGCATGACAGCCATCTCAGATGGACTTCATTATTTGAAGACTCAAGTCTTCACGAAAACTCTTGGAGAATTGTAGTCAATGGAATTTGCCTTCCGGATACTCCGTCTACCGGAAACTCCGTATTTTCTAGAGAGCTTCGGAAAGAATATAAGTATATCAACTTCATTGTCTGCTACAACATTCTTCCAAATATGAATACAAAAGTGCTTCGATGGGATAGGATGTTATTTCTTTATCTTCTTGGGAACCCAACAGCTGCAATGGGAGCAAACTTGAACATCCCTTATCTCATTTGGAATAGGATGACGCGGTATGTCGAACACTCTCACCCAACAGAGCGACTACCATATCCAATGATTATCATGCGCATCCTTAGGAGATTTAAAGTGGATACAAGCGCGAGCTCTTATATGTATAGTTTGGGGACAATCAATGAGACAACCATTGTCAAGTCTCTACAACAAAGCAGGATGATCCCCCCTCCTCCGATTGGACAACGAGCTCGACCACATGCAACTTCTACCACAGCCCAGTTCCTCCGCAACAGAAGGCACCTCCATCTCCCTCTGACGATGATGCCTCTGTCACCTCCATCTTTAAAGAACAACAGCGGCTTTCGAATGAACAGGAACGTATGTCCGCTGAATTCACTGAAATGAAAGGCGATCTTCACGTCATGAAAAATGAGATGGAAATTATCACAGCTTCTCAGGTTACTTTGACTAAGTCAGTCTCATCCGTGAAGAAACTTGTGAAGAAGCTGTTTGCGAAAATGGGGTGCACGACATCTGATGACTCCGACTCTCAGGAGTAGTTCTTTGCTTTAACTTCTGTTTGTTCTAACTTTGCAGGTTTTTCAATTTGATCCTTCGTTTGTTTTGCAGGTTTATAATTTTTGTTAACTCTCCTTGTTTTTGTAATTATTTGGCTTTGTTTTGTGACAAAAAGGGGGAGAGAGTGAGAGAGTTAGAAAGAACTCTGAACAATGAATGATGAACAATGATTGTGAATATCGATGATATCAAGGTAAGACAATGATTGTGAATATCGATGATATCAAGGTAAGTATGAACCTCAACTCAACTTTGGTTTTTCTTTTGTGATTTGTGACATGCTTCTATACTAACTATTCGACTAACTATTTGGGCATGTAATATGACTAACAAGTTGATGTTGGACTAACATACTTTGACATTTGGTTTTCAACTGCTTAGAAGATATGTTGGTTTTTAACTATGATTCTTTCACATATCTGAATTTTTCAAATGTCATGATGAGACTAAACTCTATCTCTGTATTTGGTTTTGTATGTTTCAATTCTTGAGGTATCTAACGAATTTGTTTGTCAAGAATGTTTTCTGTGTGCAGAGATTACAGATGTCTAAGTCTAGAGTCTGTTCTAGGAGTTTATCTCATGTTTTTAATTTCTGGAACTCTTTTGTAAATTTTTGTTGTATGGTGATAGCAACAAAAATATCTTTTTGAATTTTCTTTGTGGATTTGTGTTTTGTCACGAAACCGCCAAAGGGGGAGATTGTTACGGAATTTGAGTTGGCGTATTTCGTGAATGTATTAAGTCTTGAAGATTGAAGATGAAGAAACTTTGGATCGTATACCTCAATCTCAAGAAAGAAGAATTCAAAAGGATCAGGTACGTTTAACTAAAGAATTTTGATGATCCGAATACTTCTTATAGTGTAGAAACACCTGGAAGAGGTTTTAATTGCTTATTCATCAAAAACTGGACATGGGACATGTTCAGGATCCGGATCGTGGCTTTCAATCCGGATCCCGAAAGGTGTTTGTTCATACACTGGTTCAATCCGGATCGCAGCACTCTCTGATCCGGATCCCGAACACTAGTTTTACCTGTGTGCTTCTTCGATCCGGATCAGGAATTGCAATCCGGATCCCGAACATGATGTTCTGGTAAAACTGTATGAACGATCCGGATCGGGGACTACGATCCGGATCCCGAACAGGCAATTTTCTGGAAATCGTGGTTTGTGCTTCTGCAATCCGGATCGCCAAATCTGATCCGGATCGCCGTCGGTAAAACTTTCCAGAAAAGGCTGTTTTTGATCCGAATATTCTTCCTAGGGTTTCTAACCTATAAATAGCCCTTCCATTTCATTTCTAGGGCATCCGCAATAGATCGGCTGGTTAAGAAAAGATAGCCGAAAAGAAAAATCCACATATAGAGAAGAACGGAAATCATTAGATCTATTCTATGGTTCTTCATCTATATTGATTGATTTGATTCTAGGTTTTCCATACTCACATTTTGAGTAGAATCAAATCAATGAATACTTAGATGGTATTTCCGATCTATCTTTAATCTAAGTATTCGGCGGATCATCACCACCCAAACAAACAACGATTTATCCCAAAATCGGCGCGTGGACTCGCGTGGCCTTGTGGATTCAAGGTGTTATCGCTCTCGTGGATTCGGAGCGAGGTGCGTTCGTGGATTCGAAGCGTGCCATTGGGTGAAGACCGTGGATTCGGTTGGACGTCGTGGACTCGACGTTGGACGCTGTGGATTCAGCGTTGGGCGCGGATCGTGGATTCGAGAAGCGTCGTGGAGCGAGCGGAGAAGATCTACTAGGAGCGTATGGTAAGAGGTTGAGTCGTCAGTGAGTACGCTATATCACCTTGTACGTGTGTTAATTCTAGTGGATTTCGCCGTGTTATCGGTCCCGTGGTTTTTTACTCCGGTTTGGAGTTTTTCCACGTAAAAATCTTGTGTGTTCTTTTATTTTTCCGCATTGGGTTTTATCGCACAATGATTTTTTGAGTGTTTATTGTTTACACCTATTCACCCCCCTCTAGGTGTTTTTTCTCCTATTAGATCCTTATTAACCTAAACCCAACAGGTACCGGTACACCACATGGTGTTCCGGAACAAAGGGGCTTGTTCCGGAACTCATGTGCTAGTTCCGGAACTCAGCCCCTTGTTTCGGAACTCAACACTCCAGCACCCCAAATCCGAGCTGCAGCCTCTGTTTTCCTCCAGCTTGCATTCTTTTCGCGCCGCCGACTCACTTTTCGCCCCGAAAGCTTCCGCCACAGTCTGAAATCACCCGAACCCCGCTGTAAATATAAAATACACATGCTCCAAGAATTTTCAGATTTTTCTGTGAACAATTGCGGAATCGGTGCTCAATGCAAAACCCGATCTCTACACCGCGCGCCCGCGCGGCACCCTCTGATGGTCTCTCCTCCACTCTTGGATAGTATGCTCATCATCTCCATCACAAAGAAAACCCATCAACAAAGCCAATCCAAGCTTTCTCTCTCTCTCTCACAAGAAAAACTGAAATGCACCTTCATGAGTCTCGACGCGCGCTTGCTCCGCTCGGCTTCCGACAGTCGGTCCGCACTAATAGTACACCATCACCTCACTCAATTTCATATTTTAATTCCCCTCAAATCTTCTTCTCCTTCTCCTACTTCCTCTATTTTCATTTCCTCTGTTTCTTATTTTTTTCTCTGTTTCATACTTTGGAAAAGACGATGACATGGCATGGTGCTAATTAGTGCTAATTTGAGGTGCTTGGTGCATGGTGTAAGAAAAAACGGATATACGCAGCGGAAGAAAGAAACGCAATTAAAATTATTCTTAAACCAAGATCACCTCATGTTTTGTTTTAGATCGTAAAAAGGTAATCTAAATGATCTTATCAATTAGGATTTAATTTTTACCTTGCGCGGGTCGAGATCACCGCGAAGCCGACGATCGTTGGTAAAAATTGTTCGTCCTTGATAGCCGCGCACGCACCCGGCCTCTACTTGTGTCCACACGGAATCACGCCCTTGATCGAATAATCGATCACCTTGATTCGCGATCCGATCACGAATTAATTCTTGTGTCGATGTAAGGAGGATGAATCAATCTTCTAATTGTGCTAGCAATCTACCGAAGATCGAGAACGATTAATTATGGAGGACTTTTGGAAGAGGGAGAGGATAGGCGGCTAGGGTTTTCTTATTCCTTTTCTCTTATCATTCAATATGTCACATATGACATATATTTATAATGAGAAAACCCTAATCCTAATCCTAATCGAATCCTAATCCGATTGGATTATCCATTATCCTTAATCGAATCCTAATCCGATTGGATTATCCATTATCCTTAATCGAATCCTAATCCGATTGGATAATCCATTATCCTTAATCGAATCCTAATCCGATTGGATAATCCATTATCCTTCGTGTGTAACATTTACACATAAGTCCTCCAAATATTTACTAACGATTAGCAAATACACCATGCAACTTTTGCACTTAAATACCTCTAATTTACAATAATTGCAAATTAGTCCTTTTACTAATAAATTAGTAAACTTTAGTATTGTGATTATAATTAATCCATTCTATAAACTTCTTTATCATCTCCTTGATATCGATCATGCGCGATTCCTTATGTGTGTGACCTAATAGGTTCAATTCTGTCTGGTAGTGAGATATGATGCGATCCCCATCGACATCATCATCGAAACTCCTTTTGATGGATCAAACACTTTTGATTCTTCCATCGTATAATAATTATTCGCCTATAATTATTCTTATTGGTTCCCACAATCCACCAGTGACGCCTAGCAGCATATGGTGGCAATCCAGTCAGAAGTGAATATTGGACTGAACCTCAAGGTGCAGTTACCGTACAATACAATCCTTCTATCGCATAGTCCCAACTGAGTGGAGGTCATGGAATACTCGTCAAACCCCATCACCCGTTATATGACAAATTTGATAGGACAGAAGCTCATATGGTTACTCTTGGAAACACCTTTCCATGAACCATATTACCCCGGCCGAGGATTTCTGAGCTTTGCCTTACAAATAGCATAGGACTAATTATCTCTCTACCGAGAGCGATAGATCCCCTGTAAACAAACACCCATTCCTAATATGAACCGACTGCAGCCAACATATACTACTAAGACCCGTGACTAGGATCAGAGTTTGCATAGTCAAACTACAGTAGCCTCATACTGAATGGCCGTGGTGTCGCAGGTCTAAGGATCAGTTGTACCACTGCAACATCGAATCAGTTACTGACGAAAGAGTAGACATCCAAGTAACTATTCGTAATTGGTCACGCTCAGTGCCCTTGTTCTATAACAACCACCTGCACGTTCGCTCCAGTGTCCCCACACTAATGACTTGAGACTCGTCATCCTAAAAGAGAGCGACACATACATCAATCTTGCCGGATCAATCATCGTCCCCATGATGATCCTCCGATTGAGAGCATTTATGACTTAATCACTAATAATATGTATCTCAAATTCTTAACTCTTAAGAATATACATTATCATCTCATTAATTCAAAGGACGATTCATGGACACATCAAACATGAATGGCATAAAATGCCCAAATTATAATAAAGATCAAGTACAAATATGTCCCATATAATAAAATGCGTCAGCCTGATAGGCTTTTGGGGCATACAACTAACAATCTCCCACTTGCACTAAAGCCAATCAGTCATATATCTAATGCCCATCTTCTCAAGATGAGTCTCTAGTTTTTGCTGAGTCAAAGCCTTAGTTAGCGGGTCCGCCACGTTATCTGCGGAGGCAACCTTCTGCACTTCAATATGTTTATCTTTGATGTACTCTCTGATCTTGTGATACCGCCGCTCGATATGTTTGGATTTCTGATGAGATCTCGGCTCCTTAGCTAATGCTACGGCGCCATTATTATCACAATATAGTGGCAGGGGATCCCTACTAGAGGGAACCACGCCAAGCTCAGTGATAAATTTCTTGATCCAAACAGCTTCCTTGGCAGCTTCAGATGCAGCGATGTACTCTGCCTCCATAGTAGAATCAGCAATCGTCTCTTGTTTAGAACTCTTCCAAACTATTGACCCACCATTGCAAATAAATAGATACCCAGACGTAGACTTTCTATCGTCTATATCAGACATAAAGTCTGAATCTGTATAGCCATTAACTTTGAGTTCTCCACCTCCAAGAACCAAGAACATATCCTTTGTTCTTCTCAAGTACTTAAGGATATTCTTCACCGCTACCCAATGCTCTTCGCCTGGGTTCGACTGATATCGACTAGTGACGCTCACAGCCTGTGCTATATCAGGTCGAGTACATAGCATCGCATACATTAAACTCCCTATTGCGGAAGCATAAGGGATCCTGCTCATGCGACTTCTCTCTTCAGGTGTCTTAGGAGACATAGTCTTAGAGAGGTGAATTCCATGTCTTAGAGGTACCATACCCCTTTTGGAATTCTCCATGCTGAACCTTTTCAACACTTCATCTATGTACATAGCTTGCGATAAACCAAGCAACTTCTTAGGTCTATCCCTATAGACCTTTATCCCTAGGATATAAGATGCTTCTCCAAGGTCTTTCATAGAAAACTCTTTGGATAACCATAACTTCACCGATGTTAACATAGGAATGTCATTCCCTATTAGGAGTATGTCATCCACGTACAATACGAGGAAGGTAACAGCACTCCCACTAACCTTTTTATACACACACGGCTCTTCCTCATTTCTGATGAAATCGAACGATTCGACTGCATCATTGAAACGAGTGTTCCAACTCCGAGAAGCTTGCTTCAACCCATAAATGGATCGTTGAAGCTTGCACACTTTATGACTTCTATCTTTGGTAGTGAAACCCAAAGGCTGCTCCATATAGATTTCTTCTTCAAGATATCCATTCAGGAAAGCAGTTTTTACATCCATTTGCCAGATCTCGTAGTCATAATGTGCAGCAATAGCAAGCAGAGTTCTGATAGATTTAAGCATGGCTACAGGTGAAAAGGTATCCTGATAGTCAATGCCTTCGCGTTGACTATAACCTTTTGCTACCAGCCTAGCTTTATAGGTCTCTACCTTTCCATCAGAACCAATCTTTCTCTTGAAGATCCATTTGCATCCAACGGGTACAATACCCTCCGGTGGATCAACCAAAGTCCAAACTTGATTGGAGTACATTGAGTCTATTTCAGACTTCATAGCTTCCAACCATTTTTCGGAGTCGATGTCTGACATCGCCTCGCTATAAGTCTTAGGATCATCTCTATGATCCTTGTCTCCCACTAGGAACATTTCCTCCATGTCCTCAATAAATAATCCCATGTATCTATCAGGAGGATGAGAGATTCTACTAGACTTGCGAGGTGGCAATGTAATCTCTGGTATCACAGAGTTATCAGGAAGGGCTCTTGGAATGCTCGATTCTAAAGAGACTTTCTCCTCTAGTTCTATTTTTCTCCCACTGCCTCCTGCTAAAATAAATTCATTTTCAAGAAAGAAGGCATGTCGGCTCACAATCACATTGTGACTTTCTGGGAGATAAAAATTGTATCCAAGTGATTCCTTGGGATAACCAATGAATCTTCCCTTGACTGATCTGCTTTCCAATTTGTCCGTCTTTAATTTCTTAATATAAGCCGGACACCCCCAAGTCTTAATGTGAGTAAAACTTGGCTTCCTACCATGCCACATCTCATATGGTGTGGTGGGAACAGATTTGGAAGGTACTCTGTTCAAAATATAAATAGCCGTAAGAAGTGCATAACCCCAAAGTGACGTAGGTAAATCTGTAAAACTCATCATAGATCGAACCATATCTAATAAAGTTCGATTCCTCCGTTCAGACACCCCATTCAGTTCTGGTGTTCCAGGAGGAGTCCATTGAGAGACAATACCATTATTCTTGAGGTAGGTTAAGAAATCCGTGCTAAGGTATTCCCCTCCTCGATCGGATCGAAGAGCCTTAATCGGTTTTTCCATTTGCTTTTCTACTTCTTGTCTAAACTCTTTAAACTTTTCAAAGACTTCAGACTTGTGTTTAATTAAATACACGTACCCATACCGTGAATAATCATCAGTAAAGGTAATAAAGTAGAGATAGCCGCCCCAAGCAGACACATCGAATGGGCCACATACATCAGTATGTATCAGGGCGAGTACTTCGGTAGCTCTCTGTCCTTGTCCAACAAAGGGAGACTTAGTCATTTTTCCTTGAAGACATGATTCACAAGCTGGGTATGGTTCAGGGAGTAAGGATCCTAAGATACCATCCTTAGCCAGCTTGTTAACCCTATCTTCTCCAATGTGACCAAGCCTCAGATGCCACAAGTATGTTTTGTTTACCTCCTCTCTAGGTCTTTTAAAACCAATAGTATTCTCATTCATGCCATTGTCAACTGTATTCATACTAACATCCATATGTAAGTAATAGAGATTGTCTATTAAAGAACCACAACCTATCAAATTATTTCTCAAATAAATTGAACAAATGTTTGATTCAAAAATAAACTTATAACCGTCCAATACCAAACGTGAAACAGAAATAAGGTTTCTAGTCGCACTAGGAACATAAAGACAATCTCTAAGTTCTAAAACTACTCCTGTCGGTAGACATAAAGGATAAGTCCCTACAGCAACAGCAGCAACTCTTGCTCCGTTTCCAACGCGTAGGGTAAGCTCTCCATCCCTAAGTCGTCTACTTTTCTTTAGCGCCTGCATTGAAATACACAAATGCGAGGTGCATCCCGAGTCAATGACCCATGTAAAAGTAGAACAAACCGATAAGCTAGTAGTTTCAATGATATGAATCTCGGACATACCTTCCAAAGTTTTATTCTTCACCTTGTCCTTCAGGCTAGCCAAATAGTCCGGGCAATTCCTCTTCCAGTGGCCATCCTTTTGACAGTGGAAGCAAGTTCCTTTGGCGGCCTTCTTTTTGGGATTTACCTTGACAGTGTCAGTCTTTGGCTTCTTTGCAGGCTTCTTCTTTCTCCATTTAGACTTTCTTTTGGAGGAAGCCCGTTCAACAGCCAAAACTGAGCCCTTATTGACTTTTAGCATTCCTTCAGCCGTGACCAACATATTCAACAGCTCGGCGAGAGTGCAAGTAATTTTATTCATTTGAAAATTTAAAATAAACTGAGAAAATGAATCAGGTAATGATTGTAAGATCAAATCAATTTGAAGTTCTGCGTCCATAGTCATTCCGAGCTTCTCAAGCTCCTCAATGTCCTTAATCATCGCCAAGCAATGATTATTGACTGAGTGACCATCAGACATCTTAGTCCTGAACAGTCGCCTTGACACTTCGTAACGAGCTGTTCGACTTTGCTCATCATACAACTCTTTAAGATGAAGCAAGATGTCAGCAGAACTCTCCATGTGCTCATGCTGGCGTTGCAACTCATTACTCATAGACGCAAGCATGTAGCATTTTACCTTCATATCATCATCAGTCCATTTATTTCTAGCATCTTTCTGTTGAGCTGTTGGATTTGCGGGCACTGCTGGAGCCTCCGTGTCCAACACGTAGGCTAATTTCTCAGAATTGAGAACAATTCTCAAATTCCTCAGCCAATCGGTGAAATTCGGTCCAGTTAGGCGATTAGTATCAAGTATTTTGACAAGTGGGTTAGAGGCGGACATTTTCTGCAGATGGTTAAGATTCTAATTAGTTGTGTACTTAATCATAATCCATTTTGATTAGGGTCTTTAAATCTAAATGGTGCCTCCCACTAATTTTAGCGAATCTCCACACTCCCCGAGTGGAGAAAACGGAAACTTTACTAAAAGTTTCTAGTGGGAATTGCGGTCCCATCTATTTGCACACTATCTCATCCTAACAGATTCTTGGCAATGAGTAAAGAAATGAGTGAACAAGTCTTGTTCAATGCTTCTCAAGCAAATCACAATTTCATCTTTGGCCTCCAAAAATATAGGCCTCATCCTAACAGATTCTTGGCCTTATCTTTTGGTTAAGTTAGACCCACCGTTCATCATGCAAATAAAAAAGTCATTGAATCCTCATCCTGACAGATTCTTGGATTCAACCCCTTTCTTACCACATAGCATCTCATGCCAATAGAATGGTTGCGGCTCCCTAATGCAACTGACCCCCGTGCCTGGGTGCATCAATCAACACTAAAGAGACGCCCACACCCTACAACGATGGAAGGCCACTAATGGGTTCATAACGCCATTAACTTAATATTTTATTTAGGGAGATTTGTTATCTCATCAGTTTTAATTCATTATAAATTTACATCTCATGCAAACCATCGCATCATATGCACACATATATCGCATATATATATAAAAATAACTACCGGTGATGATCATGGATTTTAATTTGATTCGGGCCTGAGCCACCAGGCCGGAATCGGGTCAGAGGGTATTACACACAAAAACTTGCTCTGCATCTTGATCAGATTGGAGTAGATCAACTCTTGTCGGCTCCCTCGATCAATATTTGGTCCAAACTTGATCTGCACCGCATCAACTCTTGAATGGAACAAATCGTCATGGAACCTGAACTACCCCTTTACCGTTTAATTTTGCAACAATACAATACAACCCATAATAATAATGAGACACGCAGGTCTCCAAATTACATAATTTAATTGGTGCACGCAGGCACTCAAAAAAATCTAACACTGGGTCCTTATTAAATTACACCCATTCACATCATCACAAGGTTGCTATCCATGATCATCACCTCATACACATCACAGGCATATAATATAAAATTCTCTAATTCGATTTCTAATTAATTGGGTTTCGAATTAATTTTAAATTGCGATTTTGCACAAAGCAACCACAAGGCGCGCATGATCACATCATGTAAATGCGTTCAAAACACATTGCGGCAAGCACGTGCAATAAAAGCCATGAACTAATCAATTAGTGTTGCTATACACTAACAATGCTAATTAATTAGAGCTTGCATGTCATCAATATGACGTGCGTCATATGCTAATTAATTAGAGCACGTTGACCTTGACCGCATGCATGACCGTAGTCACATGCTAATTAATTTGAGCACCACGACCGCATGCATGACCGTACTGCGTGCGCTAATTAATTAGAGCACCTTGACCGCATGCATGGCCGTAGTCGCGCGCTAATTAATTAGAGCACCTTGACCGCAAGTTAATTAATTAGTGCAACTTGACCGCAAGTTAATTAATTAGTGTTACAAAACAATCAAAACAATATATTCAAAAACAATCTTCATTGTTTTGATTTCGATCGTTCCAGAAAACCCAATCAAGATCGAAAAAGAGATTAGATCTAAAACAAACGATGAGGGTGGCTCTGATACCACTGTAAGAAAAAACGGATATACGCAGCGGAAGAAAGAAACGCAATTAAAATTTTTCTTAAACCAAGATCACCTCATGTTTTGTTTTAGATCGTAAAAAGGTAATCTAATTGATCTTATCAATTAGGATTTAATTTTTACCTTGCGCGGGTCGAGATCACCGCGAAGCCGACGATCGTTGGTAAAAATTGTTCGTCCTTGATAGCCGCGCACGCACCCGGCCTCTACTTGTGTCCACACGGAATCACGCCCTTGATCGAATAATCGATCGCCTTGATTCGCGATCCGATCACGAATTAATTCTTGTGTCGATGTAAGGAGGATGAATCAATCTTCTAATTGTGCTAGCAATCTTCCGAAGATCGAGAACGATTAATTATGGAGGACTTTTGGAAGAGGGAGAGGATAGGCGGCTAGGGTTTTCTTATTCCTTTTCTCTTATCATTCAATATGTCACATATGACATATATTTATAATGAGAAAACACTAATCCTAATCCTAATCGAATCCTAATCCGATTGGATTATCCATTATCCTTAATCGAATTCTAATCCGATTGGATAATCCATTATCCTTAATCGAATCCTAATCCGATTGGATAATCCATTATCCTTCGTGTGTAACATTTACACATAAGTCCTCCAAATATTTACTAACGATTAGCAAATACACCATGCAACTTTTGCACTTAAATACCTCTAATTTACAATAATTGCAAATTAGTCCTTTTACTAATAAATTAGTAAACTTTAGTATTGTGATTATAATTAATCCATTCTATAAACTTCTTTATCATCTCCTTGATATCGATCATGCGCGATTCCTTATGTGTGTGACCTAATAGGTTCAATTCTGTCTGGTAGTGAGATATGATGCGATCCCCATCGACATCATCATCGAAACTCCTTTTGATGGATCAAACACTTTTGATTCTTCCATCGTATAATAATTATTCGCCTATAATTATTCTTATTGGTTCCCACAATCCACCAGTGACGCCTAGCAGCATATGGTGGCAATCCAGTCAGAAGTGAATATTGGACTGAACCTCAAGGTGCAGTTACCGTACAATACAATCCTTCTATCGCATAGTCCCAACTGAGTGGAGGTCATGGAATACTCGTCAAACCCCATCACCCGTTATATGACAAATTTGATAGGACAGAAGCTCATATGGTTACTCTTGGAAACACCTTTCCATGAACCATATTACCCCGGCCGAGTATTTCTGAGCTTTGCCTTACAAATAGCATAGGACTAATTATCTCTCTACCGAGAGCGATAGATCCCCTGTAAACAAACACCCATTCCTAATATGAACCGACTGCAGCCAACATATACTACTAAGACCCGTGACTAGGATCAGAGTTTGCATAGTCAAAGTACAGTAGCCTCATATTGAATGGCCGTGGTGTCGCAGGTCTAAGGATCAGTTGTACCACTGCAACATCGAATCAGTTACTGACGAAAGAGTAGACATCCAAGTAACTATTCGTAATTGGTCACGCTCAGTGCCCTTGTTCTATAACAACCACCTGCACGTTCGCTCCAGTGTCCCCACACTAATGACTTGAGACTCGTCATCCTAAAAGAGAGCGACATATACATCAATCTTGCCGTATCAATCATCGTCCCCATGATGATCCTCCGATTGAGAGCATTTATGACTTAATCACTAATAATATGTATCTCAAATTCTTAACTCTTAAGAATATACATTATCATCTCATTAAATCAAAGGACGATTCATGGACACATCAAACATGAATGGCATAAAATGCCCAAATTATAATAAAGATCAAGTACAAATATGTCCCATATAATAAAATGCGTCAGCCTGATAGGCTTTTGGGGCATACAACTAACACATGGTGCATGGTGCATGGTGGCAAGGAAACCCAACATTCTCTCCAAACACCAACACCAACACTAAATCTATACTCCCTCTTAATTCCTTTTTCTTTCTTTCTTTCTTTCTCTAATCTCCCTCTCTCAGACAAAATAACCAACGTAATTAATTAATTAAATAAATAATCAATCTTAAGCCACTCCAACACACGTTTTGCCCTCGGGGCCTCCGCATCAGTCCAGAACCTCCCGAACTTTACTGTAAACTGAAAATACACATGATCCAAACCTTCCCAATTTTTTCGCAAACCACAGTGGAGTCGCGGCTCTAACAAACCAGTCCTCTAACGGCGCACAATGCCCGAAAAAACTCCGATTCAAGCTGGGGCTTCCGCGTCGACCCGAATCAACCCGAAATCATCTGCAAACAAATATAGAACATGTCCGAGGCGATTTCTCCGCACCACGCCATCTTGCGAGGTCGGTACACTCCACCAAGTCCCGGTACTCTACAGCGGCGGCCTCCCGTTCAATACAAAACCCACATCGCACACGACATCCGAACCACCAACACCCAAAAACGCCAAACCCTAGAAAAGATGAAAACGTAAGAAACCAACGCGCTAACCTCGATCTAACGGAGATGATAATCCGATCTCGTTCTTCGCGGCGATGAGGATCCGAATCCGCTCCCCGTAGATGGTGTCGTCTCATTCCTCGGTCTCCGGCACGTCGATCGCAAGAAACCAAGATTTCCTCTCTCTCTCTTTAATCGGCTAGGGTTTCGTTTCGTTTCTTGGAGCGTAAGAAATAAACAAATATCCCCCGAATAGCCCCCCCTTATATTTCGCACGTAATAAATAAAAGATTAATTAAATAAATAAAGGAAATCCGTTTTCTCATTCGTACGACCAAATTCCCTAATCCGATCAAAGAAAGATCTAACCCAGTTCCTCAAAAAGCGTGCCAAATGCTTAGCACGGATTTCGATGCACCACTCAAAGGCAAATGCTTTATACCCTACTCCGGGAGATCCATAAATCGGAATTCAGATCCGATTGCTTTGCCGTTCTCCGATTTTCGAGCTATATCGTAGAAAAAAACCCGCGAGTACCAATTCGAAATTCCAAAAGTCGTTAAAAATAAACTCTTAAAATTTATGTTATTCTAAAAAGTCAAAGTCAACACAAGAAAAGTCAGTGACACTACATTGTTAGATTTGGATTGCGCGCAAATCGAACTCAAAATGGACTTAACACGAAGTTTGGATCATGTTTGCCCATTCGGATGCTTTCGCCGAATTTCTAGAAGTGGATTTTGGCAAAACGGACATCGGATTTGGATTCAGCGCGCGAAACGATCAAGATCGGCTATTTGCTTGTATTTTTCTAAGTTCGGACACCCGAAAATGGACAACCAGAAGTTTTTGGTGTAACCGGGTGCACGCGGGGGGGGGGGGAGGGGGGGGGGGGGGCTGTGGATCGGGTGTGGACGCGTGGCGGCTCGGGAGAGGCTGGCTCACACGGCGCGGTCCACGTAGCGTAGCAGGTTGGCGCGGTCCATGGCTCAGGCGCGTACGCTGGGCGCAGCGAGCGGTGGCATTGGATGCGTGGCAGCGGGGGATTTGCGGGGGCAGGTCGGGACAGGTGGGGCAGGCGGGGGGGCAGGTGGGACGGCATGGCACCGACGGCGCCCACGCGAGGGGACGCCACGCGGCGCCCCTCTACTCGCTAGCGCCGCCCCACCCCGCTCCCTTGTCGGGCTACGCGGCGCGGGCCGGTAGGCCGCGCCCCGCTGCCGCGTGGTCCGGGACGCATGGCGCGCCCGGAGCGATCTGGACGCAGCTGTGGCTGTCCCGTGTTAGGCGCCCGGTTGTTCCGGGCGCCCGAAATTGTACCCCGAACCCTCTTTTTTCCCCTTGTTCCTTGGCCTATAAAAAGGCCTTCTCTCCATCTTTTCTTGGTTTTTTTGTGGTTTTTCGAGTAGGGATTTCTGGCAGAGCTTCTTCACCTTGTGTTCTTCATTTTCAAGGATCCTGGGAATTTTTGGAGGCCGCGGCATCGACGATTTCTGCGTTTCGGCGTACTGTGACGTTCCTCTTTCGGTGGCTTTTTCCGTCGTTGTTCAGTCCGCGAGCTCCCCTGAGCTACCCCGAAGGAATTTTCAGCCGATTCTTGTGGCATCGTTTTCACGACAAGTAGGTCTTCATTTTCCATATTTACCACTTCTCTCCATTTTGAGTTTTTACTGGGGTTTTCGGAGTATCTTTAGACCCCCTTTTTCTGCGATAATTTTTGGACAGCGGAGGAGTGTTCATGCCTTTTCTCGGCCTACGGTATCGGAACGGGGAGTTTAAATACTCGATTTGCATCTACACTTCGCGAGGTTCGCAACTGTGATTTTTTTGGAATTTTTGGAAGTCATTTTGCAGGTGAAAAATGGCTGTTTTTGGGACTATTGCGCAAACAGCATGATGTAGATTTTCTGGGACTAAGTCTTACACTGTGTTCGACTTTTGTTACAGTTTTTGCTGAGTTTTTGGTTTTCTGCGAGGAAGAGGAAAGTTGGAACTTTTCATCACGATCGAGGTGAGCAATTTTCTTTTTGGCCTCGTATAGAAATTATGCTTGATTTCACATCTGCGCCTTTGTCGCGCGCCCGCTGATTTTTTTGCACCGCATTGTTGGACAGCACTTCACGGTTTTACTCGCCACTGTTGATCTGGGAGGAGTTTTTGGGTGATTTTTGGATTCGTTGGGACTTTAGACACTAAGGGAACGCGCACGCTAGATTTGTAGTGGCCCTGGTTCCCATGCAACGTTCTTCCGATGAATCCACTGTTAGAACACCTAGTGTTGGTGTATCTGGCCCATGGTGCATCAATGGGATGCCACAGATGGACCCTGTGAGATATTATTAGCTGTGTTGGCCTTCGGCTAGGTTTGCCAAAATTTCTGAAAAGAATTAGGCCAAACAGAGGTTGAAAATGGATTCAGCACGAAAAAACGCTTGAAAACGGCTATTTACTTGTTTGATTCTGAGTCCGGATGCCCAAAAAGGGGCTCCCGGAAGTTTTTATTGGTTTTTGGTGCATGGGAGGGGCTGTAGACCGCCGGGGTGCCACGTGGCGGTCTGTCATTGGTCGGTTTTGAGCGCGCGGTCCACAGAGTGGCGCGGCTGGGTGCACAGACCCGGCGCAGGGACACGTGGCACCGCTTGATTGGCGGGCTCAAGGCGCGCGGTCCATCGGGTGAGCGCGGCGGTGCATGGACCAAGGCGGGGGACACGTGGCAGCCTTCGGTTGGTCGGTGCACGCGGCGCGGTCCATGGAATTCCAAAGCTGGATGCGTGGACCGGGTGTAGGGGACACGCGTCGCCTTGTGATTTGCGGGCGCACCGGGCGTGGTGCACGGGGGCCTGGGCTGGCGCCTCGGGGCGCGTGCGCATGAGGGGGCCACGCCGCGCGACCAGCGCGTGCGGCGACCAGTCGGCGGGTCAATCGGCTTGGACACGTGGCGCCCGCTCATTGGCGGGCGCCAACCGCCTTACTATGCGATGGGAGGCCACGTGGCAGCCGGTGAGTCGCCCGCACAGCTGTTTGCTGTTCGGCGGGCCACGTGGCAACACCTCGTGATTTCAGGCGTGAACAGTGTTGGGCCGGCCCAACACTGTAGCCGCCCAAAAGTTTTTGGGCGCCCGAAAGTTGGGCCCGAAAGTCCTATACTTGTCTTTTTTTGGCTTTTTCCGGGTGAGGCCTATAAATAGGCCCCTTGGGCCTCGTTTTTGAGGCTTTTCTCGAGTGTTTCTGCCTAAGTGCCCTTCACCAATTTTCTTTTTCATCCTCTTGTGCATCTTTCGGTGGAAGCTCAGAATTTTTGGAGGCTGCGGCATCGACGATTTCCGCGGCGTAGCGCAGTGCGACGTATTACTGTTGAAGGCCCGTTTCCGTCGCACTTCAGTCTGGGAGGTCTACAGAGCTACCCCGACTGTATTTTTGGACGATTTTCACGGCGTTGGATTCACGAGAGGTAGGCCTATGTTTTTCGTGTGGACCACTTTCTTCAGATCCGAGCTCTTCTTGGGGTTCCTGGTACATTTTTAACCCCCATTGCTACAGGATTCTCTCTTGACAGCAGCACCTTGCCGGATTTTATTCTGTTGGGTTATAAGTAATTGGATCTAAATAGGGGAAAAAACACCTAGAGGGGGGGTGAATAGGTGTAAACAATAAACACTCAAAAATCATTGCGCAAATAAACCCAATGCGGAAAAATAAAATAACACGCAAGATTTTTACGTGGAAAAACTCCAAACCGGAGTAAAAAAACCACGGGACCGATAACACGGCGAAATCCACTAGAATTAAACACGTACAAGGTGATATAACGTACTCACAGACGACTCAACCTCTTACCATACGCTCCTAGTAGATCTTCTCCGCTCGCTCCACGACGCTTCTCGAATCCACGATCCGCGCCCAACGCTGAGTCCACAGCGTCCAACGTCGAGTCCACGACGTCCGACCGAATCCACGGTCTTCACCCAGTACCACGCTTCGAATCCACGAACGTAGTTGCACCTTGAGTCCACAAGGCCACGCGAGTCCACGCGCCGATTTAGGGTAAATCGTTGTTTGTTTTGGGTGGTGATGATCCGCCGAATACTTAGATTAGAAATAGATCGGAAATACCATCTAAGTATTCATTGATTTGATTCTACTCAAAATGTGAGTATGGAAAACCTAGAATCAAATCAATCAATATAGATGAAGAAACATAGAATAAATCTATTGATTTCCTTTCTTCTCTATATGTGGATTTTTCCTTTCGGCTATCTTTTTTATTTTTGCGGATGCCCTAGAAAATGAATATAGGGCCTATTTATAGGTTAGAAACCATTGGAAGAAGATAGGGATCAAAAACTGCCTTTTCTGGAGATTTTACCGACGGCGATCCGGATTGGAATTGGACGATCCGGATTGCAGAAGCAAGAAAGACGATTTCCAGAAAAATGCTAGTTCGGGATCCGGATCGTAGTCCCCGATCCGGATCGTTCATACAGTTTCACCAAACATCACGTTCGGGATCCGGATTGCAAATCCTGATCCGGATCATGCAAGTGAAAAGGTAAAACCAGTGTTCGGGATCCGGATCATGAAATGCTGCGATCCGGATTGAAACAGTGTATGAACAAACACCCTTCGGGATCCGGATTGCCGAGCACGATCCGGATCCTGAACATGTCCCATGTCCAGTTTTTGATGTTTATGCAATAAAACTTTCTTCCAGGTGTTTCTACACTACAAGAAGTATTCGGATCACCAAAATCTTTAGTTAAACATACCTGATCCTTTTGAATTCTTCTTTCTTGAGATTGAGGTATATGATCCAAAGTTCTTTATCTTCAATCTTCAAGACTTAATACTTTCACGAAATACGCCAACTCAAATTCCGTAACAATCTCCCCCTTTGGCGGTTTCGTGACAAAACACAAATCCACAAAAGAAAATTCAAAAAGATATTTTTGTTGCTATCACCATACAACAAAAATTTACAATGGAGATCCAAAAATTTAAATACATGAGATAAACTCCTAAAACAGACTCTAGACTTAGACATCTGTAATCTCTGCAAAAAGAAATCATTCTTGACAAACAAAATCGTTAGATACCTCAAGAATTGAAACATACAAAACCAAGTACAGAGATAGAGTTTATTCTCATCATGACATTTGAAGAATTCAGATATGTAAGAGAATCATAGTTAAAAACCAACATATCTTCTAAGCATTCAAAAACCAAATGTCACAAACTGTTAGTCAAACATCAACTTGTTAGTCATATTACATGCCCAAATAGTTAGTCAAATAGTTAGTAGGGGCATGCAACCAATCAACAAATAAAAACCAAAGTTGAAGTTGAGATCATACTTACCTTAATGTTCACACATTCACACAGTTTTCACATCATCATTGTATCATCATTGTTCAAGTTCTCTCTAAACTCTCTCCCCCTTTTTGTCACAAAACAAGGCCAAAAACGTAGCAAAAGCTACAAAATATAAGGAGAGTTAAAAAGTTCCATTAATATGCACAACCTGAGAACTAAACTACAAGTTAGAACAAAAACTAAGTCCTAAAAACTGAAACTAAATGTTAAGAACCGAAGAACTGAGAACTGCAAGAGAGTAAAGTCATAGAAAAAGTGAACAGAAGGTGCTGCTTAGTCTGAAGAGTCTGAACTGGTACAGCTCAGCTTGCTCAATATCCCTTTAAGCATTTTCGAAATATTTGAATACTTTTTCTTGATCTTCTTGTGCTGAGAGGAAATTTGCTGAAGTTCTTTCGATATTCTTTCTTGTTCAGCAGAGAGTCTTTGTTGTTCCTGGCGAACCAATTCCAAAGCCTCTGTGTCTGTAGTCCGTGTCTTCGAGTGTGATGGATGCTGTGTAGAGGCAGATGGTGCATCCAGTCCCTTAACCCATGGAGATTCAGTTTGTAGAACCCCAGAAAGTGAGCGTGCTCTGGTAAGAGGCCCACTACGCTGACTTTCACTTCTTTGGACATTCTTTCGTCTTGTATACTGCTTAGATGTTGATGCAGATTTTATAAGCCTTTTTCCTTTGACAGATTTTCTGTTTTCCTCATCAATTTTCCGTTGAACATCTTTGAAAAATTCGTCCCATTCCTCCTCATCATACTCTGAGCTGTCCTCCTCTGCTTCTTTCGTCTTGTCTTGAGTGGAATCATCCTGTTCCTTTTTAACAGAAGTACTCGTGTGTACCATAGTGAACCAGGAGAAGAATGATCCAAGTGAATGCCATTGACTCTAGTGCTTTGAGTTCAGAGAAAGTGTCCTGTGAAGAGCAACTCAAGAACATGAAAAATCATCAATTTTGAAAGATTGGAAAATTGTACCCAGACAATCATAATCATGTAGAGAAACTAAGAATCAAATTAGTTTTGCAAAAAGAATTTTAAAAATAGATCAATCGCATGATTTTCAAAAATTCCTCTTTTATGCCCTAAAACCGAATTTTTAGAAATCGAAGCCCAAAAATTCGTTTATCTTGAGAAAACCCAGCATAAAAGCAAAACTAATCGACCCAGAGTTCTTATTTCAAAAGAAATTTGATCAAAAACCATTCACAAACGAAAAAGATCCATGATTTCAACTCACGTTTGATGAAAACATATAAAAACTGTGAAAAACCGAGATTTGATCAATAAAACTTACTTGGAATTGAAGAACTTTGAGTTTGGAAGCTCCAAGATGCAAGAAATCTAGAGAGAGAAACTCTAGAAGCTTGGAAACAAAAGATTAGGGTAAAAGAAATTCAAATCTCTTTGTTCTTTATAAACCCTAGCCGTGATCCGGATCGGATCGAGAATGTGATCCGGATCGGCTACCCGCAGGAAGAATCCTGCGTTCGGGATCCGGATCACTTATCCCGATCCGGATCGGCTTCAACTTTTTCTCCAGAAAAATTTAGAAAAATTCCATAAAATCCAGAAAAAGTATGTAAGCACTTTACCATGTCAACTTTAAACAAAAATCATCGTTTCATACAACAAGAAATAGATTATACAAAATCTATCAAAAATACTCAAAAATGAAACGAAAATTTACGAAATTAAAACACTTAAAGTTGAACAACTTCAATTACATCTATCCTGATCTTATGCGTAATGCCTTTATCAAATCATCAATTTTGGTAAAGAAAATGAAATACCAAGATCAATAGATGTTTGAAATCCCAGATAAGTTAGATAATATATCTAGACAATCTGTTGAAGGAGTGGCTCTTTGAGCATCTTTTATCAAAAATCCCACCTTATACCAACCATGAAATATGACTGAGTCAAGTATTTCAATATGCATTTCATCAACATTTTTAAAACAAAAATTTGCTTTGCATTCATGGAGTATCTTTTTCTTTCTTTCATTTTCTCCATGTGGTGGTAGTTTTCACACTCCTCATTGGGATGTAACTCTTTCCACATCTTTTGAGCATTTTACATTTCATTGACTCCCCCTCAATTGGCTATCAATTATTTAATATATAAGGTATTCAACCAAAAATTGATCTCGCATTCATACTCGACTAAGCAATCAAATATGATAATGACTATACCAAGAGATCATTGAGAGAGAAATTGACTTTGATCACTTAAAAGATGGTTTAATTAACGTAAATGATCATTGCAACATTGAAATATTATGATATCAAAAGCATAATAAATTTCTAAATGCATAAAAGGATGCAATTAAAGTCAATTATGATTTATGCTCAATTAATGTCCTATGTACAAAACATAGATAAAGAACAAAACAAAAACAAAACCTAACCTAAGCAAAGGTTTCAAAAAGAGATTATTTCAAGGAAAGCATGCCAATTGCTTTACGCAAGTGAATAAAACGTTTTTGATCCAAAGGTTTTGTTAAGATATCAGCTAATTGATCCTCAGTTGAAATATATGACAGTTGAAGAATATTTGATTCAACTAGCTCTCTAAGAAAATGATATCTAAGTTCAATATGTTTTGTTCTAGAGTGCAACACAGGGTTTTTAGAAATGTTAATAGCACTAGTGTTGTCACATAAAATGGTTACCGAAGTTGCTGAAATCCGGAAATCGCTCAACACGCTTTTCATCCAAATCAATTGGGTTGAACAACTTCCTGCAGAAATGTACTCCGCTTCGGCAGTCGAGAGTGCTATGCAATTCTGCTTTTTACTGTGCCATGCAACAAGGCAATGGCCAAGATAGAAGCATGCACCACTCGTGCTTTTCCGATCATCCACCGATCCAGCCCAATCGGCATCTGAGTATCCAACAATATCCAAACTTGTTCCCATAGGATACCAAATTCCGAAATTGATTGTACCTTTGATATATCGGATGATCCGTTTCACCGCTTTCAGGTGAACCTCCTTCGGTGCTGATTGATATCTCGCACAAATCCCAACACTGAAGGATATATCCGGGCGACTAGCCGTGAGATATAGTAGACTTCCAATCATACTGCGATACAGTTTCTCGTCTACATTCTCACTATGTGATTCACTTCCAAGTCCCTTATGGCTAGTTCCCATTGGAGTTGGAAAATCCTTAGAATTTTCTAGATCAAACTTTTTGACCAACTCCATTGCATACTTGGATTGACACAAGTGAATACCTTCATCGTTTTGTTTAACTTGTAATCCAAGAAAATAAGTCAATTCGCCCATCATGGACATCTCAAATTCGCTTTCCATGGTCTCCGCGAATTTAGAAGCATCATTATCTCTTGTTGCACCAAATACAATGTCATCGACATAGATTTGTGCAACTATGAAATTGTTTTGATAATGCTTCACAAAGAGAGTCCTGTCAGCTCCCCCTCGAGTGTAGCCCTTTTCCAAAAGGTGCTTTGTCAACCTTTCGTACCATGCTCGCGGTGCTTGTTTCAGACCGTAAAGAGCCTTTTTCAGACGAAAAACATGGTTAGGTAGTTTATGATCCACAAAACCTTTCGGTTGAGCCACATAAACTTCCTCATTTAAAAACCCATTTAAAAAGGCGCTCTTAACGTCCATTTGAAATAATTTGATTTTAAAATGACAAGCTATCGCAAATAAGATACGAATGGACTCGAGTCTAGCTACAGGGGCGAAAGTTTCATCAAAGTCTATACCTTCTACTTGAGAGTAGCCTTGAGCAACTAACCTTGCTTTGTTCCTGATGATAGTACCTTCTTCATTTTTCTTGTTCTTGAAGATCCATTTGGTACCTATCACATTGTGTTGCTTCGGAGGCTTCGTTAATTCCCAGACTTTGTTTCGCTCAAATTGATGGAGCTCTTCCTGCATTGCTTTAATCCAGTAGTCATCTTGAAGAGCTTCATCAACATTCTTTGGTTCGATTTGAGATACATAGCATGCAAATCCGCAAACCAATTGTCTCCGTGTTCTAACTCCTTCTTGTGGATCTCCAATGATGTTCGATTCAGGGTGATCCTTGGAGATGCGTAACGTTTGAGGTAAGGAGTAGTCGGAGGTACACGAGATGATTCCTGCACATCAGATAAGCTTGAAGAACCGTTAGATGCATCATTATTATCGAAAGAATTGTTAGAAGAAGATGCATTAGCAGGTGTATCATCATCAAGAGAGATATCGAGGGTAGATTTTTCAGATTCAAAGTGAAAAGCTTCATCTACCTTAACATTTATCGATTCTACGATCGTCTTAGATTCTAAGTTAAAAACTCGATATGCTCTGCTGTTTGTAGAATAACCTAAGAAAATCCCTTCGTCACTTCGAGAGTCAAATTTTCCAAGATTCTCGCGATCACGTAAAATAAAACACCGACTCCCAAAGATACGAAAATATTTGATGTTAGGTTTTCTACAAAACCAAAGTTCATATGGTGTATTCAAAGTCCCCGGGCGCAAATACACTCGATTAATAACATAAACAGCAGTGTTCACCGCTTCAGCCCAAAAATATAAAGGTAGGTTCCGGCTATGAAGCATAACACGTGCCATTTCCTGTACGACCCTGTTTTTGCGCTCGACTACACCATTTTGTTGAGGTGTATAAGGTGCGGAGAATTCATGTTTAATGCCGTTAGAAGTGCAAAAATCAATGAATTTGGAATTTATGAATTCCCCACCTCTATCACTTCTAACTCGAGTAATCTTATCATTCTTTTCAATCATAATACGATTGCAGATTTCGAGAAAAGAATCAAAAGTATCAGCTTTTTCTTTTAAAAATGCTACCCAAGTATATCTAGAAAAATCATCAACCAATAAGAAAATATACCATTTACCTCCCAAGGATGGTTGACGAGTTGGCCCCATTAAATCCATATGCAAAAGTTCCAAAGGCCGTTTTGTACCTATGTGGTTCAAGTTCTTGTGTGCAGTCCTAGACTGTTTTCCCTTTTGGCAACCGCCACACACAAGGTTTTGTTCAAAAGAAAGTTTCGGAACCCCCTTGACCACATCTTTGTTCGAAATTCTAGCAAGTTCCTTAAAGTTTATGTGACCTAGCCTTTCATGCCAAAGTGTTTCATTTTTCAAAGATGCTAGGTTACATTTTTCAGAAATTTAGTAGGAACTACATAACAATTGTTTTCTGATCTAACCCCTTTTAAAAAGAAAGCATGGTTCTTGTCAGTTACAGTACATTTATCAGATGAAAAATTAACTGAATAACCATTATCACAAAGTTGACTTATGCTTATGAGGTTAGTCTTAAGGCCATGAACAAATAACACATTTTTAGAACCGGGCCATCTGGAATAGCTACCGTTCCCTTTCCAACAATTTTGGAAGACCGACCATCTCCGAAAACAACAAGTCCTCCGGAGTTTTTCTCAAAGTTTGAAAACAGTTTTTGTCACCGGTCATGTGACGGGAACACCCGCTATCCAGATACCAAGACGAACTATCATATGCATGCAAGGAAACATTGGTAACAAGACAAGGGAAAATTTCACCTTTGCGCACCCAAACCTTTTTGGAATGCGTCGGTAATGGTCGTGAAGTTGATTCTCCTAGGTGAAAGCGTCTTGTTGAAGAATTGCTGCTCCTTGATGATGTCGTCTTGAGCGGTGACTACCAAGGCTCTTTTCCTTCAAAGATTTGCAGTTGATTTTCGAGGAATCACCTTTTGGTAGTCATTGCAAGAGGTGCTTGAGGTGTGCGTTTGGCTCCCATCTTGCAATTTCTCCTTATGTGCCCTGAAATGCCACAACGAAAACATACCTTAGTTCTTGACGATCCCGAGGAGGATGAAGTAGGCTTGTTGTCGTTGCTTGTCGTGAATTCCGGTGTCGGAGGAGGAGATACCGACTGAGGCACAAATACTGTCCCACTCGAACTTGGAATGTCTCCAGTTTGAGTGTATCCGAGGCCGAACTTATTTGTTTGACCAAGACCAAGAAGTCTGTCCAACTTACTCCTTCCAGAAGAAAATCTCTTTAAGTCATCCTTTAGTTGGCGTATGGTCTTTGTCATTTCCATTTTTCCTGTCGAGCCTCGCCGTAGAGCTTCAAGAAGTAATTCGCTTTGTTCCACCATTCCATATGTTCTTCTCGAGAAGCTCATTGGACTCTTGAAGGGAAACATTTGCTTTGCTAGATTATCCCTTTCCACTTCAAGATCGGTTGAGAGAGAAGTTACCCTTTTTACTTCTTCTTCGAGATCCTGCAATCTCCCTTTCAACCCCTTGTTTTGCTTTGCCAGTTTCTTTGAATCCCTCAAAAGCTTATGGTAGGCAAGAGCAAAATCTTCACCTTCAGAATTCTCGATTCATCGTCCGTTGCAATCTTTTCAACAGGGGAGTTGGACAAGGAATCGGATGTACTTGCCATTAAGCACATGAAGGGTGAAGATGTAGTGGACGCGTGGAAAGCTGTCGCGTTGTCTTCTTCATCACTTGAGGATGACTCATTTGACGTGGAGTTGTCATCCCAAGTAACGACTTGCATCGCTTTCTTCTTTGCCGGATTCTTGTTGGGACACTCCGTTGCAATGTGGCCGTAGCCTCGACATTTGAAGCACTGAACTTGTCCCTCTGAACTTTTCTTATCCTTTGAGAAGTTCTCTTGCTTTCTTGACTTGTAGCTTGAAGTACCCTTGCCTTTCTTCGACTTTCCGAAGGATGGAGTTTTGCTTGAATTACCCCTTCGAAAGTTGCGGCGAAACTTCCTTGTCAAGAGAGCGAGCTGCTTCTCAAAGTCCTCCATAGATAGGTTCTCGTCGTCGTCCGAGGAGGATGAATCCGCGTCTTCTTCTTTAGTTGATTTCAATGCATAACCTGAAGACTTAGAAGAGGATGCTTTTCCAGAAGAATAGTTAGTAGGAAATGTCATTTCATAAGTTTGTAATGCACCTACTAATTCTTCTACACGCATTTCGTCCGGGTGTTTAATTGTTTCAATGGCTGCGACCTTCGGGCGAAATCGTTCAGGAAGAGTTCTTAGAATTTTTCTTACAACTTTAAATTCTGGAATCTTCTCTCCCAAGTTAGCACATGAGTTTACGATGTCTTGCAATCGTGTGTAATAGTCAGTGAAAGATTCATTCTCTGCCATAGAGATAGAGTCAAACTTGCTCGTAAGCATTTGCAGTTTCTGAATCTTCACAAGGTTAGTTCCCTCATGCGTAACTTGAAGAACATCCCAGATTTCTTTCGCAGTCTCACATGCCGAGACGCGAGAGAACTCTGTTTGTGACAAAGCATTAAATAGAGCATTAATTCCTTTGCCATTGTAAGAAGATGAATCTATCTCTTCCTTGGTCCATTTCGACCTAGGTTTTAAGGTGCGAACATCATCTAATAATTTCAGTTGGATTAGACCATCCTAATTCAATTGATTGCCACACCCTTTCGTCGATGGAAATTAAAAAGGCTTTCATCCGTACTTTCCAGTACGCATAATTTGTTCCATCAAAGAAAGGGGGTCGATTGATGTTTCCACCTTCAACCATTGTTTACAACCCTATTCCCGCTCTGATACCACTTGTTGGGTTATAAGTAATTGGATCTAAATAGGGGAAAAAACACCTAGAGGGGGGTGAATAGGTGTAAACAATAAACACTCAAAAAATCATTGCGCAATAAACCCAATGCGGAAAAATAAAATAACACGCAAGATTTTTACGTGGAAAAACTCCAAACCGGAGTAAAAAACCACGGGACCGATAACACGGCGAAATCCACTAGAATTAACACACGTACAAGGTGATATAACGTACTCACAGACGACTCAACCTTTTACCATACGCTCCTAGTAGATCTTCTCCGCTCGCTCCACGACGCTTCTCGAATCCACGATCCGCGCCCAACGCTGAATCCACAGCGTCCAACGTCGAGTCCACGACGTCCGACCGAATCCACGGTCTTCACCCAGTAGCACGCTTCGAATCCACGAACGTAGTTGCACCTTGAATCCACAAGGCCACGCGAGTCCACGCGCCGATTTGGGGTAAATCGTTGTTTGTTTGGGTGGTGATGATCCGCCGAATACTTAGATTAGAAATAGATCGGAAATACCATCTAAGTATTCATTGATTTGATTCTACTCAAAATGTGAGTATGGAAAACCTAGAATCAAATCAATCAATATAGATGAAGAAACATAGAATAAATCTATTGATTTCCTTTCTTCTCTATATGTGGATTTTTCCTTTTCGGCTATCTTTTTTTATTTTTGCGGATGCCCTAGAAAATGAATATAGGGCCTATTTATAGGTTAGAAACCATTGGAAGAAGATAAGGATCAAAAACTGCCTTTTCTGGAAATTTTACCGACGGCGATCCGGATTGGAATTGGACGATCCGGATTGCAGAAGCAAGAAAGACGATTTCCAGAAAAATGCTAGTTCGGGATCCGGATCGTAGTCCCCGATCCGGATCGTTCATACAGTTTCACCAAACATCACGTTCGGGATCCGGATTGCAAATCCTGATCCGGATCGTGCAAGCAAAAGGTAAAACCAGTGTTCGGGATCCGGATCATGAAATGCTGCGATCCGGATTGAAACAGTGTATGAACAAACACCCTTCGGGATCCGGATTGCCGAGCACGATCCGGATCCTGAACATGTCCCATGTCCAGTTTTTGATGTTTATGCAATAAAACTTCTTCCAGGTGTTTCTACACTATAAGAAGTATTCGGATCACCAAAAATCTTTAGTTAAACATACCTGATCCTTTTGAATTCTTCTTTCTTGAGATTGAGGTATATGATCCAAAGTTCTTTCATCTTCAATCTTCAAGACTTAATACTTTCACGAAATACGCCAACTCAAATTCCGTAACATATTCTTCGCGCTCGAGCGTCGGATCGAGATGAGCCTGTACACTTTTTTCATCTACTCGTCGCGAGGATTATCATCATATTTTTCTTGGATTTTTTCAAGACCTTTCCAGAGGTATACTATTCCCTTTTTATTTGTGCAAGAGTTTACAGTTGTGTGGTTGTGATTGTTTGCGCACCTGTACTGTGGAATTTGTAACTCGGCCTACGGTGCTCGGAATTGGACGTGCATGTACCCGTTTCGAAGGTCTCGACGCGACGATCACAGTGATATTTTTATTGAAATTTTTGGAGTTCGTTTTAAGGGTGAAATTTTCGATTTAAGGGGACTATTCCCAGCAGATTTGTGATACTTGGAATTTTATGGAATTAAGTGTAACTTTGGGTTGTATCTTGTACCCAGGATGTGTTGATCACTGCTACTGTACTGTTGGCTTGGTGGATGTATTGAGATATCTGTTTCTGGGCATTCTCAGCTGTACGAATTCGGACAGTTAGCACCTTCAGGTGGGTGGCTTTGCTTTCAAAATCTATGGACTGCGTACTAACTCTATTCATATAGAAGCATGCATGATAGTTATGGGACTCAGTAGCATGTTCGAATTTGAATGTTATGTCTATGTATATCAGTTTGATGATCTTGTGATCCCTACATCTTGTAAATTATTATTATTATGGAACTTGACCTAGCACCCCCGTCATATGTATCATGTTCAGCCAGACTGTAGAAAACTTCAACTTGGGCTAGGTTTCTTTTATTTCTCTAGACATTCCCACATCACTTTATTATACTTGTCATTCTGGACTTAGTTTTTCTAGCCCGGGTTGTAGGCTGGGAGGTCGGGTGGTTGTGGGATGCATTTACACTTGTGTCTGGGGACCGAGTGGAGTTGATAGCAGTCTGTAGATCAGGTTTATTTGGGAGAGTGATAGTGATTGTAGATCTGGATTCTTGGGAGCTGTCAGAGTGACAGTGAGTCTCAGCTGTGTAGATTCCAGCCAGTGAGTGAGACAGTGATTTGTTGGTTATAGCCGATCTTGTTGATCGAGGATTTGGATCATAGCCTGCATGAGCCACATTTGAGCTCGACAGAGATGCGCGGATACTTTGCTCGGTGGGGTTGCGCCCCTCGAGTGCCACTCCGGAGTTGGGCCTGATACTTCTATCGCGGCTTGTCGATGCATTTGTCTCTCTGGCTGAGCCAGTTTTGGCAGTCACGGACACCGTCTCTCTGGCTAAGCCAGTTTTGGCAGTCACGGACGTCCTATGTAAGTCCGGTCCTGCAGGATGTAACGGCAGTAGGTAGGCGCAGGTTTGACTGGACCCGATGTGGCAGTCAGTTTAGATTGGGTGATCTGAGTTGAGGGTTAGTTGTGGCATCATGTTCTTTCTGTTCCACTCTTTGAGCATCTAGATAGAGGCATAGTAGCTGTAGAGTTACTTTTCCCAGCTTTCCTTACAGCACTGCATATGTTACTTTATGCCTCTAGTAGACTTAGTGGGCAGACCGTCGGGCTTGTTGGCGGCACCCACTGAGAACTACTGTGGGAGGTAGTTCTCACACCCGTCGTGGTGTCTTTTTCCCCAGGGACTTCTGCTCCGGTTCCTGCTGCTCCAGTTGTTGATTCTGCTCCATCTGACCGAGGTGAGGGAGTCACGAGATAGATCCCTTCCAGTCATCCTCTGAGAGAGAGTAGATGTACCCCTTACCAGTTTTCAGAGAGTGTTATGTTGAGCGACTCTTGTAGTGAGGTATCGAGTTGTACCTTTCTTTTACTGCAGTTCAGAGAGACTTTTGTATTTGGTGAGGTTGGTTTGTATATTTTAGAGCTGTAGTTGTATTTATATCTTTTATTTCAGCATTTTACATTTTTCAGCTCTGATATCTGTTAGTGTAGATGATTTTTTTGCAGGTTAGTCGCTACGTCTATACGGGGCTTCCCGTATGGGCGGCGGAACTGTTGGCGAGCCCGGGTCGCAGTATCGACCCCGGGGCGTGACAAGATTTCTGCCGATCGGATTTCGGATCTGCGCGTTCTGGTGGGTGGTTGTTGTTTACCTCTTTTTTACGACATACTCACTAGGGCTATTGGAGAGACCACTGATTTATTGATTATCGGTTGGCCACCCTATTGGGAATCATACATGATTAAGGTAATCTGATTACTTCTCAGCCTATTTATGTGGAATTGATATACTATAGTGGTGATATATTAACATGCCATGTTAGCACTTAGTCTTTCATAAAAATTGATTATTCGATGGGACAAGATGATATATCCTATGTGCGGGTACTACTTGATGATTTTATGGACATATATAGTTGGATGGTGAATATGACCCGATAATTTATTCCTTTGTGAGATTGTTACATAATACTCTTACTTCGATCTTTCTTGAGAACACTTGCAAGCTTGTATGGACATCTAGATAGGGCATCTTTTACTGCTGCACTATCATATTGGGATTTGACTTAGGAGAAAGCATGATTGTTCCTGTCTCCTTTTTATTTAGACTTATGATTCATATTGCTCGGATTCGAACAGGGGCTTGGGATAGTGTAGTCGAGATTATTGAGTCTGGGAGAGGTTGTACTAGATTGTGGACATGTAGGGTGTTGCGGCAACCGCGGATATTAGGCGGTTGACCGGATGTCGATCTTTGCATCAGATTGGGGATGAGATCTTATTAGTGGATGGAGTTTCCAAACTTGAGCATAGTCGTGACTAAGTCCTGCTATATTGGGATACTTATGATATGGTTACTTGTGTGGGTCACTCTCCTCGAGTGCCACTCCGGAGGTAGGCTTATGACCGAGCTGCGCGCCGGTCCACTGGTTACCTAGGGATTCGAGCTGCGCGCCGATTTCGTTATTAGGCTCTTGAGTTCGACGGCAGAGCAGGCAGTACCAGGTTTTACACCTGTCCATCTGATTGGGTTATTTGGCAGATACTATTCACTGATGCATGCATACAGTCGTTGTTGTTCAGTATTTCAATAGAGACATAGTAGTGGTTGTTCCCTTATCAGCATATTATTTCAGTATACCCTTTTTCTTCATTTCTAGCATCTGGTAGACTTTGTGGGTACATCGGATGTTGAGGATTTATCCACTGAGGGCTACTAGTTTTATCAGTGGTTTTCACTCTCATTGTTGTTTTTCTTTTTTTTCTCTTTATTTTGCAGAGTCTTCTGCGAGAGCCACTGGGCCTTCAGCGGCTGATCGAGGTAAGGGGATCGCTAAGTAGATAGATCTTCTGCCTAATAGTGAGTATGTGGCTAGACTTTTGTGTACCCCTTTTCTCAGACTGATGTACTTTTACTTTTGGGTCTGGCTTTAGCAAGCTAGTTGTATTATTTTGGTGAGCTGGGAGAGACTATTGTATTTATTACTGTTGTATTTCACTTTTACTTTCAGTTTCAGTTCTGAGATGTTGTAGTTTTTAGTTCAGCTCTATACTTGTACCCTTTTATTGCTTATTTTATATTTGAGCAGGTTTTCAGCGCTTCGTGTACGCGAAAAATTCCGTGTATACGGCGGATCTGTAGACGGGCTCGGGTTCTGGTTTATACCCGGGGCGTGACACTCGGTCCCGTCGTCATTACTAGCGGTTGAGTGGGTTTTGATCTTTAGCCAATGAGTGTTTCGGCGGTGTTGTTAGTCGATCGGGTTTTGATGTTGAGCCGATGAGTGTTCCGGCCAGTGTGGTAGTTGTTCTGGGTTTGTGAGTTTTTTCGATCTGTTCGATCATGGATTTGGATTATAGCCTGCATGTGCTACAGTTGTGATACTTGGTTCCGCTCTATTTTCTCAGTAGGGTCGCTCCCCTTGAGTTGCCGCTCCAAATGCGATGGTTGGGCCTGTTGAGGCGGTTTCACACGATGGTTATATTAGTCCGCTGGGACGCCCTACGTATTTCCAGTCCAGATAGGATAGTGGTTGTTGGTGAGCGCAGGCTTGACTGGCCCATTTTTGGCAGTCATTACGATTAGGTCGATTGGGCACCTCGAGTTAGAGTTGTTGCATATCATCATCTGTTTCACCCATTGAGCATCGTAGATAGAGGCATAATAGCTGTAGATTTTTTTTCAGCTTATCCAGTCTTATTTACAGTATTTCTGTTGTCTTATGCCTCTAGTAGACTTAGTGGGCAGACCGTTCGGCTTGGTGACGGTACCCACTGAGAACTATTGATTGATGTAGTTCTTACATGCTCTGTTGGTGACAGTTTTGCAGAGGCTTTCCCTTTCATCCCTGTTTCAGTTGGCTTGACGGATCGAGATGAGGGAGTCGTGAGATAGATCCCTACCAGTGTTGTTCTTTTGGTGAGATAGATGTACTAACCCGAGTTGTGGATTTTACTGTACACCGATGTATTTTATTATAGTTTACCTCCCTTTTGGATTCACAGTTGTTGTATTTGAGGATTTTGATTATACCTTGATTCAGTGGACCAGATTATTGTATTATTATTTTTGAGAGATGGATATTGTACCTTTATTTCAGTTGTACAGTGGATTGATTTTTATTACAGCAGTTTATTTTCAGCTCTGATATCTGTATAGTTACTAGATACTATCTTTTGCAGGTTAGACGGTTCGTCTATGCGGGGATTCCGTATGGGTGGCGGTTCTGCTAGCGAGTCTGGGTCGTAGTTTCGACCCCGGGGCATGACACTGGTAGCCGAACAAATTGACTTTTGGTGGCAGATTTCGAAGCCGATTTATCGACCATCCTGGGCAACCCTCGGACACGACTCTTAGGGCTAGAGGGGACCCGTCACCCTATTTGCTAGCACTCCTCGCCCTTAGCCCTACTTTAGATGATGGTAATGAAGTGGCATCTCTTATGGCCAAGGATCCCCTTCAACCTGTAGTACCCCGAACCCCCCATGCAGCTTTTTCCCGTGAATCCACTGTTTAGACACCTGTTGATGGTGTATCTGGCCCATAGTGCATCAAAGGGATGCCACCGATGGACCCTGTGAGCTTTGGTTAGCCGTTTTGGCCTTCGGCTGCTTTTGCCGAATTTTAGAAAAGGATTTAGGCCAAACGGAGGATGGATTTGGATTCAGCGCGGAAAAACACTTGAGATTGGCTTTTTGTTTGCCCAATTCTGAGTCCGGATGTCCAAAAGCGGACTCCCGGAAGTTTTGGCAGTTTTCGGCGCTTGCGGGAGCCTCCGGCAAATTTTGGAGGCGGAATTTGGCCAAACGGACCTCGTTTTTGGAATCAGCGCGCGAAAACGGTCAAGATGGGCTATTTACTTGTCATTTTTGAGCTTGCGGGTACTGTTCACGCCGGAACAGTGTCGCCGGCGATCGCCGGCGGCTGCGGGCGGCGGCGGCGCGGCCTCGGGCAGGCGGCAGGCGGCGGCGCGCGCGCGGGCAGGGCGCGGGCAGGCGCCGGGCGCGCGGGCAGGCGCGCGGTCCACGGCGGCGCGCGTGCACCAGGCGGTGCCACGTGGCGAGGCCTTGTTGGTCCGGTTCTGTGCTCCCGGTCCACGCAACCGGCTGAGATGGTGACCGGGGCAGGTGGCCGTACGCCCGGGTCAGCCGCGACGTGCGCGGTCCACGGCGCGACGTGCGTGGTGCACGGGTTGCCGGGCCACGTGTCGCGCGGCCATTGGCGGGCTCTGGTGCTCCGGGTGCAGCGGGGTCTGAGGGAGTGGTGGACTGGGCTGCGCGGTGGACCGGGCCGCACTGTGCGCGCCCGGAAGTTCTGGGCCGGGCCGCACTGTGCGCGCCCGAAATGGGCCGAGCGCCCGAAAGTGGGGACTCGTTGGGTATTAATCCAATTGTTTTTTCCCTCAGCCTATTTAAGCCAATCCGAGCTCACTCTTTTGGGGTTTTTCTCCCAAACCGAGCCTCTTCAGCCCAAGCACCTTTCAAGCAAAGATTTTCATCTTTTTGTGCTGGATCTCCCTGCCAAGTTTCAAGAGTTTTGGAGGCACGAATCCCGAGGTTCCCCATTTTACGGTGCGGCGCGACGTTGCTTCCTAGTGTTCTTCTTCGGCGCAGCGATCGTATTTTTGCTCCCCTGGGCTACCCCGACATCATTTTCCTGTGATTCTTGCACCAGTGGACTCCTAAGAGGTAGGACTTCATCTTTCGTTTTGGTCGCGCTTTCCCGTTTCGAGGTTTTGGCACGGTTTTCGAGGCAGTAAGTGACCCCTTTTTCTGTATGGAATTCCTTGACAGCAGCGGGGTATTTTGGCCATATCTTTGCGCACGAGCGTCTGACGGAAACGAGCTTATACAACTTTTTCATCTACGGATCGCAAGGAACGCGCTCGTATTTTTATTGGATTTTTGTGAATTTTCTTTCGAGGTGAGAATTAATGATTTCTCTGTGAACAGTAATCAGTCCTTAATACAGATTGTTGTATGAGAGTGCCCTCTTGCCGAATTTTTATCTTGACTTACCGAACTCCGATTTGGACGTGCAAGGTACCGTTTCGAAGCTATCGACGCAAGGATCGCCGTGATATTTTTATTGGAATTTTCTGGACATTTGCTGCAGGTGATAATTTGACAGTTTGGTACTCGTGATTGTATGTGGTTATAAGTGCTGAATTTGGGAGTCTAGTGTAATTAGTGGATTTCTTGATGTACCAGGAGTGTTGCGGGTGTGCTAAAATTGTGGGAGCGAGGATTTGGAATTTTGGTATTTTCTGACTGTACGAGTTTGGACAGTTGCGCTTCAGGTGGGTGGTTGTTGTACTCCTCTCTTTGTATGCCCACTAGGAATATCAGAGTACCCTTGCTATGACAATGCTAAATGTGTTGATTGGTAGACTTGCATGCTCTAGGAAATTGATTATTGGTTATCAGATCTCTAATAAATTATTGTTAGATTAATCACTCGATTTAATCGCTTATTGATCCTGGAATTGTATACTTGGAGACAAATAGAAATAGAGGACTGCAAAACTGATGTTTGTGCATGTGAGACGGTCACTCTAGCTTATGTCACTTCAAACTGTTATACTTAGAAATTGGACAAAATATTGGAACACTGCATGATTAAATTGGTCACATAATTATTGTCATCTTTTACTGCTACACTATTTTTGGGACTTGACTTAGGAGAAACCATGCATTTACTCTTTCCTTCTCCTATTATGGACATTAGCGGCTTAATCGCTCAGGTTCGAGCGTATGTTGGACAGTGTAGTCAGGTATTGGGGATTGGGACAGGTTAGGGGTATGGCAGGGTGTTGCGGCGACCACGGATCTTGGGTGGTTGACCGGTTTGTACTATCGCATCAGATTGGGTGTTTTGGGGATCGGGCTTTCTTTAGTGGAGGGTTGTTCCCACTTCTGTGAGTCTCGATCCAGTCCTGCTATTATGAGACAGTGGTTACAGAGATGCTTGATACAGTGATATTTTACTCGTGCCACTCCGGAGTAGGCTTTCCACGGTGCAGAGCGCCGGGCACCTTGCTGCTTTCCACGGTGTGAGCGCCGGGCACCATGCTGGTTTCTTGAGTTCGACAGCAGAGCAGGCAGTGCCAGTGTTCACTGGCTGTCAGATTGGGTCATTATGACAGGCTTCTTGATTCTGATGCATCACTTTCTCCATCCTTATTGGTTGGTCATATAGAGGCATATTAGGGATAGCACTTTATCGGTTGCTTTATTTATCTGCATCTCCTTTCTTTTCCTTTCCCTTTTTCGCCTCTGAGCACCTGGTGGGCATATCTGAGCTGAGGCTTTACCCACTAGGGGAGGCTACTGTTTATAGTAGTACTGACCCCCATTGTTTTTCTTGTTTCTTTCTTTCCCCTTGTTTTGCAGAGTCCTCAGTGGGAGTTGCTGGGCCGTCAGCAACTGATCGAGGTAAGCGAATTGCGGACTAGATAGAGAGCCACCGAGGGTCATAGCTGGAGATTTTGGGTACCAGGACTTCTCAGACAGTGTTTTTGTATTTCTTTTTGGGGACTGGCTTCTGCCAGCTGTTTGTATTATAGTAGTGAGCTGGGAGAGACATCTGTATTTTATTTTACTGTTGTACCTTTTACTTCCAGCATCTGTCTGAGATACAGTAGTTTTATTTAGCTCTGATTATTATGCTCTTTTATTATTATTTCTTATCTGAGCAGGTTACCGACGCTTCGTGTATGTGGGAAATACCGCATGCACGGCGGATCTGTAGACGGGCCCGGGTTCTGGTTTACACCCGGGGCGTGACAGATTAAGTTGGTATCAGAGCTTAGGGATAGGTCAGTTGGGACTTAGGAAACCCTAGGCTTTTGGACAGACCCTAGGATTATAGGGCGTGAGTGGCGTGACTTGTTGCGAAAGTCGGTGATTTTTACTGTTAACTCTTCCTGTGAGTGAAGAGTGATCGACATAGTCTATTTCTGTTGAACCATTATGTTGGCTGCAGACAACATAAGGTTACAGAAATAGGGGGATGTCTTTTGACTTTCGCCAGATTGGGTCGTGTGGAGTTTTGTTGCTGATGTTTGGTTTCTTGTGGCAGGATGCCTCCACGACGTCGGATTCCCACTCGGGGTGTTCCTTCGCCCCCTGTTGAGCCAGAGCAGCCTACACCACCCGAGCTTACTGAGTTGAGGGCCTTGGTGGCCCAGTTGGCGGAGGGTCAGCGCCGCCAGGAGCAGAGGATTGAGCAGCTGCTTGCTCAGAGGGAGGCACCACCCCCAGCTGTTCCGGAGGTCCCTGTGCCTCTTGTTGCACCTTTTGTGCCGTCAGCGCCATCTTCGAGTAGTGGGGCTCCTGCGGCATTTCAGCCCTTGACTGCGGAGGAGGAGCGGGATTTTGCTGACAGACTCGCTGCGTTTGTTAAGCGGGGACCACCTAGATTCTCGGGGCGGGATGCTCAGCCCCGGGCTGTTGGGATTTGGCTTTCTGCGATGGAGAAGCTTTTTCGGGACTTCTTCATCGACCCGAAGTACCGAGTGCACATGGCGGTGCACTGTTTGGACGGAGATGCTGATTTCTGGTGGCAGCGAGTTGAGCCACTGGAGTTCCGGATCACCAGGCAGTTACCTTGGGAGGAGTTCAGACGGATGGTGTTGGACACCTATTTCTCTACCAGTGTGAAGAAGAAATTGGAGGACGATTTGAAGAATCTGCAGCAGGGCAATCGACCGGCCCAGGCCTATTTTCAGGAGTTCAGGGAGTTGCTGAACTGTGTGCCCTACGTCGCTCGTGACGGTCCGCACCAGGTTGAGTTGTTCGAGGGAGGCCTTCGTCCAGAGATTTTTACACTTGTGCATGCTCAGAGATTTCAGACCTTGGAGGCAGCCGCGGAGCATGCACAGTGGGTGGAGAGAGGCGATCAGGAGGTGGCCAGACGGAGGGCCGCGGTCGCGCAGAGTTCCGACAGGAAGCGACCAGCCCCAGAGGACGGGGGACAGGCCAGCTCTTGGAGACCGCCACGGCCGCCGCAGTCCCAGTCTTATGGCCGTGGGCGATCTGATAGGAGAGGGCCTGGGGGACCCCAGAGACCGCAGCCGCATCAGCAGCAGCACCAGCAGCAGAGATCGCATCAGGGGCAGCAGAGATCCCAGCAGCAGTCCTCGAGACAGCAGCAGCAGCAGCCGAGACAGCCCCGATCTTCTGACCGATGTATTTTCTGTGGAGGTCAGCATGCCGCCATTACTTGTGACCAGAGATGGGGTCGATGCTTCCGTTGTGGACAGCCAGGGCATGTGCGAGCTACTTGCCCCCTTTCTACTTCCTCGGCACCGTCATCGGCATCGGCTCCATATCCCCCTCAGCAGCAGCGGCCACCAGCTCAGCGGCCTTATGCTCCAGCGAGCAGGCCGTCCACTTCTCATCCTGTGGATTCTCGACCTCCAGCACCGAGCGGGCGGGTGTATGCCGCCCAGTTGGCGGATTCTTCAGCGGCAGACCAGGTGGTGGCAGGTATTATTCTACTCTTTGGTATTCGGGCTCGTACTTTATTCGACACTGGAGCGTCTCATTCTTTTATTAGTCGAGCATTTGCATCCCTGCATGACTTAGAGAGAGAGTCCTTGTCACATACTTTAGAGGTGCGGATTCCTGATCATATTTTGCATGTCGAGGAGCGTTGTGTGGCTTGCCCTGTGCAGTTGGGGCCTTGGATTTTGCCTGCAGACTTGCTTGTCTTGCAGCAGCTCCATGATTTTGACTTGGTGTTGGGGATGGATTGGCTGTCGCGGTATTCCGCCACTATCGACTGCAGAGAGAGGACGGTGACTCTTCGCGAGCCAGGACAGGAGGAGTTCATCTTCAGAGGCTGCCAGAGCACGCTGTTCGCAGCGACCATTTCCTCGGCCAGAGCTAGGAGGATGATGAGTAGGGGTTGTACTGCCTTCTTGGCCACTGTGGTGGAGGTGCCTACGGCGGCACTGGGACTCGAGGATATCCCTATTGTCCGAGAGTTCCCAGATGTGTTTCCCCCAGAGCTGACGATGATGCCGCCGGAGAGGGAGATTGAGTTCGTGATTGATGTAGTTCCTGGAACTGCACCAATCTCAAAGGCACCCTATAGGATGGCGCCAGCTGAGTTGAGGGAGTTGAAAGCCCAGCTTCAGGATCTTTTGGATAGGGGCTTTATCAGACCCAGTGTTTCTCCGTGGGGAGCGCCTGTGTTGTTTGTTAAGAAGAAGGATGGGTCACTGCGGTTGTGTGTGGATTATAGGGAATTGAACAAAGTGACCATCCGGAACAAGTATCCCCTCCCCCGGATTGATGATTTGTTTGATCAGTTACAGGGAGCATCGGTGTTCTCGAAGATTGATCTGCAGTCCGGTTACCACCAGCTGAGGGTGAGGGCCGAGGACATCTCCAAGACGGCTTTCAGATCGCGGTACGGGCATTATGAGTTTACTGTGATGCCTTTCGGGTTGACAAATGCCCCTGCCGCATTCATGGACTTGATGAACAGGATTTTTCAGCCGTTTTTGGACCGGTTTGTGGTGGTGTTCATAGATGATATTCTGATCTACTCCCGTAGTGATTTGGAGCACGAGGAGCACTTGAGGACCGTGCTACAGCTTCTGCGAGAGAAGAAGCTGTATGCTAAGCTCAAAAAGTGTGAGTTTTGGCTCCGGGAGGTTGCTTTTCTGGGTCATGTTGTTTCAGCTGCTGGAGTGGCGGTGGATCCGGCCAAGGTGGATGCTATTCGAGATTGGCCGAGGCCGACGACTATCACTGAGGTGCGGAGCTTTCTTGGTTTGGCGGGCTACTATCGGCGTTTTGTGGAAGGCTTTGCGAAGCTTTCCTCTCCCCTCACTCGTCTGACCAGGAAAGGAGTTAAGTTTGTTTGGAGCGAGACTTGCCAGAGCTGTTTTGAGGAGCTGAAGCAGAGGCTGATGACCGCTCCAATCCTTGCCCTCCCAGTTATGGGGGAAGGATTTGTGATTTACAGTGATGCCTCGCATAGTGGTTTGGGGTGTGTGTTGATGCAGCAGGGTAGGGTGATTGCCTATGCTTCACGGCAATTGAAGGACTATGAGAAAAATTACCCTACTCATGATCTGGAGTTGGCAGCGGTGGTGTTTGCTCTGAAGCTGTGGCGGCATTACTTGTATGGCGAGCATTGCGAGATATATACTGATCACAAGAGCTTGAAGTATCTGTTCACCCAAAAGGAGCTGAATTTGAGGCAACGCCGGTGGTTGGAGCTGCTAAAGGATTATGATCTGAGTATCCTTTATCACCCCGGCAAGGCCAATGTTGTGGCGGATGCTTTGAGCAGGAGGACGAGTCTGAGTTTATTGATCTCGCAGCAGGCGCCGTTGGTCGAGCAGATGAGGCGATTGCAGCTGGAGGTAGTATCCCCTGGGGTCTCTGCTAGACTTATGTCTATGGTCTTGCAGCCCACTCTGTTGGAGAGGATCAGGGACACTCAGAGTGAGGACCCCCACTTGGTGAGGATCAGGACGCAGCTTCAGGCGGATCAGACAGGGGATTTTTCTGTGGATAGCTCGGGAGTACTGCGGTACAGGGACCGAGTGTGTGTGCCTTTGGATCAGGAGATTAGAGATCAGATTTTGAGGGAGGCCCACCATACACCTTATACCGTCCATCCTGGAGGTACTAAGATGTATAAGGACCTCAAGGCACAGTTTTGGTGGCCCGGAATGAAGCGGGACATTGGGAGATTCGTAGCTCACTGTTTAACTTGTCAGCAAGTGAAAGCAGAGCATCGCGTCCCTGCTGGCAAGTTGCAGAGTCTTCCAATTCCCGAGTGGAAATGGGACCACATCACTATGGATTTCGTCACTGGATTGCCGAGGGCGCAGAGCGGGGCAGATGCGATCTGGGTCGTTGTTGACAGACTCACCAAGTCGGCGCACTTCTTACCGGTTCAGATGACTTGGTCATTGGAGTATTTGGCACAGTTATATATGGATGAGATAGTGAGGCTTCACGGTATACCTGCTTCGATTGTGTCAGATCGGGACCCGAGATTCGTATCACGCTTTTGGGGGAGTTTGCATTCTGCTTTGGGGACTCAGCTCAGGTTTAGCACCGCTTTCCACCCACAGACCGATGGGCAGTCAGAGCGCACCATACAGACCCTCGAGGATATGCTTAGAGCGTGCGTTATGGATTTTGGAGGAGGGTGGTACCGGCACTTATCTTTGGTTGAGTTCGCGTACAACAACAGCTATCAGGCGAGCATCCGGATGGCTCCGTTTGAAGCGTTGTATGGACGCAAGTGTCGGTCTCCCCTATACTGGAGTGACGTGGGTGAGAGGAGGACTTTGGGACCGGAGTTACTTTTGGAGGCAGAGGAAAAAGTCAGGATTATTCGCCGGCATCTTGAGACAGCCCAGAGTCGTCAGAAGAGCTACGCAGATACTCGACGGCGAGACCTGGAGTTTCAGGTTGGTGATCATGTCTTCTTGAAGGTCTCGCCCTCGAAAGGGGTCCGGAGATTTGGAGTACGGGGGAAGCTCAGCCCCCGCTTTATTGGACCCTTTGAGGTACTTGACAGAGTTGGTCCTGTGGCATACAGAGTTGCCTTACCCCCGCGCCTGGCCGGAGTTCATGATGTCTTCCACGTCTCAGCTCTGAGGAGATATGTTTTTGACCCGTCGCACGTGATTGACTTCACTTCGTTGGAGATCGGCGAGGACTTGGTCTACGAGGAGCGCCCGTTGCGGATTCTTGCTCGTGAGGTGAGGGAATTGCGCAATCGGGCCATTCCATATGTGAAGATCCTGTGGAGCAATCATGAGGAGCGAGAGGCTACATGGGAGCTGGAGACAGAGATGAGAGATGCCTACCCCTTCTTGTTCGAGGCCGCAGTTTGAGGTATGTCTGCTTTGTTTATCTTTGTTTCGGGGACGAAACTTTTTTAGTGGGGGAGGGTGTAGTACCCCGAACCCCCATGCAGCTTTTTCCCGTGAATCCACTGTTTAGACACCTGTTGATGGTGTATCTGGCCCATAGTGCATCAAAGGGATGCCACCGATGGACCCTGTGAGCTTTGGTTAGCCGTTTTGGCCTTCGGCTGCTTTTGCCGAATTTTAGAAAAGGATTTAGGCCAAACGGAGGATGGATTTGGATTCAGCGCGGAAAAACACTTGAGATTGGCTTTTTGTTCGCCCAATTCTGAGTCCGGATGTCCAAAAGCGGACTCCCGGAAGTTTTGGCAGTTTTCGGCGCTTGCGGGAGCCTCCGGCAAATTTTGGAGGCGGAATTTGGCCAAACGGACCTCGTTTTTGGAATCAGCGCGCGAAAACGGTCAAGATGGGCTATTTACTTGTCATTTTTGAGCTTGCGGGTACTGTTCACGCCGGAACAGTGTCGCCGGCGATCGCCGGCGGCTGCCGGCGGCGGCGGCGCGGCCTCGGGCAGGCGGCAGGCGGCGGCGCGCGGCGCGGGCAGGGCGCGGGCAGGCGCCCGGGCGCGCGGGCAGGCGCGCGGTCCACGGCGGCGCGCGTGCACCAGGCGGTGCCACGTGGCGAGGCCTTGTTGGTCCGGTTCTGTGCTCCCGGTCCACGCAACCGGCTGAGATGGTGACCGGGGCAGGTGGCCGTACGCCCGGGTCAGCCGCGACGTGCGCGGTCCACGGCGCGACGTGCGTGGTGCACGGGTTGCCGGGCCACGTGTCGCGCGGCCATTGGCGGGCTCTGGTGCTCCGGGTGCAGCGGGGTCTGAGGGAGTGGTGGACTGGGCTGCGCGGTGGACCGGGCCGCACTGTGCGCGCCCGGAAGTTCTGGGCCGGGCCGCACTGTGCGCGCCCGAAATGGGCCGAGCGCCCGAAAGTGGGGACTCGTTGGGTATTAATCCAATTGTTTTTCCCTCAGCCTATTTAAGCCAATCCGAGCTCACTCTTTTGGGGTTTTTCTCCCAAACCGAGCCTCTTCAGCCCAAGCACCTTTCAAGCAAAGATTTTCATCTTTTTGTGCTGGATCTCCCTGCCAAGTTTCAAGAGTTTTGGAGGCACGAATCCCGAGGTTCCCCATTTTACGGTGCGGCGCGACGTTGCTTCCTAGTGTTCTTCTTCGGCGCAGCGATCGTATTTTTGCTCCCCTGGGCTACCCCGACATCATTTTCCTGTGATTCTTGCACCAGTGGACTCCTAAGAGGTAGGACTTCATCTTTCGTTTTGGTCGCGCTTTCCCGTTTCGAGGTTTTGGCACGGTTTTCGAGGCAGTAAGTGACCCCTTTTTCTGTATGGAATTCCTTGACAGCAGCGGGGTATTTTGGCCATATCTTTGCGCACGAGCGTCTGACGGAAACGAGCTTATACAACTTTTTCATCTACGGATCGCAAGGAACGCGCTCGTATTTTTATTGGATTTTTGTGAATTTTCTTTCGAGGTGAGAATTAATGATTTCTCTGTGAACAGTAATCAGTCCTTAATACAGATTGTTGTATGAGAGTGCCCTCTTGCCGAATTTTTATCTTGACTTACCGAACTCCGATTTGGACGTGCAAGGTACCGTTTCGAAGCTATCGACGCAAGGATCGCCGTGATATTTTTATTGGAATTTTCTGGACATTTGCTGCAGGTGATAATTTGACAGTTTGGTACTCGTGATTGTATGTGGTTATAAGTGCTGAATTTGGGAGTCTAGTGTAATTAGTGGATTTCTTGATGTACCAGGAGTGTTGCGGGTGTGCTAAAATTGTGGGAGCGAGGATTTGGAATTTTGGTATTTTCTGACTGTACGAGTTTGGACAGTTGCGCTTCAGGTGGGTGGTTGTTGTACTCCTCTCTTTGTATGCCCACTAGGAATATCAGAGTACCCTTGCTATGACAATGCTAAATGTGTTGATTGGTAGACTTGCATGCTCTAGGAAATTGATAATTGGTTATCAGATCTCTAATAAATTATTGTTAGATTAATCACTCGATTTAATCGCTTATTGATCCTGGAATTGTATACTTGGAGACAAATAGAAATAGAGGACTGCAAAACTGATGTTTGTGCATGTGAGACGGTCACTCTAGCTTATGTCACTTCAAACTGTTATACTTAGAAATTGGACAAAATATTGGAACACTGCATGATTAAATTGGTCACATAATTATTGTCATCTTTTACTGCTACACTATTTTGGGACTTGACTTAGGAGAAACCATGCATTTACTCTTTCCTTCTCCTATTATGGACATTAGCGGCTTAATCGCTCAGGTTCGAGCGTATGTTGGACAGTGTAGTCAGGTATTGGGGATTGGGACAGGTTAGGGGTATGGCAGGGTGTTGCGGCGACCACGGATCTTGGGTGGTTGACCGGTTTGTACTATCGCATCAGATTGGGTGTTTTGGGGATCGGGCTTTCTTTAGTGGAGGGTTGTTCCCACTTCTGTGAGTCTCGATCCAGTCCTGCTATTATGAGACAGTGGTTACAGAGATGCTTGATACAGTGATATTTTACTCGTGTGGGTCGCTCCCCTCGAGTGCCACTCCGGAGTAGGCTTTCCACGGTGCAGAGCGCCGGGCACCTTGCTGCTTTCCACGGTGTGAGCGCCGGGCACCATGCTGGTTTCTTGAGTTCGACAGCAGAGCAGGCAGTGCCAGTGTTCACTGGCTGTCAGATTGGGTCATTATGACAGGCTTCTTGATTCTGATGCATCACTTTCTCCATCCTTATTGGTTGGTCATATAGAGGCATATTAGGGATAGCACTTTATCAGTTGCTTTATTTATCTGCATCTCCTTTCTTTTCCTTTCCCTTTTTCGCCTCTGAGCACCTGGTGGGCATATCTGAGCTGAGGCTTTACCCACTAGGGGAGGCTACTGTTTATAGTAGTACTGACCCCCATTGTTTTTCTTGTTTCTTTCTTTCCCCTTGTTTTGCAGAGTCCTCAGTGGGAGTTGCTGGGCCGTCAGCAACTGATCGAGGTAAGCGAATTGCGGACTAGATAGAGAGCCACCGAGGGTCATAGCTGGAGATTTTGGGTACCAGGACTTCTCAGACAGTGTTTTTGTATTTCTTTTTGGGGACTGGCTTCTGCCAGCTGTTTGTATTATAGTAGTGAGCTGGGAGAGACATCTGTATTTTATCTTACTGTTGTACCTTTTACTTCCAGCATCTGTCTGAGATACAGTAGTTTTATCTTAGCTCTGATTATTATGCTCTTTTATTATTATTTCTTATCTGAGCAGGTTACCGACGCTTCGTGTATGTGGGAAATACCGCATGCACGGCGGATCTGTAGACGGGCCCGGGTTCTGGTTTACACCCGGGGCGTGACACAACCATTCTACGAGGCTCTCAGTTTTTTTCCGAAGGCCTCCAGCCACTCCTTCGAGCCTCCGAAGAACTTCAACGACTTGAGGAGCTTCTCAGCTTTCTCATGGCCTCTTCTCACCATTCTCTTCTCCCTATGCGAGAACATTGCTTCATTTTTTTTCTATCCTCTTGACTATCTTCACTCGCCTCCCTTCAGTCGACCGTCTTTAGGGAAGTCGCGACGGTTGAGACCCACTTCCGTTCGATTGAAGCTCATCAGGTGTCGGCCGCTGCTCAAACAACCCCATAGGCAAGTGCGAAGCCCGGCTGTCTCAGTTCAACAACACTAAGCCGGCATCGAGAAGGAAATCGCCAAAACAGAGCTCCGCCTCGCTCACTCCAAGCAAGATTTAGCCACCGATCAATTGGCGATTGACGTGGCTAAGTGTGACGCCCCACTTCCCAGGGGTTCACCCATCCTAGAACTACTCTAGCTCTAGCACGCTTAACTTTCATGTTCCTCTTGGATCTTGCTACCATCCAAAATGCTGTAGCCGGGTTAGAGATTTAGTCCTATTATATCATTTATATAGAGGACTAATCCAAATTCCGGGGGTGTCACACTAAGGCTCAACTAAAGGCGGAGGCAGATCTTCGCCATGGGCTTAGTGGCCTTCTCGAGGGTCATTTTGCAATGAAACGTCGAAAGAAAGCGGCTCACCATTTGCAGGCACTGGTTGAAGTCGAATGGCGGCAGCTCAAAGACTTGATATCTTAAGCCTTCGATGCTTTTCTTTCTTTTCTTTTTCGAACACTTTTGTATTAAAACATTCGACCATAATTGCCCTCGGATAAAATCTTGAGTTTGTTTACATCATGTCTATATTGTTTACATCATGTCAAAAGGAGACCATTTTTCCGTTTGAGTGTTGTAACTCACTTTAAATTAGCTATATTGTGCAGGAATTGAAATGAGAACCAGATGCACGAGCAAGTCCTCAGACAGCTCTAACTTTAGTGCTTTAATTTTGAAGCAACGTGAGACATCTCCATGATGTACTCTCTTATGTTGTCCTTTCCTTTATACCTCATTGAAACAAGTTTCGATAGTAATGTACTTGTTTTAGCCTTTATATTCTTGGTAAAGCGCTTTTCTAGTTCCTCAAGAAACTTCTTGGTATCATCCTCATCAGATATAACGCCCCTGAAAGTTTCTGGAATTGCACGTTTCATAATCATGAGACTCATGCGATTAGAACGTTCCAATTCTCAAAGTCCCTTTTATTCTTAGCGGAACTTTTATATGTAAGAGAAGGGGGTTGTTCTATCTGTAGCGCAAAATCCAGATCCATGCAACCGAGAACAATCATAACGTTCTATTTTCAATTCTTGAAATTTGTGCCATTCAGCACTGGGATTAAATTGATATTTGCAGATATTGAAGAAGTAGAAATATTAACTGAACAGAGAATAAAAAAACAAGCATTAAGCTCACAATTTTATCCATAACAAAAATATAATAAATAAATTCAAATAATGGGGCCCCAAAATAAGATATCTAGAACAACATTGACATTCAGTTTTTGGACAGAAAATATCAATTGTAAGTGGTACTCTCAACGTAGTAATCAAATACTAATAATTAATTCTGTCAAATAATAAGTCTTTCTTTGGATAGACTTATTATTTACGCGGTACACTTGATAATTGTCACATATTTATTATCACGATTGTATGTGAAGTTTGGCCAAATAGTTACCTTCCTTTGGGCCGGTCGCCATTCGCATAAACAACAAATATATACATCCAAAATATTTTAAATAAACTAATCTACACAAGAGATGTTACTTTGGTAACACGTTGTTTCAATTAATCTATTTTTTAAAAATTCGACATTCCAAAAATAAAAAATACCAAAATTTGAATTTAATTTTTAAAATTATGTTTTGCATAAAGAAATTCAAAAAAAAAAATTACTTTATGATCCGAAATCGTTAAACAACCAAAATTCGGAATCCAAAATATTACAAATCAAACTACAATGCGGAAAAAAAAAAATAAGGATTCATGACAATTTACTTAAAAAAAAAAAAAACATCTAACGATTTAAACATGTGAAACTCTAATATCACTTATTAGATCCTTATGCAAATTAATGCGAAATAACCAAAAAAACACACATAAATTATTAGATAATCGTTAATCTATTTAAAAATATTATAAATGCTTATCGGAATCCATGCCTGATGCAACACGTTTCTAGATTTTATCGTTTCTCAAATATCGACAATAAAATTGCTTGGATTGAGTGTTTCCAAGTATAGATTCTTCATCTAATTAATTTGCTCTGAATGGACCACTAAGCTATTATATTCCTTATATACTAAGTTTAATTAGGATTCCAAAAATCCTAATTAGAGTTATATTGGATTTCTACACATTAATAACCCATACACAATACATATTTTCAGAGCCCAAATTAAATCACTTAATGATTCTATTAAATTACATAGTCCATAATATAATTATAAATTTATATATTAACTCATATATAAAAAAAATTAAATCCAATAAAATATACTGCGATATTTTTTTTTTGAAAAAAAAAATGGTTTTGTCAAGAAAATCTTACCATATAAATTGCAAGCCATTCAACTTATGTTTAAAAAAGTAAAAAGTAAAACAATATAATACTAAGCAAGGCCTTTTCTCTCTCTCTCTCTCTCTCTCTCTCTCTCTATATATATATATATATATATATATCGGATACTTTTGTTTTGCACCTGAGGCCATTGAAATGAGGATCTACTTGTTAAAAAATGAGCACTCATAAATTAAATAAAATTTATAATATAGCTGATAAATATTATTCAAAAATTGAGAAAGTGTCAATTCAAAAAATTAAAGATAAAGGACAATTTCAGATAGACCTAAATTAATGATTGTTCAGCTATTTGGCACTTTAAAATGAGAATTTATTTATCCATGTAACATGGGGCAAAAAAAAATTAGATTATATCTTATTGAGAGAAGCTAATCGCGTTGTTTAATATATATATATATATATATATATATATATATATATATATATATATATATATATATATATATTTTACACATGGTCAATTTCGAATCACACATCGAGGTTGATTAATTCACATATTTTTAGATCCTCGATGAAGATTCTGTAATCAACCTTCAAAAGTCACGGTAAATTAAGTTACAAATTTCTCTAGAATGTGTTAATTCAAAAAATTAAAGTAGAAGGGGGGTAATTAAATTAAAGTGAAGCAGTATTTCTACGTGATGCTTTGGTAAGGAAAACGTAAGCCCCTCATCTGAGGTGACGAGCAGTGGTTGGTCAACCAACGGCTTTGCAGTCGAAAAATGTTGATTGCGTCGCCTACAAAGTGAAAGTCTCGCTCTGACTTTGAGATTCGGACTTCTTCCTACAGCACCCGCCTAGTTCGTCATCCCACATCTTTCAGTCCCTCTTCCTTTTCCTTTCCTTTTTTTTTTTTTTTTTGGCAAGACTTAGAGGTTATATTTGGTTGGACTATAAATAAGAATTATTTATTTTTAATATAGTTATAATTTTAAAAATAAATAGAAATTCGAGTAATTTTAAGTTTGTAAATAAAAATTAGTTGTTTTTCAGAATAAAAGAAATAGTATTTGTTTGGTTAGATTGAAATAGTAAAAATAAAAATAATTATAATTTTAAAAAAATAATATTTAACATATTTAATTAACTACTGCTAAATAATTCTAAATATTAATTAATAAAATAATTAATCATGAGCATTATTAATTAATAATTTAACTAATTATAAATAATTTAATAAATTAAAACTAATAAATAAATTAGTTAATTATTTAATAGTGATATAATTTGTTAAAAAAATAATTAGATTAGTCAAAATATTAAATTAATTAAAAAATTAATATAATAATTAAAATTAATTTTATTTTAATTAAACTTGTTCCCAGATGGGAATAAATTTATTTAAAAAAAAAATGATAGAATAGTAATTCTAATATTATATCAGCTTATTTTAAAGAGATAAAATTTGTTATTCCTATCAGTAACCGAACACTGCCAGATAATTTGAAACGGGGCGGGACGGAAAAAAGTTTTTGGTGAATATTTTATGACTACAAATCGATTAAGGAGGCTCTAGCTTTACATTCTATTTTCTTAGCGGATGAAACAGATTCAAAATATACTATTTTATTTTAAAATTTTGACTTCCACTTATCATTTCATTCTGAGTGAATTTAAATGAAAACTCCATCAGCCTAGCCTAGATCTATTTGTATCGCTCCTGGTGATTCCAGGCAGAACTTAGTTGGTAACTTTTTCCATTTTTTTTGAATAAGTAGGTAACTTGTCATTGGCGAAAAAAGCAAGAGTAGGAAAATAAGTTGATTTTGATGACTCCTATTTTGATTGTACATGCATTTTTTTTTATGATTAAAACTTTTTAATTAGTTTAGAGTGACAGTTTGATGGTTTATTAGTTGTTGTTGACAGTTTGTGATATAATAGGTTAAAATACAGGAAACTATACAAGCATAGTATACTTCTAATAGGTTAAAACTTTTACAAGTATAATAGCCGGACTATATATATATATATATATATATATATATATATATATATATATATAATATATATATATATAGTCCGGCTATTATACTTGTAAAAGCACTAAGTAATTGGTGCTTATAAGTTTTTTAATATGACACCCCAATAGTTTCATATCGGATGGAAATATAATTGTGTTTAGGTATATAAGAGACATAGATACTAGTAATAATAATTGGGCTTAAGAATTTTGGGCCGGTAGTTTGGATCCAACGAATTATTATTACTAGTGGACGTTGGATCGTTACATTGGTATCAAAGCCAGTCATCAGACGAAAGTGTGTGGCGAGTCTCGGCTGAGCCAGAGATATGAAAGACAAGATAACGGATTATGTAAGGGGTCTGCATGACAAGGCTAGCGAGACAAGTCTCACATCGCTTGGTAATCTTGGGTTGTGCGTGTGTTTGGGCTGACGAGAACGCCAGGTCTAAACGGGGGGAGTCTGTGACACCCCAATAGTCTCACATTGGATGGGAATGTGGTTGTGTTTGGATATATAAGAGACATATACACTAGTAATAATAACTGGGCTTAAGTATTTTGCGATGTGGTTTGGGCTCAACGAATTATTATTGCTAATGGGCTGGGTCATTACATCTACCGTTAGATCTATCCTTTTGACTAATTTCATCCCTTAGATCATATTATTCTATCAACCACTCACTAAATCCAAGGGGCCCACTATCATCCTAACCACACATCCTTTCATCCAAGGGCTAAAAACCTACAAGCACCAATGACTTGACACTTTTAAAAGCATAGAAGCTCAATTCATATATATATATATATATATATATATATATATATATATATATAAAAGATAGAGAGAGAGAGAGAGAGAAAGAGAGAGAGAGAGAGAGAGTCCGGCTACTATGTTTGTAGGAGCACCAAGCAATTGGTGCTTATAAGTTTTCTACCATTTGATCTACCCCGTTGACTAATTTTATCTCTTAGATCATTCTATTTTACCAACCACTCACTTAACCCATGGGGCACACTATTACCTAACTATACATCTTTTTATCCAAAGGCTAAAACCTACAATAACAAATGACTTGATACTTTTAAATGCATAGGAGCTCAATTATATATATATATATATATATATATATATATATATATATATATATATATACCACCCACTAAACCCAAGGGGCCCACTTTCATCCTAACCGCACATCCTTTCATCCAAAGGCTAAAAACCTATAAACACCAATGACTTGATACTTTTAAAAGCATAGGAGCTCAATTCATATATATATAGTGTGCCCCTTGGGTTTAGTGGGTGGTTGGTGGAATAGTATGATTTAAGGGTGAAATTAGTCAAAAGAATAGATTTAACAGTAGAAAACTTACAAGCACGAATTGCTTGGTACTTTTAAAAGTATAGTAGCCGGACTCTCTCTCTCTCTCTCTCTCTCTCTCTCTCTCTCTCTCTCTCTCTCTATATATATATATATATATATATATATATATATATATATATATATATATATATATATATATATATATACATATATATATATATATATATATACATATATATATATATATAACTAGGTGGAATATTATCGATAGCACCAAGTCATTGGTGCTACTAATTTTTTAACCCTTGGACTAAGAGATGTGTGGTTAGGATGATAGTGGTCCCCTAGGGTTTAGTGGGTGATTAGTTGAATCCTAGGGGACCACTATAATCCCAACCGCACATCCTTTTATCCAAGTACTGAAAACTTGGTAGCACCATTGCTTGGTGCTATCGATAGTATTCCAGCCGGACTATATATATAGTCTGACTACTATGTTATCGGGTAGCACCAAGCACTTGGTGCTATCAAGTTTTCAGCCGTTAGATCTACCCCTTTGATCATTTCCACACATTAAATTATAATATTCCACTAACCACCCACTAAACCCTATGTGATGCCCCACTTCCCAGGGGGTCACCCATCCTAGAACTACTCTAGCTCTAGCACGCTTAACTCTCATGTTCCTCTTGGATCTTGCTACCATCCAAAATGCTATAGCCGGGTTAGAGATTTAGTCCTATTATATCATTTATATAGAGGACTAATCCAAATTCCGGGAGTGTCACATTCTTCCCCCCTTTAAGCCCTGACGTCCATGTCAGGCTCAAACACACTCACAAGCACCAGGCTATGTGAGACTCGTCTCGCTAGCCTTAGCCGACCTTGTGAGGAGCTGCACTCCACTCACAACGGTCATTAGCCGGGGAGCCTCGCTCTACCCACTATATTACCCTGGCTCAGCCGAGACTCATCTCACATTTCCGGCTGGTGAATGGCTCTGATACCAACTGTGACGCCCCACTTCTCAGGGGGTCACCCATCCTAGAACTACTCTAGCTCTAGCACGCTTAACTCTCATGTTCCTCTTGGATCTTGCTACCATCCAAAATGCTATAGCCGGGTTAGAGATTTAGTCCTATTATATCATTTATATAGAGGACTAATCCAAATTCCGGGGGTGTCACACCCTAGGGGCCCACTATCATTCTAACTGCACATCTCTTAATCCAAGGTCTAAAAACTTAATAGCACGAATGCCTTTGTGCTATTGATAGCATGGTAATCTAATTTTATATATATATATATATATATATATATATATATATATATATATATATATATATATATATTATATATAGTAGTGCTACTATACACTCATGAGTATAAACCCCATCGTACTCATAAGTTATTTTCGATTATGGAGCTTGCAAATCGACGATTCATACCGATAAATGTGATTTAGAGCACTTTAAACTTTTAGAAAATAAATTTTGTAATTTTTTGAAATCATAATAAAGTCTATCAAGTGAGAATAAAATGAACGGTCAAAATCGAACGACTTTCTAAAAATAGAGGATCAGATTCTTCAATTTAAAATCAGATTTATTGATCTCTATCTAAATAGTGAATAGAATTTTCTATCAAAATTTCAACCTACTTAATTCTTTTACACCGTGTTGAGACCAGAATTTTCGCCACTCAAGGGAGTGACACGTGGCGTCAAACATTGGCTAAAGACATCAGCCGATAGAAGGATGAGTCAACAAATAGGGAATTGCGTCTTAACTAAGACGAATATCAATCGCGTGAAAACGTACCATGCGATGCATGCCTTCGGCTGAAGGCATCAGTCGATAGAAGAAGCAGCCGACGAGAAGATTATCGCCTCATCTAGGACCGATTATCGACCAAAGAAGGATATCAAACCACCCTGGTCTAACGACGAAAATGGCGGAGTCAGAGTCAGCCTTCGGTTGGTCAAGCCGAAAAAGGAAAGACTATGAAAGGAAGGAGTACGAGATTGGTGTGCAAATCTATGAACGAACTCCGAAGCGGCATACGGCGCCCAGCATTGGAAAGCAACGAAGATCCCGCTTCGGCGCGATAATGAGGGGACAAACTTGGACGGAAGAACAGTTATTATCCTATTTGAGGAAGTTTCGACTCAAAAGAAAGTAGTTGAGCAGTTCACGGTGACTCTCCCCTAATTCCGCTGATATTTCAAAATCGGCCCCTGTAAACGTGTCATTTTCTTCGATGGTTTGGGTATTTATACACTCCCTTGCTTTTTCATATCTTTACTGCTTTCCTAGATAGATTTACCGTATTTCCTAGGAGTTGTCTTACTTATAATTTCTTCCATTTTTTCCTCATTGTATCCCCTTTTCAAGCAATACAAAACATTAATCGGCTCCTTAGACGTGTCATTTTCTTATTTCTACTATCTAAGTCGGCTACTCTAGGCCGGACTCAGCCTCTCTCTATCTCTGTATCTCGATTCGGCTAATCTAAGCCGGACGGTCGTGAGAGTTTACTGAGAAGAACCCGGCTGAGAAGATCCCTCCTCGGCCCGATCGTTTTATCCATTGGCATGTGGTGCATCACATTTTAGAGGGTCAACCGAACCACAGGGTCGGTCGACGACCGACGTTTTCGGCGCCAATAACCTTTTGGCACGCCCAGTGGGACCCTGAGCTAACTCTTACCTTTTCCTATCGTTATATTGTCAGAGGACAAACAGCCTGAACCTCAGAAATATAGTCTGTTCCCAGACATTCTTGGAACAACCAAGGTCAGTGTGACGTCGGACACGCAGATGACCCGGCACCGACACTAC
>CM054930.1:22397225-22486585 GCA_029168755.2 Tillandsia fasciculata
AATACAAAACCCACTCGCACACTGACATCCGAACCACCAACACCCAAAACGCCAAACCCTAGAAAAGATGAAACGTAAGAAACCAACCGCTAACCTCGATCTCAACGGAGATGATAATCCGATCTCGTTTCTTCGCGGCGATGAGATCCAATCCGCTCTCCCCGTAGATGGTGTCGTCTCATTCCTCCGTCTCGCGGCACGTCGATCGCAAAAAACCAAGATTTCCTCTCTCTCTCTTTAATCGGCTGGGTTTCGTTTCGTTCTTGAGCGTAGAATAACAAATATCCCCGAATAGCCCCCCCCCTTATATTCTCACGTAATAAATAAAAGATTAATTAAATAATATAAAGGGAAAATCCGTTTTCTCTTCGTCCACACCAAATTCCCTAATCCGATCAAAGAAAGATCTAACACAGTTCCTCGAAAAAGCGTGCCAAATGCTTAGCACGGATTGCGTGCACCACTCAAAGGCAAATGCTTTATAACCCTACTACGGGAGATCCATAAATCGGAATTCAGATCCGATTTGCTTTTGCCGTTCTCCCGGATTTTCGAGCTATATCGTAGAAAAAAAACCCGCGAGTACCAATTCGAAATTCCAAAAGTCGTTAAAAATAAACTCTTAAAAATTTATGTTATTCTAAAAAGTCAAAGTCAACACAAGAAAAGTCAGTGACACTACATTGTTAGATTTGGATTGCGCGCAAATCGAACTCACAAAAATGGGACTTAACACGAAGTATTGGATCATGTTTGCCCATTCGGGATGCTTTCCGCCGAATTTCTAGAAGTGGATTTTGGCAAAACAGACATCGGGGATTGTGGATTCAGCGGCGCGGAAACGATCAAGATCGGCTATTTGCTTGTATTTTTCTAAGTTCGGGACACCCGAAAATGGAACAACCAGAAGTTTTTGGTGTAGGCATGCCCGGGTGCAACGCGGGGGGGGGGTGGTGTGGGAAGGGGGGGGGGAGGCTGTGGATCGGTGTGGGACTGCAGTGGCGGCTCGTGGAGAGGCCTGGCTCCCTGCGCGGTCCACTTAGCGTGAGCAGGTTGGCGCGTTCCATGGCTCAGGCGCGTACGCTGGGCGCAGCGAGCGTTGGGGCATTGGATGCGTTGCAAGGGGGATTTGGCGGGGAGTCAGGTCGGAATGTGGGGCAGTCGTGGGGCAGTATGGGACGGCGATGGCACCGACGGCGCCCACGCGAGGGGGGACGCCACGCTGCGCCCCACTACTCGCTAGCGCGCCCCACCACAACCGCTCCCTTGTCGGGCTACGCTGCGCGGGCCGGTAGGCCGCCCTCCGCTGCCCGCGATGGTCCGGGACGCATGGCGCGCCCGGGAGCGATCTGGACGCAGCTGTGGCTAGTCCCTGTTAGGGGCGCCCGGTTGTTCCGGGGTCGCCCGAAATCGTCACCCCGAAGAACCCTCTTTTTTTCCCCGTGTCCTTGGCCTATTAAAAAGGCCTTCTCTCCATCTTTTCTTGTTTTTTTGTGGTTTTTCGAGTAGGGATTTCTGGCAGAGCTTCTTCACCTTGTGTTCTTCATTTCAAGGATCTGGGAATTTTTGGAGGCCTCGGCATCGAACGATTTCTGCGTTCGGTCGTATGTGACGTTCCTCTTTCGGTGGCTTTTTCTTTTCGTTCGTTGTTCAGTCCTCGAGCTCCCCTGAGCTACCCCGAAGGAATTTTTCAGCCGATTCTTGTGCATCGTTTTCACGACAAGTAATGTCTTCATTTTCATATTTACCACTTCTCTCCATTTTGAGTTTTACTGGGGGTTTTCGGAGTATCTTTAGACCCCCTTTTTCTGCGAAATTTTTGGACAGCGGAGGAGTGTTCATGCCTTTTCTCGGCCTACCGTTATCGGAACGGGGAGTTTAAATACTCGATTTGCATCTACACTTCGCGAGGTTCGCAACTGTGATTTTTTTTGGAATTTTTGGAAGTCATTTTGCAGGTGAAAAATGGCTGTTTTTGGGACTATTGCGCAAACAGCATGAGTAGATTTTTCTGGGACTAAGTCTTACACTGTGTTCGACTTTTGTTACAGTTTTTGCTGATTTTTTGGTTTTCTGCGAGGAAGAGGAAAGTTGGAACTTTTCATCACGATCGAGGTGAGCAATTTTCTTTTTGGCCTCGTATAGAAATTATGCTTGATTTCACATCTGCGCCTTTGTCGCGCGCGCCGCTGATTTTTTTGCCACCGCATTGTTGACAGCACTTTCACGGTTTTACTCGCCACTGTTGATCTGGGAGGAGTTTTTGGGTGATTTTTGGATTCGTTGGGACTTTAGACACTAAGGGAACGCGCACGCTAGATTTTGTAGTGGCCCTGGTTCCCATGCAACGTTCTTCCGATGAATCCACTGTTAGAACACCTAGTGTTGGTGTATGGCCCATGGTGCATCAATGGGATGCCACAGATGGACCCTGTGAGATATATTAGCTGTGTTGGCCTTCGGCTAGGTTTGCCAAAATTTCTGAAAAGAATTAGGCCAAACAGAGGTTGAAAATGGATTCAAGCACGAAAAAACGCTTGAAAAACGGCTATTTGCTTGTTTGATTCTGAGTCCGGATGCCCAAAAAGGGGCTCCCGGAAGTTTTTATTGGTTTTTGGTGCATGGGAGGGGCTGTAGACCGCCGGGGTGCCACGTGGCGGTCTGTCATTGGTCGGTTTTTGAGCGCGCGGTCCACAGAGTGGTGCGGCTGGGTGCACAACCCGGCGCAGGGACACGTGGCACCGCTTGATTGGCGGGCTCAGGCGCGTGGTCGCGGCCATCGGGTGAGCGCGGCGGTGCATGGACCAAGGCGGGGGACACGTGGCAGCCTTCGGTTGGTCGGTGCACGCGGCGCTGTCCATGGAATTCCAAAGCTGGATGCTGTACCGGGTGTAGGGGACACGCTCGCCTTGTGATTTGCGGGCGCACCGGGCGTGGTGCACGGGGGCCTGGGGGGGCGCCTCGGGGCGCGTGCGCATGAGGGGGGCCACGCCGGGCGACCAGCGCGTGCGGGCGACCAGTCGGCGGGTCAATGGCTTGGACACGTGGCGCCCCGCTCATTGGCGGGCGCCAACCGCCTTACTATGCGATGGGAGCCACGTGGCAGCCGGTGAGTCGCCCGCACAGCTGTTTGCTGTTCGGCGGCCACGTGGCAACACCTCGTGATTTCAGGCGTGAACAGTGTTGGGCCGGCCCAACACTGTAGCCGCCCAAAAGCTTTTGGGCGCCCGAAAGTTGGGCCCGAAAGCCTATACTTGTCTTTTTTTGGCTTTTTCCGGGTGAGGCCTATAAATAGGCCCTTGGGCTCGTTTTTGAGGCTTTTCTCGAGTGTTTTGCCCTGTCTTCTGCCTAAGTGCCCTTCACCAATTTTCTTTTAATCCTCTTGTGCATCTTTCGGTGGAAGCTCAGAATTTTTGAGGCTGCGGCATCGACGATTTCCGCGGCGTAGCGCAGTGCGACGTATTACTGTTGAAGGCCCGTTTTCCGTCGCACTTCAGTCTGGGAGGTCTACAGAGCTACCCCGACTGTATTTTTGGACGATTTTCACGGCTTGGATTCACGAGAGGTAGGCCTATGTTTTTCGTGTGACCACTTTCTCCTTCAGATCCAGCTCTTCTTGGGTTCCTGTACATTTTTAACCCCCATTGCTACAGGATTTTCCACTTCAACAGCAGCACCTTTCCGCTTTGATACCTGTTGGGTTATAAGTAAATGGATCTAAATAGGGGAAAAAACACCTAGAGGGGGGTGAATAGGTGTAAACAATAAACACTCAAAAAATCATTGCGCAAATAAACCCAATGCGGAAAAATAAAAGAACACGCAAGATTTTTACGTGGAAAAACTCCAAACCGGAGTAAAAAACCACGGGACCGATAACACGGCGAAATCCACTAGAATTAAACACGTACAAGGTGATATAACGTACTCACAGACGACTCAACCTTTTACCATACGCTCCTAGTAGATCTTCTCCGCTCGCTCCACGACGCTTCTCGAATCCACGATCCGCGCCCAACGCTGAATCCACAGCGTCCAACGTCGAGTCCACGACGTCCGACCGAATCCACGGTCTTCACCCAGTAGCACGCTTCGAATCCACGAACGTAGTTGCACCTTGAATCCACAAGGCCACGCGAGTCCACGCGCCGATTTAGGGTAAATCGTTGTTTGTTTGGGTGGTGATGATCCGCCGAATACTTAGATTAGAAATAGATCGGAAATACCATCTAAGTATTCATTGATTTGATTCTACTCAAAATGTGAGTATGGAAAACCTAGAATCAAATCAATCAATATAGATGAAGAAACATAGAATAATTCTATTGATTTCCTTTCTTCTCTATATGTGGATTTTTCCTTTCGGCTATTTTTTTTATTTTGCGGATGCCCTAGAAAATGAATATAGGGCCTATTTATAGGTTAGAAACCATTGGAAGAAGATAGGGATCAAAAACTGCCTTTTCTGGAAATTTTACCGACGGCGATCCGGATTGGAATTGGACGATCCGGATTGCAGAAGCAAGAAAGACGATTTCCAGAAAAATGCTAGTTCGGGATCCGGATCGTAGTCCCCGATCCGGATCGTTCATACAGTTTCACCAAACATCGTTCGGGATCCGGATTGCAAATCCTGATCCGGATCGTGCAAGTGAAAAGGTAAAACAGTGTTCGGGATCCGGATCATGAAATGCTGCGATCCGGATTGAACCAGTGTATGAACAACACACCTTCGGGATCCGGATTGCCGAGCACGATCCGGATCCTGAACATGTCCCATGTCCAGTTTTTGATGTTTATAGCAATAAAACTTTCTTCCAGGTGTTTCTACACTACAAGAAGTATTCGGATCACCAAAAATCTTTAGTTAAACATACCTGATCCTTTTGAATTCTTCTTTCTTGAGATTGAGGTATATGATCCAAAGTTCTTTTCATCTTCAATCTTCAAGACTTAATACTTTCACGAAATACGCCAACTCAAATTCCGTAACAATTCTTCGCGCTCGAGCGTCGGATCGACATGACCTTAAACTTTTTTCATCTACTCGTCGCAGGATTATCATCATATTTTTCTTGGATTTTTTCAAGACCTTCCAGAGGTAACTATTCCCTTTTTATTTGTGCAAGAGTTTACAGTTGTGTGGTTGTGATTGTTTGCGCACCTGTACTGTGGAATTTGTAACTCGGCCTACGGTGCTCGGAATTGGACGTGCTGGACCGTTTCGAAGGTCTCGACGCGACGATCACAGTGATATTTTTATTGAAATTTTTGGAGTTCGTTTTAAGGGTGAAATTTTCGATTTAAGGGGACTATTCCCAGCAGATTTGTGATACTTGGAATTTTATGGAATTAAGTGTAACTTTGGGTTGTATCTTGTACCCAGGATGTGTTGATCACTGCTACTGTACTGTTGGCTTGGTGGATGTATTGAGATATCTGTTTCTGGGCATTCTCAGCTGTACGAATTCGGACAGTTAGCACCTTCAGGTGGGTGGCTTTGCTTTCAAAATCTATGGACTGCGTACTAACTCTATTTATATAGAAGCATGCATGATAGTTATGGGACTCAGTAGCATGTTCGAATTTGAATGTTATGTCTATGTATATCAGTTGATGATCTTGTGATCCCTACATCTTGTAAATTATTATTATTATGGAACTTGACCTAGCACCCCCGTCATATGTATCATGTTCAGCCAGACTGTAGAAAACTTCAACTTGGGCTAGGTTTCTTTTATTTCTCTAGACATTCCCACATCACTTTATTATACTTGTCATTCTGGACTTAGTTTTTCTAGCCCGGTTGTAGGCTGGGAGGTCGGGTGGTTGTGGGATGCATTTACACTTGTGTCTGGGGACCGAGTGGAGTTGATAGCAGTCTGTAGATCAGGTTTATTTGGGAGAGTGATAGTGATTGTAGATCTGGATTCTTGGGAGCTGTCAGAGTGACAGTGAGTCTCAGCTGTGTAGATTCCAGCCAGTGAGTGAGACAGTGATTTGTTGGTTATAGCCGATCTTGTTGATCGAGGATTTGGATCATAGCCTGCATGAGCCACATTTGAGCTCGACAGAGATGCGCGGATACTTTGCTCGGTGGGGTTGCGCCCCTCGAGTGCCACTCCGGAGTTGGGCCTGATACTTCTATCGCGGCTTGTCGATGCATTTGTCTCTCTGGCTGAGCCAGTTTTGGCAGTCACGGACACCGTCTCTCTGGCTAAGCCAGTTTTGGCAGTCACGGACGTCCTATGTAAGTCCGGTCCTGCAGGATGTAACGGCAGTAGGTAGGCGCAGGTTTGACTGGACCCGATGTGGCAGTCAGTTTAGATTGGGTGATCTGAGTTGAGGGTTAGTTGTGGCATCATGTTCTTTCTGTTCCACTCTTTGAGCATCTAGATAGAGGCATAGTAGCTGTAGAGTTACTTTTCCCAGCTTTCCTTACAGCACTGCATATGTTACTTTATGCCTCTAGTAGACTTAGTGGGCAGACCGTCGGGCTTGTTGGCGGCACCCACTGAGAACTACTGTGGGAGGTAGTTCTCACACCCGTCGTGGTGTCTTTTTCCCCAGGGACTTCTGCTCCGGTTCCTGCTGCTCCAGTTGTTGATTCTGCTCCATCTGACCGAGGTGAGGGAGTCACGAGATAGATCCCTTCCAGTCATCCTCTGAGAGAGAGTAGATGTACCCCTTACCAGTTTTCAGAGAGTGTTATGTTGAGCGACTCTTGTAGTGAGGTATCGAGTTGTACCTTTCTTTTACTGCAGTTCAGAGAGACTTTTGTATTTGGTGAGGTTGGTTTGTATATTTTAGAGCTGTAGTTGTATTTATATCTTTTATTTCAGCATTTTACATTTTTCAGCTCTGATATCTGTTAGTGTAGATGATTTTTTTGCAGGTTAGTCGCTACGTCTATACGGGGCTTCCCGTATGGGCGGCGGAACTGTTGGCGAGCCCGGGTCGCAGTATCGACCCCGGGGCGTGACAAGATTTCTGCCGATCGGATTTCGGATCTGCGCGTTCTGGTGGGTGGTTGTTGTTTACCTCTTTTTACGACATACTCACTAGGGCTATTGGAGAGACCACTGATTTATTGATTATCGGTTGGCCACCCTATTGGAATCATACATGATTAAGGTAATCTGATTACTTCTCAGCCTATTTATGTGGAATTGATATACTATAGTGGTGATATATTAACATGCCATGTTAGCACTTAGTCTTTCATAAAAATTGATTATTCGATGGGACAAGATGATATATCCTATGTGCGGGTACTACTTGATGATTTATGGACATATATAGTTGGATGGTGAATATGACCCGATAATTTATTCCTTTGTGAGATTGTTACATAATACTCTTACTTCTATCTTTCTTGAGAACACTTGCAAGCTTGTATGGACATCTAGATAGGGCATCTTTTACTGCTGCACTATCATTTGGGATTTGACTTAGGAGAAAGCATGATTGTTCCTGTCTCCTTTTTATTTAGACTTATGATTCATATTGCTCGGATTCGAACAGGGGCTTGGGATAGTGTAGTCGAGATTATTGAGTCTGGGAGAGGTTGTACTAGATTGTGGACATGTAGGGTGTTGCGGCAACCGCGGATATTAGGCGGTTGACCGGATGTCGATCTTTGCATCAGATTAGGGATGAGATCTTATTAGTGGATGGAGTTTCCAAACTTGAGCATAGTCGTGACTAAGTCCTGCTATATTGGGATACTTATGATATGGTTATTTGTGGGTCACTCTCCTCGAGTGCCACTCCGGAGGTAGGCTTATGACCGAGCTGCGCGCCGGTCCACTGGTTACCTAGGGATTCGAGCTGCGCGCCGATTTCGTTATTAGGCTCTTGAGTTCGACGGCAGAGCAGGCAGTACCAGGTTTTACACCTGTCCATCTGATTGGGTTATTTGGCAGATACTATTCACTGATGCATGCATACAGTCGTTGTTGTTCAGTATTTCAATAGAGACATAGTAGTGGTTGTTCCCTTATCAGCATATTATTTCAGTATACCCTTTTCTTCATTTCTAGCATCTGGTAGACTTTGTGGGTACATCGGATGTTGAGGATTTATCCACTGAGGGCTACTAGTTTTATCAGTGGTTTTCACTCTCATTGTTGTTTTTCTTTTTTTTCTCTTTTATTTTGCAGAGTCTTCTGCGAGAGCCACTGGGCCTTCAGCGGCTGATCGAGGTAAGGGGATCGCTAAGTAGATAGATCTTCTGCCTAATAGTGAGTATGTGGCTAGACTTTTGGTGTACCCCTTTTCTCAGACTGATGTACTTTTACTTTTGGGTCTGGCTTTAGCAAGCTAGTTGTATTATTTGGTGAGCTGGGAGAGACTATTGTATTTATTACTGTTGTATTTCACTTTTACTTTCAGTTTCAGTCTGAGATATTGTAGTTTTTAGTTCAGCTCTATACTTGTACCCTTTTATTGCTTATTTTATATTTGAGCAGGTTTTCAGCGCTTCGTGTACGCGAAAAATTCCGTGTATACGGCGGATCTGTAGACGGGCTCGGGTTCTGGTTTATACCCGGGGCGTGACACTCGGTCCCGTCGTCATTACTAGCGGTTGAGTTGGTTTTGATCTTTAGCCAATGAGTGTTTCGGCCGTGTTGTTAGTCGATCGGGTTTTGATGTTGAGCCGATGAGTGTTCCGGCCAGTGTGGTTAGTTGTTCTGGGTTTGTGAGTTTTTCGATCTGTTCGATCATGGATTTGGATTATAGCCTGCATGTGCTACAGTTGTGATACTTGGTTCCGCTCTATTTTTCTCAGTAGGGTCGCTCCCCTTGAGTTGCCGCTCCAAATGCGATGGTTGGGCCTGTTGAGGCGGTTTCACACGATGGTTATATTAGTCCGCTGGGACGCCCTACGTATTTCCAGTCCAGATAGGATAGTGGTTGTTGGTGAGCGCAGGCTTGACTGGCCCATTTTTGGCAGTCATTACGATTAGGTCGATTGGGCACCTCGAGTTAGAGTTGTTGCATATCATCATCTGTTTCACCCATTGAGCATCGTAGATAGAGGCATAATAGCTGTAGATTTTTTTTCAGCTTATCCAGTCTTATTTACAGTATTTCTGTTGTCTTATGCCTCTAGTAGACTTAGTGGGCAGACCGTTGGGCTTGGTGACGGTACCCACTGAGAACTATTGATTGATGTAGTTCTTACATGCTCTGTTGGTGACAGTTTTGCAGAGGCTTTCCCTTTCATCCCTGTTTCAGTTGGCTTGACGGATCGAGATGAGGGAGTCGTGAGATAGATCCCTACCAGTGTTGTTCTTTTGGTGAGATAGATGTACTAACCGAGTTGTGGATTTTACTGTACACCGATGTATTTTATTATAGTTTACCTCCCTTTTGGATTCACAGTTGTTGTATTTGAGGATTTTGATTATACCTTGATTCAGTGGACCAGATTATTGTATTATTATTTTTGAGAGATGGATATTGTACCTTTATTTCAGTTGTACAGTGGATTGATTTTTATTACAGCAGTTTATTTTCAGCTCTGATATCTGTATAGTTACTAGATACTATCTTTTGCAGGTTAGACGGTTCGTCTATGCGGGGATTCCCGTATGGGTGGCGGTTCTGCTAGCGAGTCTGGGTCGTAGTTTCGACCCCGGGGCATGACACTGGTAGCCGAACAAATTGACTTTTGTGGCAGATTTCGAAGCCGATTTATCGACCATCCTGGGCAACCCTCGGACACGACTCTTAGGGCTAGAGGGGACCCGTCACCCTATTTGCTAGCACTCCTCGCCCTTAGCCCTACTTTAGATGATGGTAATGAAGTGGCATCTCTTATGGCCAGGATCCCCTTCAACCTGTAGTACCCCGAACCCCCCATGCAGCTTTTTCCCGTGAATCCACTGTTTAGACACCTGTTGATGGTGTATCTGGCCCATAGTGCATCAAAGGGATGCCACCGATGGACCCTGTGAGCTTTGGTTAGCCGTTTTGGCCTTCGGCTGCTTTTGCCGAATTTTAGAAAAGGATTTAGGCCAAACGGAGGATGGATTTGGATTCAGCGCGGAAAAACACTTGAGATTGGCTTTTTGTTCGCCCAATTCTGAGTCCGGATGTCCAAAAGCGGACTCCCGGAAGTTTTGGCAGTTTTCGGCGCTTGCGGGAGCCTCCGGCAAATTTTGGAGGCGGAATTTGGCCAAACGGACCTCGTTTTTGGAATCAGCGCGCGAAAACGGTCAAGATGGGCTATTTACTTGTCATTTTTGAGCTTGCGGGTACTGTTCACGCCGGAACAGTGTCGCCGGCGCGCCGTCGGCCGGCGGCTGCCGCGCGGCGGCGGCGCGGCCTCGGGCAGGCGGCAGGCGGCGGCGCGCGGCGCGGGCAGGGCGCGGGCAGGCGCGCGGTCCACGGCGGCGCGCGTGCACCAGGCGGTGCCACGTGGCGAGGCCTTGTTGGTCCGGTTCTGTGCTCCCGGTCCACGCAACCGGCTGAGATGGTGACCGGGGCAGGTGGCCGTACGCCCGGGTCAGCCGCGACGTGCGCGGTCCACGGCGCGACGTGCGTGGTGCACGGGTTGCCGGGCCACGTGTCGCGCGGCCATTGGCGGGCTCTGGTGCTCCGGGTGCAGCGGGGTCTGAGGGAGTGGTGGACTGGGCTGCGCGGTGGACCGGGCCGCACTGTGCGCGCCCGGAAGTTCTGGGCCGGGCCGCACTGTGCGCGCCCGAAATGGGCCGAGCGCCCGAAAGTGGGGACTCGTTGGGTATTAATCCAATTGTTTTTCCCTCAGCCTATTTAAGCCAATCCGAGCTCACTCTTTTGGGGTTTTTCTCCCAAACCGAGCCTCTTCAGCCCAAGCACCTTTCAAGCAAAGATTTTCATCTTTTTGTGCTGGATCTCCCTGCCAAGTTTCAAGAGTTTTGGAGGCACGAATCCCGAGGTTCCCCATTTTACGGTGCGGCGCGACGTTGCTTCCTAGTGTTCTTCTTCGGCGCAGCGATCGTATTTTTGCTCCCCTGGGCTACCCCGACATCATTTTCCTGTGATTCTTGCACCAGTGGACTCCTAAGAGGTAGGACTTCATCTTTCGTTTTGGTCGCGCTTTCCCGTTTCGAGGTTTTGGCACGGTTTTCGAGGCAGTAAGTGACCCCTTTTTCTGTATGGAATTCCTTGACAGCAGCGGGGTATTTTGGCCATATCTTTGCGCACGAGCGTCTGACGGAAACGAGCTTATACAACTTTTTCATCTACGGATCGCAAGGAACGCGCTCGTATTTTTATTGGATTTTTGTGAATTTTCTTTCGAGGTGAGAATTAATGATTTCTCTGTGAACAGTAATCAGTCCTTAATACAGATTGTTGTATGAGAGTGCCCTCTTGCCGAATTTTTATCTTGACTTACCGAACTCCGATTTGGACGTGCAAGGTACCGTTTCGAAGCTATCGACGCAAGGATCGCCGTGATATTTTTATTGGAATTTTCTGGACATTTGCTGCAGGTGATAATTTGACAGTTTGGTACTCGTGATTGTATGTGGTTATAAGTGCTGAATTTGGGAGTCTAGTGTAATTAGTGGATTTCTTGATGTACCAGGAGTGTTGCGGGTGTGCTAAAATTGTGGGAGCGAGGATTTGGAATTTTGGTATTTTCTGACTGTACGAGTTTGGACAGTTGCGCTTCAGGTGGGTGGTTGTTGTACTCCTCTCTTGTATGCCCACTAGGAATATCAGAGTACCCTTGCTATGACAATGCTAAATGTGTTGATTGGTAGACTTGCATGCTCTAGGAAATTGATAATTGGTTATCAGATCTCTAATAAATTATTGTTAGATTAATCACTCGATTTAATCGCTTATTGATCCTGGAATTGTATACTTGGAGACAAATAGAAATAGAGGACTGCAAAACTGATGTTTGTGCATGTGAGACGGTCACTCTAGCTTATGTCACTTCAAACTGTTATACTTAGAAATTGGACAAAATATTGGAACACTGCATGATTAAATTGGTCACATAATTATTGTCATCTTTTACTGCTACACTATTTTTGGGACTTGACTTAGGAGAAACCATGCATTTACTCTTTCTTCTCCTATTATGGACATTAGCGGCTTAATCGCTCAGGTTCGAGCGTATGTTGGACAGTGTAGTCAGGTATTGGGGATTGGGACAGGTTAGGGGTATGGCAGGGTGTTGCGGCGACCACGGATCTTGGGTGGTTGACCGGTTTGTACTATCGCATCAGATTGGGTGTTTTGGGGATCGGGCTTTCTTTAGTGGAGGGTTGTTCCCACTTCTGTGAGTCTCGATCCAGTCCTGCTATTATGAGACAGTGGTTACAGAGATGCTTGATACAGTGATATTTTACTCGTGTGGGTCGCTCCCCTCGAGTGCCACTCCGGAGTAGGCTTTCCACGGTGCAGAGCGCCGGGCACCTTGCTGCTTTCCACGGTGTGAGCGCCGGGCACCATGCTGGTTTCTTGAGTTCGACAGCAGAGCAGGCAGTGCCAGTGTTCACTGGCTGTCAGATTGGGTCATTATGACAGGCTTCTTGATTCTGATGCATCACTTTCTCCATCCTTATTGGTTGGTCATATAGAGGCATATTAGGGATAGCACTTTATCAGTTGCTTTATTTATCTGCATCTCCTTTCTTTTCCTTTCCCTTTTTCGCCTCTGAGCACCTGGTGGGCATATCTGAGCTGAGGCTTTACCCACTAGGGGAGGCTACTGTTTATAGTAGTACTGACCCCCATTGTTTTTCTTGTTTCTTTCTTTCCCTTGTTTTGCAGAGTCCTCAGTGGGAGTTGCTGGGCCGTCAGCAACTGATCGAGGTAAGCGAATTGCGGACTAGATAGAGAGCCACCGAGGGTCATAGCTGGAGATTTTGGGTACCAGGACTTCTCAGACAGTGTTTTTGTATTTCTTTTTGGGGACTGGCTTCTGCCAGCTGTTTGTATTATAGTAGTGAGCTGGGAGAGACATCTGTATTTTATCTTACTGTTGTACCTTTTACTTCCAGCATCTGTCTGAGATACAGTAGTTTTATCTTAGCTCTGATTATTATGCTCTTTTATTATTATTTCTTATCTGAGCAGGTTACCGACGCTTCGTGTATGTGGGAAATACCGCATGCACGGCGGATCTGTAGACGGGCCCGGGTTCTGGTTTACACCCGGGGCGTGACAGATTAAGTTGGTATCAGAGCTTAGGGATAGGTCAGTTGGGACTTAGGAAACCCTAGGCTTTTGGACAGACCCTAGGATTATAGGGCGTGAGTGGCGTGACTTGTTGCGAAAGTCGGTGATTTTTACTGTTAACTCTTCCTGTGAGTGAAGAGTGATCGACATAGTCTATTTCTGTTGAACCATTATGTTGGCTGCAGACAACATAAGGTTACAGAAATAGGGGGATGTCTTTTGACTTTCGCCAGATTGGGTCGTGTGGAGTTTTGTTGCTGATGTTTGGTTTCTTGTGGCAGGATGCCTCCACGACGTCGGATTCCCACTCGGGGTGTTCCTTCGCCCCCTGTTGAGCCAGAGCAGCCTACACCACCCGAGCTTACTGAGTTGAGGGCCTTGGTGGCCCAGTTGGCGGAGGGTCAGCGCCGCCAGGAGCAGAGGATTGAGCAGCTGCTTGCTCAGAGGGAGGCACCACCCCCAGCTGTTCCGGAGGTCCCTGTGCCTCTTGTTGCACCTTTTGTGCCGTCAGCGCCATCTTCGAGTAGCGGGGCTCCTGCGGCATTTCAGCCTTTGACTGCGGAGGAGGAGCGGGATTTTGCTGACAGACTCGCTGCATTTGTTAAGCGGGGACCACCTAGATTCTCGGGGCGGGATGCTCAGCCCCGGGCTGTTGGGATTTGGCTTTCTGCGATGGAGAAGCTTTTTCGGGACTTCTTCATCGACCCGAAGTACCGAGTGCACATGGCGGTGCACTGTTTGGACGGAGATGCTGATTTCTGGTGGCAGCGAGTTGAGCCACTGGAGTTCCGGATCACCAGGCAGTTACCTTGGGAGGAGTTCAGACGGATGGTGTTGGACACCTATTTCTCTACCAGTGTGAAGAAGAAATTGGAGGACGATTTGAAGAATCTGCAGCAGGGCAATCGACCGGCCCAGGCCTATTTTCAGGAGTTCAGGGAGTTGCTGAACTGTGTGCCCTACGTCGCTCGTGACGGTCCGCACCAGGTTGAGTTGTTCGAGGGAGGCCTTCGTCCAGAGATTTTTACACTTGTGCATGCTCAGAGATTTCAGACCTTGGAGGCAGCCGCAGAGCATGCACAGTGGGTGGAGAGAGGCGATCAGGAGGTGGCCAGACGGAGGGCCGCGGTCGCGCAGAGTTCCGACAGGAAGCGACCAGCCCCAGAGGACGGGGGACAGGCCAGCTCTTGGAGACCGCCACGGCCGCCGCAGTCCCAGTCTTATGGCCGTGGGCGATCTGATAGGAGAGGGCCTGGGGGACCCCAGAGACCGCAGCCGCATCAGCAGCAGCACCAGCAGCAGAGATCGCATCAGGGGCAGCAGAGATCTCAGCAGCAGTCCTCGAGACAGCAGCAGCAGCAGCCGAGACAGCCCCGATCTTCTGACCGATGTATTTTCTGTGGAGGTCAGCATGCCGCCATTACTTGTGACCAGAGATGGGGTCGATGCTTCCGTTGTGGACAGCCAGGGCATGTGCGAGCTACTTGCCCCCTTTCTACTTCCTCGGCACCGTCATCGGCATCGGCTCCATATCCCCCTCAGCAGCAGCGGCCACCAGCTCAGCGGCCTTATGCTCCAGCGAGCAGGCCGTCCACTTCTCATCCTGTGGATTCTCGACCTCCAGCACCGAGCGGGCGGGTGTATGCCGCCCAGTTGGCGGATTCTTCAGCGGCAGACCAGGTGGTGGCAGGTATTATTCTACTCTTTGGTATTCGGGCTCGTACTTTATTCGACACTGGAGCATCTCATTCTTTTATTAGTCGAGCATTTGCATCCCTGCATGACTTAGAGAGAGAGTCCTTGTCACATACATTAGAGGTGCGGATTCCTGATCATATTTTGCATGTCGAGGAGCGTTGTGTGGCTTGCCCTGTGCAGTTGGGGCCTTGGATTTTGCCTGCAGACTTGCTTGTCTTGCAGCAGCTCCATGATTTTGACTTGGTGTTGGGGATGGATTGGCTGTCGCGGTATTCCGCCACTATCGACTGCAGAGAGAGGACGGTGACTCTTCGCGAGCCAGGACAGGAGGAGTTCATCTTCAGAGGCTGCCAGAGCACGCTGTTCGCAGCGACCATTTCCTCGGCCAGAGCTAGGAGGATGATGAGTAGGGGTTGTACTGCCTTCTTGGCCACTGTGGTGGAGGTGCCTACGGCGGCACTGGGACTCGAGGATATCCCTATTGTCCGAGAGTTCCCAGATGTGTTTCCCCCAGAGCTGACGACGATGCCGCCGGAGAGGGAGATTGAGTTCGTGATTGATGTAGTTCCTGGAACTGCACCAATCTCAAAGGCACCCTATAGGATGGCGCCAGCTGAGTTGAGGGAGTTGAAAGCCCAGCTTCAGGATCTTTTGGATAGGGGCTTTATCAGACCCAGTGTTTCTCCGTGGGGAGCGCCTGTGTTGTTTGTTAAGAAGAAGGATGGGTCACTGCGGTTGTGTGTGGATTATAGGGAATTGAACAAAGTGACCATCCGGAACAAGTATCCCCTCCCCCGGATTGATGATTTGTTTGATCAGTTACAGGGAGCATCGGTGTTCTCGAAGATTGATCTGCAGTCCGGTTACCACCAGCTGAGGGTGAGGGCCGAGGACATCTCCAAGACGGCTTTCAGATCGCGGTACGGGCATTATGAGTTTACTGTGATGCCTTTCGGGTTGACAAATGCCCCTGCCGCATTCATGGACTTGATGAACAGGATTTTTCAGCCGTTTTTGGACCGGTTTGTGGTGGTGTTCATAGATGATATTCTGATCTACTCCCGTAGTGATTTGGAGCACGAGGAGCACTTGAGGACCGTGCTACAGCTTCTGCGAGAGAAGAAGCTGTATGCTAAGTTCAAAAAGTGTGAGTTTTGGCTCCGGGAGGTTGCTTTTCTGGGTCATGTTGTTTCAGCTGCTGGAGTGGCGGTGGATCCGGCCAAGGTGGATGCTATTCGAGATTGGCCGAGGCCGACGACTATCACTGAGGTGCGGAGCTTTCTTGGTTTGGCGGGCTACTATCGGCGTTTTGTGGAAGGCTTTGCGAAGCTTTCCTCTCCCCTCACTCGTCTGACCAGGAAAGGAGTTAAGTTTGTTTGGAGCGAGACTTGCCAGAGCTGTTTTGAGGAGCTGAAGCAGAGATTGATGACCGCTCCAATCCTTGCCCTTCCAGTTATGGGGGAAGGATTTGTGATTTACAGTGATGCCTCACATAGTGGTTTGGGGTGTGTGTTGATGCAGCAGGGTAGGGTGATTGCCTATGCTTCACGGCAACTGAAGGACTATGAGAAAAATTACCCTACTCATGATCTGGAGTTGGCAGCGGTGGTGTTTGCTCTGAAGCTGTGGCGGCATTACTTGTATGGTGAGCATTGCGAGATATATACTGATCACAAGAGCTTGAAGTATCTGTTCACCCAAAAGGAGCTGAATTTGAGGCAACGCCGGTGGTTGGAGCTGCTAAAGGATTATGATCTGAGTATCCTTTATCACCCCGGCAAGGCCAATGTTGTGGCGGATGCTTTGAGCAGGAGGACGAGTCTGAGTTTATTGATCTCGCAGCAGGCGCCGTTGGTCGAGCAGATGAGGCGATTACAGCTGGAGGTAGTATCCCCTGGGGTCTCTGCTAGACTTATGTCTATGGTCTTGCAGCCCACTCTGTTGGAGAGGATCAGGGACACTCAGAGTGAGGACCCCCACTTGACGAGGATCAGGACGCAGCTTCAGGCGGATCAGACAGGGGATTTTTCTGTGGATAGCTCGGGAGTACTGCGGTACAGGGACCGAGTGTGTGTGCCTTTGGATCAGGAGATTAGAGATCAGATTTTGAGGGAGGCCCACCATACACCTTATACCGTCCATCCTGGAGGTACTAAGATGTATAAGGACCTCAAGGCACAGTTTTGGTGGCCCGGAATGAAGCGGGACATTGGGAGATTCGTAGCTCACTGTTTAACTTGTCAGCAAGTGAAAGCAGAGCATCGCGTCCCTGCTGGCAAGTTGCAGAGTCTTCCAATTCCCGAGTGGAAATGGGACCACATCACTATGGATTTCGTCACTGGATTGCCGAGGGCGCAGAGCGGGGCAGATGCGATCTGGGTTATTGTTGACAGACTCACCAAGTCGGCGCACTTCTTACCGGTTCAGATGACTTGGTCATTGGAGTATTTGGCACAGTTATATATGGATGAGATAGTGAGGCTTCACGGTATACCTGCTTCGATTGTGTCAGATCGGGACCCGAGATTCGTATCACGCTTTTGGGGGAGTTTGCATTCTGCTTTGGGGACTCAGCTCAGGTTTAGCACCGCTTTCCACCCACAGACCGATGGGCAGTCAGAGCGCACCATACAGACCCTCGAGGATATGCTTAGAGCGTGCGTTATGGATTTTGGAGGAGGGTGGTACCGGCACTTATCTTTGGTTGAGTTCGCGTACAACAACAGCTATCAGGCGAGCATCCGGATGGCTCCGTTTGAAGCGTTGTATGGACGCAAGTGTCGGTCTCCCCTATACTGGAGTGACGTGGGTGAGAGGAGGACTTTGGGACCGGAGTTACTTTTGGAGGCAGAGGAAAAAGTCAGGATTATTCGCCGGCATCTTGAGACAGCCCAGAGTCGTCAGAAGAGCTACGCAGATACTCGACGGCGAGACCTGGAGTTTCAGGTTGGTGATCATGTCTTCTTGAAGGTCTCGCCCTCGAAAGGGGTCCGGAGATTTGGAGTACGGGGGAAGCTCAGCCCCCGCTTTATTGGACCCTTTGAGGTACTTGACAGAGTTGGTCCTGTGGCATACAGAGTTGCCTTACCCCCGCGCCTGGCCGGAGTTCATGATGTCTTCCACGTCTCAGCTCTGAGGAGATATGTTTTTGACCCGTCGCACGTGATTGACTTCACTTCGTTGGAGATCGGCGAGGACTTGGTCTACGAGGAGCGCCCGTTGCGGATTCTTGCTCGTGAGGTGAGGGAATTGCGCAATCGGGCCATTCCATATGTGAAGATCCTGTGGAGCAATCATGAGGAGCGAGAGGCTACATGGGAGCTGGAGACAGAGATGAGAGATGCCTACCCCTTCTTGTTCGAGGCCGCAGTTTGAGGTACGTCTGCTTTGTTTATCTTTGTTTCGGGGACGAAACTTTTTTAGTGGGGGAGGGTGTAGTACCCCGAACCCCCATGCAGCTTTTTCCCGTGAATCCACTGTTTAGACACCTGTTGATGGTGTATCTGGCCCATAGTGCATCAAAGGGATGCCACCGATGGACCCTGTGAGCTTTGGTTAGCTGTTTTGGCCTTCGGCTGCTTTTGCCGAATTTTAGAAAAGGATTTAGGCCAAACGGAGGATGGATTTGGATTCAGCGCGGAAAAACACTTGAGATTGGCTTTTTGTTCGCCCAATTCTGAGTCCGGATGTCCAAAAGCGGACTCCCGGAAGTTTTGGCAGTTTTCGGCGCTTGCGGGAGCCTCCGGCAAATTTTGGAGGCGGAATTTGGCCAAACGGACCTCGTTTTTGGAATCAGCGCGCGAAAACGGTCAAGATGGGCTATTTACTTGTCATTTTTGAGCTTGCGGGTACTGTTCACGCCGGAATAGTGTCGCCGGCGATCGCCGGCGGCTGCCGGCGGCGGCGGCGCGGCCTCGGGCAGGCGGCAGGCGGCGGCGCGCGGCGCGGGCAGGGCGCGGGCAGGCGCCCGGGCAGGCGCGCGGTCCACGGCGGCGCGCGTGCACCAGGCGGTGCCACGTGGCGAGGCCTTGTTGGTCCGGTTCTGTGCTCCCGGTCCACGCAACCGGCTGAGATGGTGACCGGGGCAGGTGGCCGTACGCCCGGGTCAGCCGCGACGTGCGCGGTCCACGGCACGACGTGCGTGGTGCACGGGTTGCCGGGCCACGTGTCGCGCGGCCATTGGCGGGCTCTGGTGCTCCGGGTGCAGCGGGGTCTGAGGGAGTGGTGGACTGGGCTGCGCGGTGGACCGGGCCGCACTGTGCGCGCCCGGAAGTTCTGGGCCGGGCCGCACTGTGCGCGCCCGAAATGGGCCGAGCGCCCGAAAGTGGGGACTCGTTGGGTATTAATCCAATTGTTTTTTCCCTCAGCCTATTTAAGCCAATCCGAGCTCACTCTTTTGGGGTTTTTCTCCCAAACCGAGCCTCTTCAGCCCAAGCACCTTTCAAGCAAAGATTTTCATCTTTTTGTGCTGGATCTCCCTGCCAAGTTTCAAGAGTTTTGGAGGCACGAATCCCGAGGTTCCCCATTTTACGGTGCGGCGCGACGTTGCTTCCTAGTGTTCTTCTTCGGCGCAGCGATCGTATTTTTGCTCCCCTGGGCTACCCCGACATCATTTTCCTGTGATTCTTGCACCAGTGGACTCCTAAGAGGTAGGACTTCATCTTTCGTTTTGGTCGCGCTTTCCCGTTTCGAGGTTTTGGCACGGTTTTCGAGGCAGTAAGTGACCCCTTTTTCTGTATGGAATTCCTTGACAGCAGCGGGGTATTTTGGCCATATCTTTGCGCACGAGCGTCTGACGGAAACGAGCTTATACAACTTTTTCATCTACGGATCGCAAGGAACGCGCTCGTATTTTTATTGGATTTTTGTGAATTTTCTTTCGAGGTGAGAATTAATGATTTCTCTGTGAACAGTAATCAGTCCTTAATACAGATTGTTGTATGAGAGTGCCCTCTTGCCGAATTTTTATCTTGACTTACCGAACTCCGATTTGGACGTGCAAGGTACCGTTTCGAAGCTATCGACGCAAGGATCGCCGTGATATTTTTATTGGAATTTTCTGGACATTTGCTGCAGGTGATAATTTGACAGTTTGGTACTCGTGATTGTATGTGGTTATAAGTGCTGAATTTGGGAGTCTAGTGTAATTAGTGGATTTCTTGATGTACCAGGAGTGTTGCGGGTGTGCTAAAATTGTGGGAGCGAGGATTTGGAATTTTGGTATTTTCTGACTGTACGAGTTTGGACAGTTGCGCTTCAGGTGGGTGGTTGTTGTACTCCTCTCTTTGTATGCCCACTAGGAATATCAGAGTACCCTTGCTATGACAATGCTAAATGTGTTGATTGGTAGACTTGCATGCTCTAGGAAATTGATTATTGGTTATCAGATCTCTAATAAATTATTGTTAGATTAATCACTCGATTTAATCGCTTATTGATCCTGGAATTGTATACTTGGAGACAAATAGAAATAGAGGACTGCAAAACTGATGTTTGTGCATGTGAGACGGTCACTCTAGCTTATGTCACTTCAAACTGTTATACTTAGAAATTGGACAAAATATTGGAACACTGCATGATTAAATTGGTCACATAATTATTGTCATCTTTTACTGCTACACTATTTTTGGGACTTGACTTAGGAGAAACCATGCATTTACTCTTTCCTTCTCCTATTATGGACATTAGCGGCTTAATCGCTCAGGTTCGAGCGTATGTTGGACAGTGTAGTCAGGTATTGGGGATTGGGACAGGTTAGGGGTATGGCAGGGTGTTGCGGCGACCACGGATCTTGGGTGGTTGACCGGTTTGTACTATCGCATCAGATTGGGTGTTTTGGGGATCGGGCTTTCTTTAGTGGAGGGTTGTTCCCACTTCTGTGAGTCTCGATCCAGTCCTGCTATTATGAGACAGTGGTTACAGAGATGCTTGATACAGTGATATTTTACTCGTGTGGGTCGCTCCCCTCGAGTGCCACTCCGGAGTAGGCTTTCCACGGTGCAGAGCGCCGGGCACCTTGCTGCTTTCCACGGTGTGAGCGCCGGGCACCATGCTGGTTTCTTGAGTTCGACAGCAGAGCAGGCAGTGCCAGTGTTCACTGGCTGTCAGATTGGGTCATTATGACAGGCTTCTTGATTCTGATGCATCACTTTCTCCATCCTTATTGGTTGGTCATATAGAGGCATATTAGGGATAGCACTTTATCAGTTGCTTTATTTATCTGCATCTCCTTTCTTTTCCTTTCCCTTTTTCGCCTCTGAGCACCTGGTGGGCATATCTGAGCTGAGGCTTTACCCACTAGGGGAGGCTACTGTTTATAGTAGTACTGACCCCCATTGTTTTTCTTGTTTCTTTCTTTCCCCTTGTTTTGCAGAGTCCTCAGTGGGAGTTGCTGGGCCGTCAGCAACTGATCGAGGTAAGCGAATTGCGGACTAGATAGAGAGCCACCGAGGGTCATAGCTGGAGATTTTGGGTACCAGGACTTCTCAGACAGTGTTTTTGTATTTCTTTTTGGGGACTGGCTTCTGCCAGCTGTTTGTATTATAGTAGTGAGCTGGGAGAGACATCTGTATTTTATCTTACTGTTGTACCTTTTACTTCCAGCATCTGTCTGAGATACAGTAGTTTTATCTTAGCTCTGATTATTATGCTCTTTTATTATTATTTCTTATCTGAGCAGGTTACCGACGCTTCGTGTATGTGGGAAATACCGCATGCACGGCGGATCTGTAGACGGGCCCGGGTTCTGGTTTACACCCGGGGCGTGACACAACCATTCTACGAGGCTCTCAGTCTTTTTTTCCGAAGGCCTCCAGCCACTCCTTCGAGCCTCCGAAGAACTTCAACGACTTGAGGAGCTTCTCAGCTTTCTCATGGCCTCTTCTCACCATTCTCTTCTCCCTATGCGAGAACATTGCTTCATTTTTTTTCTATCCTCTTGACTATCTTCACTCGCCTCCCTTCAGTCGACCGTCTTTAGGGAAGTCGCGACGGTTGAGACCCACTTCCGTTCGATTGAAGCTCATCAGGTGTCGGCCGCTGCTCAAACAACCCCATAGGCAAGTGCGAAGCCCGGCTGTCTCAGTTCAACAACACTAAGCCGGCATCGAGAAGGAAATCGCCAAAACAGAGCTCCGCCTCGCTCACTCCAAGCAAGATTTAGCCACCGATCAATTGGCGATTGACGTGGCTAAGTGTGACGCCCCACTTCCCAGGGGTTCACCCATCCTAGAACTACTCTAGCTCTAGCACGCTTAACTTTCATGTTCCTCTTGGATCTTGCTACCATCCAAAATGCTGTAGCCGGGTTAGAGATTTAGTCCTATTATATCATTTATATAGAGGACTAATCCAAATTCCGGGGGTGTCACACTAAGGCTCAACTAAAGGCGGAGGCAGATCTTCGCCATGGGCTTAGTGGCCTTCTCGAGGGTCATTTTGCAATGAAACGTCGAAAGAAAGCGGCTCACCATTTGCAGGCACTGGTTGAAGTCGAATGGCGGCAGCTCAAAGACTTGATATCTTAAGCCTTCGATGCTTTTCTTTCTTTTCTTTTTCGAACACTTTTGTATTAAAACATTCGACCATAATTGCCCTCGGATAAAATCTTGAGTTTGTTTACATCATGTCTATATTGTTTACATCATGTCAAAAGGAGACCATTTTTCCGTTTGAGTGTTGTAACTCACTTTAAATTAGCTATATTGTGCAGGAATTGAAATGAGAACCAGATGCACGAGCAAGTCCTCAGACAGCTCTAACTTTAGTGCTTTAATTTTGAAGCAACGTGAGACATCTCCATGATGTACTCTCTTATGTTGTCCTTTCCTTTATACCTCATTGAAACAAGTTTCGATAGTAATGTACTTGTTTTAGCCTTTATATTCTTGGTAAAGCGCTTTTCTAGTTCCTCAAGAAACTTCTTGGTATCATCCTCATCAGATATAACGCCCCTGAAAGTTTCTGGAATTGCACGTTTCATAATCATGAGACTCATGCGATTAGAACGTTCCAACTTCTCAAAGTCCCTTTTATTCTTAGCGGAACTTTTATATGTAAGAGAAGGGGGTTGTTCTATCTGTAGCGCAAAATCCAGATCCATGCAACCGAGAACAATCATAACGTTCTATTTTCAATTCTTGAAATTTGTGCCATTCAGCACTGGGATTAAATTGATATTTGCAGATATTGAAGAAGTAGAAATATTAACTGAACAGAGAATAAAAAAACAAGCATTAAGCTCACAATTTTATCCATAACAAAAATATAATAAATAAATTCAAATAATGGGGCCCCAAAATAAGATATCTAGAACAACATTGACATTCAGTTTTTGGACAGAAAATATCAATTGTAAGTGGTACTCTCAACGTAGTAATCAAATACTAATAATTAATTCTGTCAAATAATAAGTCTTTCTTTGGATAGACTTATTATTTACGCGGTACACTTGATAATTGTCACATATTTATTATCACGATTGTATGTGAAGTTTGGCCAAATAGTTACCTTCCTTTGGGCCGGTCGCCATTCGCATAAACAACAAATATATACATCCAAAATATTTTAAATAAACTAATCTACACAAGAGATGTTACTTTGGTAACACGTTGTTTCAATTAATCTATTTTTAAAAATTCGACATTCCAAAAATAAAAAATACCAAAATTTGAATTTAATTTTTAAAATTATGTTTTGCATAAAGAAATTCAAAAAAAAAATTACTTTATGATCCGAAATCGTTAAACAACCAAAATTCGGAATCCAAAATATTACAAATCAAACTACAATGCGGAAAAAAAAAAATAAGGATTCATGACAATTTACTTAAAAAAAAAAAAAACATCTAACGATTTAAACATGTGAAACTCTAATATCACTTATTAGATCCTTATGCAAATTAATGCGAAATAACCAAAAAACACACATAAATTATTAGATAATCGTTAATCTATTTAAAAATATTATAAATGCTTATCGGAATCCATGCCTGATGCAACACGTTTCTAGATTTTATCGTTTCTCAAATATCGACAATAAAATTGCTTGGATTGAGTGTTTCCAAGTATAGATTCTTCATCTAATTAATTTGCTCTGAATGGACCACTAAGCTATTATATTCCTTATATACTAAGTTTAATTAGGATTCCAAAAATCCTAATTAGAGTTATATTGGATTTCTACACATTAATAACCCATACACAATACATATTTTCAGAGCCCAAATTAAATCACTTAATGATTCTATTAAATTACATAGTCCATAATATAATTATAAATTTATATATTAACTCATATATAAAAAAAATTAAATCCAATAAAATATACTGCGATATTTTTTTTTTGAAAAAAAAAAATGGTTTTGTCAAGAAAATCTTACCATATAAATTGCAAGCCATTCAACTTATGTTTAAAAAAGTAAAAAGTAAAACAATATAATACTAAGCAAGGCCTTTTCTCTCTCTCTCTCTCTCTCTCTCTCTCTCTATATATATATATATATATATATATATCGGATACTTTTGTTTTGCACCTGAGGCCATTGAAATGAGGATCTACTTGTTAAAAAATGAGCACTCATAAATTAAATAAAATTTATAATATAGCTGATAAATATTATTCAAAAAATTGAGAAAGTGTCAATTCAAAAATTAAAGATAAAGGACAATTTCAGATAGACCTAAATTAATGATTGTTCAGCTATTGGCACTTTAAAATGAGAATTTATTTATCCATGTAACATGGGGCAAAAAAAAATTAGATTATATCTTATTGAGAGAAGCTAATCGCGTTGTTTTTATATATATATATATATATATATATATATATATATATATATATATATATATATATATATATATATATTTACACATGGTCAATTTCGAATCACACATCGAGGTTGATTAATTCACATATTTTTAGATCCTCGATGAAGATTCTGTAATCAACCTTCAAAAGTCACGGTAAATTAAGTTACAAATTTCTCTAGAATGTGTTAATTCAAAAAATTAAAGTAGAAGGGGGGTAATTAAATTAAAGTGAAGCAGTATTTCTACGTGATGCTTTGGTAAGGAAAACGTAAGCCCCTCATCTGAGGTGACGAGCAGTGGTTGGTCAACCAACGGCTTTGCAGTCGAAAAATGTTGATTGCGTCGCCTACAAAGTGAAAGTCTCGCTCTGACTTTGAGATTCGGACTTCTTCCTACAGCACCCGCCTAGTTCGTCATCCCACATCTTTCAGTCCCTCTTCCTTTTCCTTTCCTTTTTTTTTTTTTTTTTGGCAAGACTTAGAGGTTATATTTGGTTGGACTATAAATAAGAATTATTTATTTTTAATATAGTTATAATTTTAAAAATAAATAGAAATTCGAGTAATTTTAAGTTTGTAAATAAAAATTAGTTGTTTTTCAGAATAAAAGAAATAGTATTTGTTTGGTTAGATTGAAATAGTAAAAATAAAAATAATTATAATTTTAAAAAAATAATATTTAACATATTTAATTAACTACTGCTAAATAATTCTAAATATTAATTAATAAAATAATTAATCATGAGCATTATTAATTAATAATTTAACTAATTATAAATAATTTAATAAATTAAAACTAATAAATAAATTAGTTAATTATTTAATAGTGATATAATTTGTTAAAAAAATAATTAGATTAGTCAAAATATTAAATTAATTAAAAAATTAATATAATAATTAAAATTAATTTTATTTTAATTAAACTTGTTCCCAGATGGGAATAAATTTATTTAAAAAAAAAATGATAGAATAGTAATTCTAATATTATATCAGCTTATTTTAAAGAGATAAAATTTGTTATTCCTATCAGTAACCGAACACTGCCAGATAATTTGAAACGGGGCGGGACGGAAAAAAGTTTTTGGTGAATATTTTATGACTACAAATCGATTAAGGAGGCTCTAGCTTTACATTCTATTTTCTTAGCGGATGAAACAGATTCAAAATATACTATTTTATTTTAAAATTTTGACTTCCACTTATCATTTCATTCTGAGTGAATTTAAATGAAAACTCCATCAGCCTAGCCTAGATCTATTTGTATCGCTCCTGGTGATTCCAGGCAGAACTTAGTTGGTAACTTTTTCCATTTTTTTGAATAAGTAGGTAACTTGTCATTGGCGAAAAAAGCAAGAGTAGGAAAATAAGTTGATTTTGATGACTCCTATTTTGATTGTACATGCATTTTTTTTTATGATTAAAACTTTTTAATTAGTTTAGAGTGACAGTTTGATGGTTTATTAGTTGTTGTTGACAGTTTGTGATATAATAGGTTAAAATACAGGAAACTATACAAGCATAGTATACTTCTAATAGGTTAAAACTTTTACAAGTATAATAGCCGGACTATATATATATATATATATATATATATATATATATATATATATATATATATATATATAGTCCGGCTATTATACTTGTAAAAGCACTAAGTAATTGGTGCTTATAAGTTTTTTAATATGACACCCCAATAGTTTCATATCGGATGGAAATATAATTGTGTTTAGGTATATAAGAGACATAGATACTAGTAATAATAATTGGGCTTAAGAATTTTGGGCCGGTAGTTTGGATCCAACGAATTATTATTACTAGTGGACGTTGGATCGTTACATTGGTATCAAAGCCAGTCATCAGACGAAAGTGTGTGGCGAGTCTCGGCTGAGCCAGAGATATGAAAGACAAGATAACGGATTATGTAAGGGGTCTGCATGACAAGGCTAGCGAGACAAGTCTCACATCGCTTGGTAATCTTGGGTTGTGCGTGTGTTTGGGCTGACGAGAACGCCAGGTCTAAACGGGGGGAGTCTGTGACACCCCAATAGTCTCACATTGGATGGGAATGTGGTTGTGTTTGGATATATAAGAGACATATACACTAGTAATAATAACTGGGCTTAAGTATTTTGCGATGTGGTTTGGGCTCAACGAATTATTATTGCTAATGGGCTGGGTCATTACATCTACCGTTAGATCTATCCTTTTGACTAATTTCATCCCTTAGATCATATTATTCTATCAACCACTCACTAAATCCAAGGGGCCCACTATCATCCTAACCACACATCCTTTCATCCAAGGGCTAAAAACCTACAAGCACCAATGACTTGACACTTTTAAAAGCATAGAAGCTCAATTCATATATATATATATATATATATATATATATATATATATATATATATATATATATATATATATATATATATATAAAGAGAGAGAGAGAGAGAGAGAGAGAGAGAGAGAGAGTCCGGCTACTATGTTTGTAGGAGCACCAAGCAATTGGTGCTTATAAGTTTTCTACCATTTGATCTACCCCGTTGACTAATTTTATCTCTTAGATCATTCTATTTCACCAACCACTCACTTAACCCATGGGGCACACTATTACCTAACTATACATCTTTTTATCCAAAGGCTAAAACCTACAATAACAAATGACTTGATACTTTAAATGCATAGGAGCTCAATTATATATATATATATATATATATATATATATATATATATATATATATATACCACCCACTAAACCCAAGGGGCCCACTTTCATCCTAACCGCACATCCTTTCATCCAAAGGCTAAAAACCTATAAACACCAATGACTTGATACTTTTAAAAGCATAGGAGCTCAATTCATATATATATAGTGTGCCCCTTGGGTTTAGTGGGTGGTTGGTGGAATAGTATGATTTAAGGGGTGAAATTAGTCAAAAGAATAGATTTAACGGTAGAAAACTTACAAGCACGAATTGCTTGGTACTTTTAAAAGTATAGTAGCCGGACTCTCTCTCTCTCTCTCTCTCTCTCTCTCTCTCTATATATATATATATATATATATATATATATATATATATATATATATATATATATATATATATATATATATATATATATATATATAACTAGGCTGGAATATTATCGATAGCACCAAGTCATTGGTGCTACTAATTTTTTAACCCTTGGACTAAGAGATGTGTGGTTAGGATGATAGTGGTCCCCTAGGGTTTAGTGGGTGATTAGTTGAATCCTAGGGGACCACTATAATCCCAACCGCACATCCTTTTATCCAAGTACTGAAAACTTGGTAGCACCAATTGCTTGGTGCTATCGATAGTATTCCAGCCGGACTATATATATAGTCTGACTACTATGTTATCGGTAGCACCAAGCACTTGGTGCTATCAAGTTTTCAGCCGTTAGATCTACCCCTTTGATCATTTCCACACATTAAATTATAATATTCCACTAACCACCCACTAAACCCTATGTGATGCCCCACTTCCCAGGGGGTCACCCATCCTAGAACTACTCTAGCTCTAGCACGCTTAACTCTCATGTTCCTCTTGGATCTTGCTACCATCCAAAATGCTATAGCCGGGTTAGAGATTTAGTCCTATTATATCATTTATATAGAGGACTAATCCAAATTCCGGGAGTGTCACATTCTTCCCCCCTTTAAGCCCTGACGTCCATGTCAGGCTCAAACACACTCACAAGCACCAGGCTATGTGAGACTCGTCTCGCTAGCCTTAGCCGACCTTGTGAGGAGCTGCACTCCACTCACAACGGTCATTAGCCGGGGAGCCTCGCTCTACCCACTATATTACCCTGGCTCAGCCGAGACTCATCTCACATTTCCGGCTGGTGAATGGCTCTGATACCAATTGTGACGCCCCACTTCTCAGGGGGTCACCCATCCTAGAACTACTCTAGCTCTAGCACGCTTAACTCTCATGTTCCTCTTGGATCTTGCTACCATCCAAAATGCTATAGCCGGGTTAGAGATTTAGTCCTATTATATCATTTATATAGAGGACTAATCCAAATTCCGGGAGTGTCACACCCTAGGGGCCCACTATCATTCTAACTGCACATCTCTTAATCCAAGGTCTAAAAACTTAATAGCACGAATGCCTTTGTGCTATTGATAGCATGGTAATCTAATTTATATATATATATATATATATATATATATATATATATATATATATATATATATATATATATATAGTAGTGCTACTATACACTCATGAGTATAAACCCCATCGTACTCATAAGTTATTTTCGATTATGGAGCTTGCAAATCGACGATTCATACCGATAAATGTGATTTAGAGCACTTTAAACTTTTAGAAAATAAATTTTGTAATTTTTCGAAATCATAATAAAGTCTATCAAGTGAGAATAAAATGAACGGTCAAAATCGAACGACTTTCTAAAAATAGAGGATCAGATTCTTCAATTTAAAATCAGATTTATTGATCTCTATCTAAATAGTGAATAGAATTTTCTATCAAAATTTCAACCTACTTTAATTCTTTTACACCGTGTTGAGACCAGAATTTTCGCCACTCAAGGGAGTGACACGTGGCGTCAAACATTGGCTAAAGACATCAGTCGATAGAAGGATGAGTCAACAAATAGGGAATTGCGTCTTAACTAAGACGAATATCAATCGCGTGAAAACGTACCATGCGATGCATGCCTTCGGCTGAAGGCATCAGTCGATAGAAGAAGCAGCCGACGAGAAGATTATCGCCTCATCTAGGACCGATTATCGACCAAAGAAGGATATCAAACCACCCTGGTCTAACGACGAAAATGGCGGAGTCAGAGTCAGCCTTCGGTTGGTCAAGCCGAAAAAGGAAAGACTATGAAAGGAAGGAGTACGAGATTGGTGTGCAAATCTATGAACGAACTCCGAAGCGGCATACGGCGCCCAGCATTGGAAAGCAACGAAGATCCCGCTTCGGCGCGATAATGAGGGGACAAACTTGGACGGAAGAACAGTTATTATCCTATTTGAGGAAGTTTCGACTCAAAAGAAAGTAGTTGAGCAGTTCACGGTGACTCTCCCCTAATTCCGCTGATATTTCAAAATCGGCCCCTGTAAACGTGTCATTTTCTTCGATGGTTTGGGTATTTATACACTCCCTTGCTTTTTCATATCTTTACTGCTTTCCTAGATAGATTTACCGTATTTCCTAGGAGTTGTCTTACTTATAATTTCTTCCATTTTTTCCTCATTGTATCCCCTTTTCAAGCAATACAAAACATTAATCGGCTCCTTAGACGTGTCATTTTCTTATTTCTACTATCTAAGTCGGCTACTCTAGGCCGGACTCAGCCTCTCTCTATCTCTGTATCTCGATTCGGCTAATCTAAGCCGGACGGTCGTGAGAGTTTACTGAGAAGAACCCGGCTGAGAAGATCCCTCCTCGGCCCGATCGTTTTATCCATTGGCATGTGGTGCATCACATTTTAGAGGGTCAACCGAACCACAGGGTCGGTCGACGACCGACGTTTTCGGCGCCAATAACCTTTTGGCACGCCCAGTGGGACCCTGAGCTAACTCTTACCTTTTCCTATCGTTATATTGTCAGAGGACAACAGCCTGAACCTCAGAAATATAGTCGTTCCCAGACATTCTTGGAACAACCAAGGCAGTGACGTCGGACACGCAGATGACCCGGCACCGACACTACCAGAGGTTCCGGAGACCAGCGGAAGGTCGGCACCTCAGGAGCTGACGCTGGCTCAATTGTTCAAGCAAATCACCCGAATGATGGATAGTATCGAGAGGACACAAGCGTCCCTCGAAAGGAACAACCAGGCGCAAGACGGCCCAGTTCGACTCTATGTTGGCCACAATAGCGGCCCCGGGAGAAAATATGGCTCAATTTGGGCAAGTAATGGCCCGCGAAGAGCCGTACAGTGGAGGATACGTGTCCACAGCACCCCAGCAATTGCCGACGTAATCGATCGCGAGGGCGCCGATAATGTCGACAGTGCAACCACAAGTTGCACCACCAGCGGCGGCTACTTATCAAGTGGCGCAGCCGCTGGGGGCAGTACAACCACAGTGGACCCCGTACCATACGGGGATATGGCCGATGTGGCAAAATATTGGCCAGTAATCGGACGCATACTGGGGGGTGACTCTGCCTCCCCCACCGTCATTCATCTAGCCACAGGCTGGGGGCAGGACCGGCAGACAGGTCCCTTTTTAGGGACCTCCTCAAGATTAGGCTAGCTACTACGGGCTGCCACCTCCGCCAGTATAGTTAGCTGCTCTGGTACCACAAGCCGCGCTCGCCGAGATGGTGTGGTGTCCTATTTTCCCGTGTGACTTGATCGTATGGTTGGCAGTGAGAAAACACCTATTTTTGGTGTATCGAATACGTCGCACGTCAAACGGATGCCAAAAACGGACTTAGCGCGCAAAAACATTAAAAATAGCATTTTTCAGGCGAAATTGGGCTAATATGCTGATTTTTCTTTGCGGGCCGGCTCACGGCCCAACCGCGTGCACCGGGAGCAACCAATTTCTGCCAAGCCACGCATCGAGCAATGGTTGGCCGATTACGGGCCACGTGGCGGGCGAGCATTGGTGCGGTGCCCGCGTGCGCCAGGCGGCGCACCTCGTCCCGAGCGCGGCCACGTGTCGCCACGCGGTTGGCTGGCACCCGACCGCCCCACGAGTGCGACGTGGCGCGCTGCGGACCGCCGGATCGTGCTTGCATGGACGCGCCGATGGCCGCCACGTGTCCCGTGCCTCTCCCCTCTCCCCAGCCGGCTACAGAACTCTCAGATTGCACCCAGAAGTCCTTTTCTGATGAAAATTTTGGCTATAAATAGCCCTCTCCTTCTCCAATTTTTGATTTTTCACTCTGGTCATTTTTCTGGGATTTTATAGAGGAGATTCCTAGCCTTCTTCACCCTCTTCTTCACCAGTGAGACACCTTGGGGGAGCCATTGCAGTGCTCATAACCAGGATTGTAGAAGAACTACTCTTAAAGCCATTTCCAGCCATTTTTCATCGCGTTTTAGTGCAGAGGCTCTACAGGACTCATATTTTGGAGTTTTCACCTGATGTTTGCTATGGCATCTTCACAAGAGGTAGGTCTACAACTTCGGTATCCAACACTTTCCCAAGATCTTGAGTTTTCATGAAATTTTTAAGCCATATTTGGGCCCCTTATGCACAACCTAGAAATCTGGACAACACTCAGTAGTTTCCCACTTCTGGATAGTAGGATGGGAGTTTTGAGCTGATTTTTGTGGAAAAATCTTCCGGACTTGAATTTCTACAACTTTGGTATATTATACTTCACATAAATCTGGAGTTTTCTTAGAGTTTATTTACCATCTTTGGAGCACTCGTGCACAGATTGGACTTTTTGATAGTTCATAATATTTATGGGATTTTTCTTTCATTTGTGCATGGATTTTGGAGTTCTTTAGCTTGTTTTGCATATACTCTCGACGAGGAATCCATTGGCTCCTTAAAAGCTGGATTTGGAGCTTATTTGCCTAGGTAACTTTAATGATCTTCATGACCCTGTGACAGGGGATGACTGCAGTTTTGTTTTGGACTTTAAGTTGAGCATTGAACATTTGAATGCAGATATCTTTGGGAATATTTGATATTTTCGGGATTTCAAAGTTTGGATATCTTTTTAAGTTTATGGTGAGAAAATTCTCTTTTGTAATCTGTGGAAAATTCATTATGGATAAGTCCCTATTAATCTTGGAAGTTCATGTTGAAATTTTGGGCAAATTTTTGGACAACATGTATTGATTGATTATTTTGGCTATTAAGGGGTATTAAAAATGGATTTTTGAAGACTTGGAGATGTTCATATGATTGAGGACACCTTAGATTTATTGCTGGGAGCTTCAAATTGAGGTATATAATGCTATATATGCATTTTATTTAGCTTTGGTACGCTTGCTGAAATTCTGGACTTAACCGCGCAGCGTGCGTTTTTTTGGCTATTGTGCCAAATTCGAGTGGCGGATTTGGGTGATTTTCGTGGCGTTGGATTTCTGAGAGACTAAGGATTCTGCACGCCAAATTTCAGCTAGATCAGGCATCGAATCGACTACTTCCAGGTGGGTTGGATTTTCTCCAAAATGTGTGGGCGGTTCTCTAATTCTATTTGTATAGTGAGCATGCATGATTAAATGTACACCGTATGTAATTGAGATGTAAGCATGAGAAGTTGTCCATTTTATGTCGATTGAGGCTTACACGTTGAATTGTACACATTATGAGGATTGAAAGCTTGCATGTTGAGATTATCCACGTTATGTGTTTGAGAGCTTACATGTTGAAAATATTCACCCTATGTTAGTGGAGAGTTTGCATGATTATGGTGTACCCCCTAGTTTGATTGAGAACATGTTGGATGATAATGTTCACTTCATGTTATCTAAGTTGCAAACATGTATGATAGAATTAGTGTTTAATCCTTACTTATGTTAATGGAATTATGGAACCTTGACTAGCACCCCGTCATATTTTGCAAGTATTAACCAAACTAGTAGATAACTCTAACTTGGGCTAGTTTTCTTTATGCTTTAGACATTCCCACACACAGCATTTTTCTTTCCTGGACTTAGAGTTTCTCCTCGCCCGAGTAGCTGGCCGAGTGGTCGTGATGCTGTGGGATGCATGTTGCACTCGTGCCTGGGGGCCGAGTGGAGTCTGGTAGCTATGGTAGATCAGTGCTAGTTTTGGGAGCCGTCTGCGTCGACGGTGGGTCTCCGGCAGTTGAGTACTTCCAGCCAATGAGCTGGTGTTGTGAGTTGGTCATTGTCGATATGATTGATCGTGGATTTGGATTATAGCCTGCATGAGCCATATTGAGCTCGATAAAGATGCGCGGATACTTTTGTAGAGTACCGGGGCTTTGTGTGCTGCACCGACACCACAGTTTGACGCGGTGCGGTGGGACCACCGTAGCATGTATAGAATCTGATTTCGCTTGAGTTCGGGTCTGTAATGACACGGGTTTTTGTAGTATGTTACCCTCCTTCTAATAAAGTGTTCCTTTAGTGGATCAGAACTATCGTATTTCCATAAGTCTATCGGTGTGTGGCGTGAGTATTTTTCTGTAAAAGAGCGCGAAAAATGATGACCGGCGGTGCGATCGGATCTGAAATCCGATGTAGTGATCTCCCAGAATGGAATTTTTAGTGACGCGGTGACTAAACGTGCATCGGAATCCGTGCAAAATATCTTGCACGCCGTATGGGATAATGGGAGTTTATCTCGTAGAAATAATTAATTAAATAATTAATTATTCGGTGTGGAAAGTAAAAACAAAATTTATTTGTACGTACGAGGGAGGAAAATCCCACTTTTCGTAAAAGAGGAAAGCGAAACCCTAACCGAGAGAACGGAAAGGAAAAAAAAAAAAAAAGAGGAGGAGAAAAGGCGAAACCCTAACCGGAGGAAAGAAAGAGGAAGAAGACGGCGGGATCCGATCACCGCGAACCACGTACCGGAAGCAAGAACGCGATCGGTCGATTCCCCGTCGGATTATCCGGTGAGTGTTTTTACGTTCGTAGCATCTTCGGGGTTCTTTCGTATTTTTAGTTGTCTTCTTCGTCTCTGTCTCCATCGTCTCCGCCGGCCCGTCGCCGTTACCGTGCAACTTAGGGCACGACGTGGGTGGGCGGACGACGCGCAGTGCCGCTAGGGCACCACGCGGGCGGGGAAGACGCGCAGTGCCGCTAGGGCACTGCGCGGGCGGACACCGCGAAGGCGGGCGCCGCGGGCGGCACCCACGGGCGCCGCGCGGGCGCCGTGCAGGCCCGCACCCACGCGGGCGCCGCACGGGCGCAGCCGCGCGGGCCCGCACCCGCGCGAGCGCCGCGCGGGCGCCGCCCACGGGCAGCACCCGCGAGTGCCGCCCGCGGGCAGCACCCGCGAGCGCCGCCCGCGGGCCCGCACCAGCGCGGGCGCCGCGCGGGCCGCACCCACGGGCGTCGCGCGGGCAGTCACCGCGCGGGCGCCGCGCTGGCGCCACCCGCAGGCGCACGTCGCGCGGCCTTGTGTTGCGCGGGGCACCCGCGGGCCGGCGGCCGTCGCGCGAACGCCGCGCGGGATGTCTGCGGAAGGCGGGCAACCCCCGCGGGCGACGACGCCTGCGGGTGGGGATGTGCGTGCGCGCGAGGAGTCGTCAAGTGTAGTTCTTGGCGCCGTTTTGGGGTTTCGGCGCAGTGTTAATTGGGTTTTCGTTTTCCGGTAATTGTATGCATTATTAACTGTTGTTTCTGGGGACTTCTTTAGGTCTAGGTGCGCAACGGGAGAGTATCAAAGACCCCTAGTACCCTGATTTTCCCGCAACCAGGTGGGTTCTTATGCAACAAGTGCTGTAAGTGCATTAGGTGCAGTATATCATCTAAAAGCTTGTACTAACCTGTTTAATAAAGTAGATGAAGTGTTTCCAGTGAATTGACCTTTCGCATTACTATGTACCGTTCTTTTGTTGATATCTGTGGCGACCAAGTGTCGCGGTGCTTAATTTACGCCGACTTCGGCAAACCAGTTTTGGATGCTGCACGTACACTGGCGGCTTGGCCCCCGCATTGGTGTACTTTTCTGGATGAGTGGTCAGAATGACCCATGTGCCCCACGTGTGTAGGGTGGGGACCTCTTCACGATAGCTAAACATGTCGCTCACACATCGTGAAGGGGTAAAAGGCATCGTAAGTGTCGCGTGGGGAGATCGTCGACTACCCTAACGTGACGGTGTCATTAAATTAAATAAAGTGGACTCATGACGAAGGATAGCGAAAGGTTCCGGTGCAGAGTATTTCATTTAAAGTTATTGTCCATTAATGTTGTAACATCTACTTTATTTGTCACTGACTTTACCCACTCCGTGACAGGTTCAAATAGGTATGTTCATCGGGACGGTGGTGAGACAACGCAGTCATAACTATTGGCCGTATGAGGCCTTATGTCAAAACTTTTAGTTTGGTTATCTCTATTCTCTCTTTCTAGTTTAATTTGTGTGGATGTGGATCATGCTGGATGGTTGGTTAGTTGTTTGATATCACAGTAGATTTTAAATTATTGTTCTCAATCTTTGCGACCGTTTTACGATATAAAAAGGGGTTTCGAAAATGTCTTTCAAAAATCAAGTGTCGTGTGGGCACTACTTTGAAAACCTGTGGTTTTATCCTTTCAAAACGATGTAGCCGCCTTACTGTGAATATGTAGACGTTTTAAAGGAATGGGTGTCGAGTGGACACCGTTTGCAACTTGTAGAATCCTCTTAATGTGATTGAATGTTTTTACACTCTCGTACTGGTTGACGGTGACTGTGTGGTTAAAGATTTTATGAAGAATGATGTTATTGTCGTTGTTGTAGTCATGACGCCGTGCATATACGAAGGAGACTCTGTCCGTTTGCAGGGTGAATTTGTATATGTGGCGGGTCTGACACGCACCGGTGGGCGAGGTCGATTACTCGATTACTTACCCGTATTTCAAAAAAAAAAAAAAACCTGTTTTCCGCTTATCTTGAGACCTCCGGGGCGTGACAGGGTCATTTCGGATCGACGCGAGAGTCTCCGGACCGGAAAGTGAGTTGGCGGCGTCGAGATTGGGAGCCCCAGCTGATTACAGCATTTTCGGACTTTGCGTACCGGTACCTGGGGTTGGGTACCGGAGTGAATTAAATGGATAACCGATTGAGAGCTTCGGTTGGGGGAAAACTGTGGAAAATTTTCTAAGTTCCTGGGTACCGGTACTGGATCATGCGTACCGGTACCCCATATCCCATTTGGCTTGAGTACCAGAATGCGGGGGTGGGTACCGAAACATTGGGTTGGACTCGGTGGATTTGGCCCTCGGTTTGGGAATTTTGAGCTTGGGTACCGGTACTGGGAGCCCGAGTACCGGTACTTAGCCTCCAGAATTTGGGGGCAGTGAGGTAATTTTCAATTTTTAGTAAGGGCAAAAGGGTAACTTCACACTCTCTGATTTCCCAACCACCCTCTGCTATTGCATTAACTCTTCTCTACTCCCCATTAAATGGACCACCCACCCTCTCCTCTTCTACGATTGGAACCCAAAGAGGAAAAGGAGAGAAAGAGAGTGAGCAAAGTGAGAGTGTGCAAGAGAGGGAGTTGGCTGTGAGCGTGGGATTCTTCTTCGCACCGGAGCTTCGGACATTGATCGTGAGCAAGGGAGGAAGTTTGTCCTGTGGAGGAAAGCTCGGTTGGAGCTCGCGCGCGCGCGGACACAGTAGAGGTGAATACTGTGCTTTTCCCGAGTTGTTGGATTTTCTCGAATTTTCAGATTTTGGACTGAGGATCAGATTTTGAGCTTGGAATTGGATTTCTTCCATTTTTGCTTCTTCCCCGTTTTGAGCGGAGCAGCAGAGAGGGCTGCGGGTACCGCGGAGCTCGGTTGAAGCCGGGGTACTGCGTGGAGCCGAGGTGGTGCGCGCGCGCTGTGGACTGGAAGGAGTTGACTGCGGTGTTGACCGGAGTGCAGTGGAGGCCTTGCTTGAGGCTGTGGAGCGTGCTGTGTACGCCAGGAGGTTCCTTTGGGCTGCGGTTGAAGCGCGCGTGAACGAGAGCCGAGGGTGCTGTTTCGGCGGATTTTCATCTGAGAGCGAGTCCGCGCTTCGCCGATTTCGGCTTGGCCTATGGAAAGCAATCCAGGTGGGTCGAAAATTCTTCTAAGCTTTGTGGAATGCCTTCTAATGATTGTAGCGTCACTACCTCATCTGATCCAGAAGAGTCTTGATGTTCCACTTGACAAGGCGGTGCACTTGGAGTCGCTTCACTTGTATAACCTTTCACTTGACCAAACGTCTTTAGAGTGCTAATTGACTTGGCTAAAGTAATTCCATCAATAGCGCCCAAGCCATAGTCATATTTGACACACTTGATATCCACTCCGTGATCTTCCAATATGCTTGTGATCAAAATCGGGTAAGGAAGTAGTTCACGGCGATTTGATCCTTCAATCACATGCACCATTTGTTGCCAAATAACGAATGGAATATTGAAGTTAATTCCATATGCACTCTCTGGGTGACCAAGGAAATAAAGAAGAAGAAGTCGATCCCATCGAATCCTTTTAGTCCCCAATGTAGGTAAGAGGTTGTAGTAAATAATTAAAGACAGAATGTGGTATTCCAGCTTTAAATCCTTTGATTCAACATACAACCTGTTTGTATGTGTTCCTGGCTTGCAAATAGCATTCACAACAATATCCCAATGAGTTTCATACTGAAAATCACCCTGAGTATAGTGCAGACCAGATGTATCAACAATCAATCCCAGATTCGCACCAATTACAGCAGGAGTTATATCAAACTTGACACCTCTAACTGTTGTTTCAAATATGAATGTCCCGGTGTCATGATCCTCGTGAAGTATAACTGCTCTCATGTAAAACTCCTTGAGTAGCTCTACACAGAAACCCATCTTTGCTGGAACTCTACCAAGTGGCTCAATAGGAATCCGTTCCAGTAGCCTTGCAAAGTCTGGAACTTCTCGATACAACTCATTGAAGTTGACATGTCGCTCTCCAATGCATGCTCTATTCTCAAATAATGCACGGTGCTTTGAACTAATATGTTGTTCACCTTCACCAATTTTTTATCACCGTTCTAATTGAGAGCGTTCATGAATTACCGGTCCTCCAGTACTTCTTCGTGGCGGAGAATTTGCACTTTTTTTTTTCCTTGAAGTCATCGGTGCCTTTTCCTTTCCTTTTTCTGATTCTTCCTCATATTCCGATGAAGGTTCTGATTCTGAGCTTGTTGAACCTTCATCACGTGATCGTTTAGAAGCTTTCTTCTTTCCACGTCCACGACCACGTCCACTCCCAATGGCCATCAAAACCACAAGTGCAAGTAGCAAAGAGAATGCCATTATTCTGCAACGAACACAATGCACTATGATTTGATCGAATATGAATATCATAAAAAGCTTGAAAATGTTTAACAAACATTCTAAACGTGTAAACTTTGAAGATCTAACATTCAAAACTAATTTACATGCAAGCCCTAAATTTCCAATTTTCTTGATCTAAAGAAATGATGTAAATGATAGATCCAAGCAATATATGCAAGAAAACATGAATCTAATTACATAGTAAGCAATCATTTATGTTCTAATCAAGAAAATAAGGTGATATATGCAAGAGATTTCATTAGAAATAGAGATCAACTCAAAAATCCGAAAATAAATCATCAAAACCTAAAAACTAGAGTTTTGAAACATAAAAAGCAAGATTGATGAAAGATCTTACAAATCACAGCAAGGATCTCGTAGATCTTGAAGGAAAACACCTTGGAAATCTTTTAGAGAGAGAAAGGGAGAGTTTTTGCAAAAGGGGAAGTGAAAGATCAACCCTCGGTTCCGGTATTTAACATATCCGCAGACTGCGTACCGGTACTCGAAGGTGCGTATCGGTACCCAATTAAAAATCTAAAAAATTCAGCTTCGGGTTCCGGATTGAATTTTCTGATCCGGACCTTTTGGTTCCGGTACTGAAAGGTGGATACCGGTACCCCATTAAAAATCTGAAAAATTCAGGTTCGGGGTCCGGATTGAATTTTAATTCCGGGAAATAGGTTCCGGTAACGAAAGATGAGTACCAATACTCCAGAGCAAAAATCAAAATATTTCTTGATACAAATCCAAGTTTTTGAACTCTTTCAAATACCCATTTGCTTGCAATCAAGAAAATCAATTTAAGTGCTTGAAAATTGCGAGATCACTCAGATGTCATTCAATTCAATTAATTTTACAAAAATTAAAAAGATTTACTCCAAAATCAGGAAAAACAAAGATAAAACATTATAACCGTTTTTCATTTTATATACGTCAAACACAAGTCATCAAAAATAATCTAGAGATCCGAACTCTATCAAGATGTAATGGATTATTAAAAATGACTTACAGAGATTTTCAAATGACATCAATTTGATCAATACCCTTTCAAATTTGAGATAAGCACTAAAATACTTAAAGGTGGCTCTTTGAGCATCTTTCAACTATCCCACCTTATACCAACTAGGAGATTGTTCAAAAAAAATAGAAAACTTGAATATTAATCTCCAAATGCTTCATCTAAAAAAAATTTACCAAAAATATTATCAAGCATTCAAAACACGTGGTAGCTTTACACACTTACCAGACGACCGGGGTGGCAGCTCTTTCCAACATGTGGTGGTAGTTTTCACACTCCTTTACGGATGTAACTCTTTCCACATCTTTTCAACTCTTTTAAATACCCTTGTAAGAATGCAATCTCTTACGTGAAAGAATTAAATCCCAAATTTTAGTCTATTCGTTGTCTCATGTTTATCACAATGAATTCACACAACCGAGATAGGTTAAGCACCTTAAGATCACACATGATTACTAAAATTTGATGTATATAACTATCAAAAACTCCTATAATGGAATATCTTCAAAGATTATGATTATGGAGTAAAGTTGATAATTAATATGAAATTAATTAGGAGTGAATGAAAGTAAACCCTTTTTATATTCAATGCACTAAAACAAGTCGCAATCGTTCATTAAAACCCTTTTTGTTTGAAAACAAAATATTGAAAACGACAAACATTGAAATCATGTAATGCAAAGATCAAGATAAATATGAAAAGAAAAACGATCAAAGAATTACATACAGTCAAAAGCAATTTAAAACTTAAGACAAGGAAAGCTATCACCTTTCCTAATCCAAAATCGTCGGATTTTGGGTTGTCTTGCTTCGTTGTGGCCGGGGGTTGTTTATTTTGACTGTTGATCCACCTTAGGTTCCCACGTTGCAAATGTCCGATGTTGTGGCTCGAACCTTTGGTGGATTGAGGGAACTCCATTGAATTGATGTTGCTTTTGAATCCGTAGAGTCCGCTCCGTAGATGAAGATGCTGAAGAATTTTTCTTCCTATTTTTCGGGCACGTCTTCATCATGTGTCCTTCAATTCCATATTGATAGCATGTTTTACCTTTCAATTTAGTTGTGGAACTTGAAGCCTTCACAGTTTGTTTCCGTTTATATCCCAAACCAACTTTGCTCGTTTTACCTGATCCGGACATACCGTCAAATTTCTTGGAACCGGTTGAAAACTTTTGTACGTCGGATTTGAGTTGATGAACTTGCTTGGTCAAAACTAGGTTGGCTTCATGAATTTCCTCAAACTGTTTTTCCAGAAAACCAATCTTGTCCATATGAGAATTAACGATCGTTTCCGGTTGGTTTAGCTTTTCTTGGAGGGTTTTATTATTGTTCAATAAAAGTCCTCGTTCCTCCTCGAGATCATGAATTTTGATCTTTAAAGCACGATTCTCGTCTTCAACCTCAAGTCGTTGTTTCCTCAACTTCTTGATGTGCTTGGCTATCTTCTTTGACTCCTTGAGAAGTTGTTAATACGCCTCAGCAAGTTCTTCTTCGTCCGACTCCCCCTAAATTGACGATTCTCCGTCGGATGTCGATGTTTCATGCAAAATCAAAGAGATTGTAGTGTCCCAGGTTTCCCAGTGTTTTTCCCCCTGTTTCGGGGTGTGGAACACCTATTGTTGGTGTGTTGGGCCCCAACATGTCAAAGAGATGTGTTGATTTGGACTCAGTGAGGAATTGGGATCAAGCCTGACCTTCGGCTGCTTTTGCCGAATTTTAGGAGTGGATTCAGGCTGAACGGAGGCCGTATTTGGATTCAGCGCGGAAAAACGCTTGAAAACGGCTATTTATTTATTTTTTTCTGAGTCCGGATGCCCAAAAAGGACCCCCGAAAGTTTTCTGCGCAAAATGGTGCATGGGGGGAGCCGTGGACCGGCCAGGACACGTGGCGGCCCCTTATTGGGCCGGCGCACGCTTCCCGGTCCACGGAGTGGGCCGTCGGTGCATGGTAGACCGGCGGGCCACGTGGCAGGTGCGTGTTGGCCCGGTGCAGCGCGCGCGGCGCATGGACTGCGCGCGGGCAGCGCGGGCAGGCCGGGCAGGCGGGGGCTGTGGCGCGGTGCACGGTGGACCGGGGCGCGCCACGTGGCGGCCCCGGGTTGGACGGTGCAGGTGCGCGCGGTGCACCCGCGGCCGCGCGCCTGCGGCCGTACGCGCACGCCGGCGCAGGCGCAGGCGCGCAGCAGCGCGCCGGCTGGCGTGTCGGGCGGGAAAAGGCGCCGCCACGTGGCGCCACGCCACTGGCTGGCGCCACCCACCCCCGCCGCCCCGCAGGGGGACGCGTGGCCGCGCCCGATTCGTCGGGCACGCTGTCCCCTGTGACGATGCCACGTCAACCCTTTGACGCAAACTCAGCCGTTACCAATAGTGATCCTTTGCTTAGAATATCATTAGAGAACCATGGATGAAATCTCTAAGCAAAGATTAGATCAATTCGACAAAAAGCATCTCATCAAAGAATTGTCGAATTGACCTAAAGAGGCTAAAAATATGAACGATAAAAATCTAGCCTCTAGGGTTGCTCTCAAGTGTTTCTGAATTGGTCCCACGTTCTTGAGAAACCCTAAGTATCTATTTATAATCTTTGGAAATCAATCAAAGTCGGTTTAGCATTCTTATCACGACTTGACATTGAGTACCGGTACTAAATAGTAGGTTCCGGTACTCAATGACACAACAGACAGATTTTCTTATTGCGTTCCGGTACTCCAAGTTGGGTTCCGGTACTCAATGTAATTTTCAGAAAATCTTGTGTCGGGTTTTGAGGAACTCAAAGTGGGGTTCCGGTACTCAATGTAAAATACAGAATTTTTCAAAGATAAGTTTAACAAAACAAACCATGTACCAGAATCCAAACTTAAAATAAGTTATGAGTTAAAATCTAAGTTCCCAAAACCTCTTCTAAACCGGGTTTCAATAAAACATGATTCCAAAGATTGTAAATATACTTAAATTAATCACCATGATTACTTTAATCATACCTGAGTGTCAACTTGAGCTCATGTTAAATCTTCTCCGAGTCTTCGATTACTGATTTGACAATTTAATCACTTCAAGACTCCGACTCAAATCACGAAATATGCCAACATAAAAGCCGTAACACCTTTTATTGTTATTATTATGCTCATGGCGCTTGCACGCACATTAGCGGTTTGGCCACCGTGTCGGTGTTCTTTTCTGGAGAGGTGGTCTGATGACCCGTGAACCCCACAAGGTGACGTTAGTGGGGGCCCCTTGTGGCTATTTGCGGTGCTGCACTTGTGCAGAGTGGGGTTAAAATGCACCAAGGTGAGAGCAGGACGGTTTTCTTTTGCCTGAGGTCCCCGGACCTTTTCTCTGGGGAGGTACGATTGATTGCAGGATGGGGTTGTGGATGCTCTGGTTTTACGGTTTGATTTATTATATGCACCTTTTAGCATCGTACTTATAGTTGCGTTTTACTTTTACTCTTCATGTCACTGACTTCCTACACTGTGACAGGTTCGGTCGGGGGTGGGTGTAAGAATTTGAATTTTTATAAATAAATAAATAAATGAAAATGATTAAAGTCAAGTTGATTTTGGATCATAAAAAGCACGAATAGCTAAGGTGCCCCTTTTCTGCAGTGTAAATTGCACAGTTAATGGGCCAGAAATATCACCTTTCAATCCGAGCCTGATCTCGAAGATCCGAGACCACCAGTGCGACCGTCTCGTCGAACTGATCGAAAATCATATTAAACATGTTCAGATTTGACGGTCGGATCTTCCAGAAATCAGCGAAGAAGTGGGTGAATAGCTGCGACCATTGGAACAGTGTTAATGCGCACAGTGACTTAAGTCATCTACTGTAGATGAACAGTGACCCTGGAATTTTAATTGTCCCTTGATCAATGTTGGCCAATTTACTATCTGGACTCCTAAAATAGTGATTTGAGTAGTCAATTCTAGCTATTTTCGACGTTCTGAACGCAATGGCGCAGTCGAAAATTCTGTTTGACGACTCTGGAGTCTCGAAAAGCGTGATAACTGCATTTTGGCACAGTCTAGATGAACCAAGAATTTATCCGGGCAGTTTCTCGAAAATCAGAAATCGCTACCTAATAGGTTTCGTCGAGCCGGACGTCGTGGCGAAGTCCGTTTTTCGATTTGACGCCTGAAATGTCTCGAAAAGCATGAAATACGACAGAAAAGGCGATTAATTGCGCGAAAAACCCTATATTTTATGCTTCGAAAGTCGTGCAACTTCATGGAGAGGGAGCAGATCGCAAAACTGAAATGCTGTGAAGTACTGGGCTCGAAATAATGATGTTGGAGGGGCTAAACGGCAATTGTACCTATATTATATATACACATGTATGGTTTAGGGTTCTCCAAAATCCTAACCCCGTAGCCTCCACCTCCAGCCGCAAGCCCCAACAACTCCTCTTCCTCTGCCGCAACCACAGGAGGTCGCGCACCGGCCGCCGCCGTTCCCGTCGCCGGAGAAGCCAAGAAACCTGCTTGGAGGTTGGGCTTTCTTCCCGGATGGTTGGGGTGCGAGGCACCATGAAGGGCTTGGGTGATCCAGAGGGAAGCTGAGGGCTCTTCTGTGAAGCCGCATCCGAGCCAAAGGGTCCCCGGCACCTTGCTCCGCCGAGCGCCGCCGCGGCCACCTCCTTCCTCTTCTTCTTCCGGCAAGGTAAGAGGTTGAAACTTCTTGTTTTAAATCGGCCCAAATATCCAACCAACCTCTTCCTGACGTTAGGGCGATCCTCTCTGAGCAGTCGGAGCCGCTGCCGTGCCCTGGGTTGCCGGCGGGAGCAACCCATCGCCGGAAAACCCTTAATTGGTCCGATCCTGAGCACGGGCGACTTTCGGCCGTTGAACACAAGATCAGGGCCGTTGGATCTCTTCCCCTGGTCGACTGCAACATCTTCCCGAATTTTGGTAGCGATCAGCCAAGTGCCGGGGGTGTACGGACTTGCCCTAGAATCGGGCTTTATTGCTTCCTTGGCCGCGCCCCTCCGCCCGACGCTACCGTGCACCCGCGCCGCCGGCCACCGCCTTGGCAAGCTCCGTAGCACCAAGTGGAGCCATCTGGTCCAAGTTGGAGGGCCTCCGGTGTACCGGACCAAAATCCGCCATTAAAGCCTTCCATCTTCACCGAGCTCGGGTTGATCTCGGCCGTCGGCGATCGCCGGGGTTTTGCGCAGTGGGTAAGTGACCCCGGTAGGTTTATTTGGAGTGTAGGGGGCCTTACATGTGGTTGCATGGAGATTTTTACGTAGGGTTTTCATTCCTTGTAGTTGCACCACTTTTGCACCCGAACCCGAGCTCCGGCCGCCGCCGCCGCTTCCAGTCGCCGACCAACCACTCCGGTAGCTTCTAAACTTGGTAATTAAGAGTTCCATCAACTTAGGTTAGGCTAATGATCTCTGTAATTAAGTGGGTTCAACTTTGTTGTTATTGTGGATAATTAGGTGTTTTCCGGCCAACCACCGCACGGGGCCGCCGGGATCTGTCGGGGTGGTGACCGTACCATCTCTGGAAACCCCCTTCAGCTGATTCTTGCCTTTAGTTGAGGCTTGAACCCGAGCTTAGCAAGCCTCGGCCAAACCGAGCTCTAGCTTGGTTGGAAATTGCACCACCTTGCTCCGACGGCTTTTCCGGCAGATCTGCGACACACCTGAGGTGAGCCCTCGACTCCCTTGACTCTATTTAGCATGGTGCTCACTTTATTTCAGACAAAGAACGAGTTGTTAGCCTAACCTTGCAATGTAGCTTAATGTGAACATAGTTTTTATGGGCCAAGTTTGTAATCGGGCTTTGTGCCAGCCCAAACTTGTGAGCACGGGTTTCGTCTCGACGAAACAAACACGCTGAAACTTATGGCGTCAATTTTGGATTCCCGGATTTCAAGAACGAGCCGAAACAGGCTATAATGTAATATGTTTATGCAATTTAAAAATGTGCTTGGACCAAAATGAGAATTTGACATGATGACTACCTCTAGACAGTAATTATACACTTACTGGACATTTTATTAGAGGTCCGTAGACTTCCGTTGAGCGGGAATCAGACACCATCTCGTAAATCGACCAAATTGTCGATTTTACGGATCTCGGCGCGAGTTCGTGTTTCGGTTTGGATTCTGGTCGTTAGTTGTTGCCTCAGGGTATTCCCGACACTGTCCCGACTGGCCCAGCATACTTAGTTTTTCGTCGGGAGACTCCGAAGCCAAATTGGGCTTTTCGGAAGTCGTGCAAGTATTTATGGCAACATCTGGACACCGGAAATTACGGTTTTGCCCGTCCACCCAAACATCAAAAATGTGCTGTTTTGGGTCAGCAGGTGAAGTTTTGTAGTGTTCGGACATTTGTAGACCGTTGGCGGGTCATATTAGTGATTCAGTGGATTTCGGAAATTTCGGTTTAAGCCTAGTTTTGGCTAATTTTCCCGTGTTAGCATTATCTCGTTATAGTGTTGTCGGGATGGGTATGTGAGAGCCTGTTACTGACTATAGTCTTATTCAGGGCCCAGTTGTTCAGCACCAGCCTCCCAATAGCCGCGCGGGAGTTCGAGGATCTGCCTACGTTCAGGTGGGTTACTTTCGATCCGGGCTTTAGCTCTTTGGCCCTCTGGTTGCTTTAGTCCAGTCGGACACCTGTTATTGATTTGCCCTGCTGATTAGATCCATATGACCTATTTTGACATATCCTGATCCTCCTGATTGATATTGACTTCATTAGACATGTTCATGATTAGCTTGGATTATTATGGTTTCATGCTCCATGATTATTCGTGATAGATCTTGATTCACTTGAGACACACTATATACATCTGCTTGTCAGTGTTCATATCTTGATTATATCTGATGAGATGATCTATATACCGCATGATTGTTCGATAGACATTGATTCCGTAGATGCATGATATACAGCTACTTGTCAGTTTCCATATCTATTACATAGATGTCATGATCGGATTATACCTGTTGATATTTCGATATGCATGATTGATTGATCCTGATTGATAGATACTACTCGATGTTCCGATATGCATGATTGATAGATACTACTCGACGTTCCGATATGCATGATTGATAGATACTACTTGATGTTCCGATATGCATGATAGATTCTGATCGATATGATAGATGATTTTCCTGTTGGGATCTCGGCTTATTGCCGACTACTCGGTCACTAGACCGTGAGCTTTTGATCATAGCATGATGACTACCACGCACGCTGCACTTCACGTACATCAGCGGAGTCATGACCGCAGCGATGTTCTTTACCGGTAAAGTGGTCTAGAGGAAGGACCCGTGAGCCCCCAGTTAGGCACCGGTGGGTGCGGGGTTATGTCAGCCTATTAGGTGCCAGTTAGGTGGTATGAGCCTGAGGTCCCCGTGACCAATATTGGCATTGATTGGGTACTTTAGTTCTTTTGTTGACGCATTATTCTTATCTTGCACTGTTATTGATAGATATCTTACCATGTACCCTTACTGTTCGGTTTATGATTGATTATCTCATTCATATCCAGATTTCTTGTATTACTTACCTGCAGTTCTTATGCTTGATTATTATAGCTACACATTGATTTCCAGCATTTATTACCTGCAGTTTCATTACCCTTGATTATCTGCCTATTCAGTTATCTGTGGATTTATATTGATTATCAGTAGATCTTATTTGTTATTCAGCTTTACCCTATGATCTTTACTATCCGCAGATTTTAGTACCCAGTAGGTACGATTAGCTATTTCTCGGCTCGTCGTGCCCACTGGGATACATGTACAGTGTATCTCACACCCCCTGGGTGACCATTTTTCAGGTCGTTCGGGTAGAGGGGTGTCGGGACGATCCAGTGAGGCTGTCACGATAGAGCTGTCCCCCTGATGATAGATCGATATCTAAGATCCTCTATTATTTGTAGCTGTCTTCCATTTAGGTTATTTCAGCTTCCAGTTTATTTAGATATTTCAGTTTGATGATAGCATGATATTTCAGATGATTCTTGAGGATTAGTATTGTTTTAGTTGAGATATTCATTGCTCTCTGATTGATGTTTGGGATTAGCCTAGCCGTGCATGTATAGGAGAGACCCTATCCCGTTGGATAGGGGATTTCCTATATGTGTGGCGGTCTGTTACGCCTGTTTTGCAAACTCTGATTTATTCAAAAAAAAAAAAAAAAAATTTCAGACCTGATTTTTAAACTCGGGGCGTGACAGATTAGATGGTATCAGAGCATAGGTACACGGTACCTAGGAAAAGTTGATTAGGATCTGGTTAGGATGAACCCTAGGATGACTTATGTCGTGAGAGCGCGGGGTATTTGTCTGGTTGTTAGGAGCTCAGGTGTATTTTCACTATGAGTCGTTTCCAATCTTGTTGCTTTGGATGAAAGGATTCTGACGACACTCAGCAAATATGGGACCTTATTGAATCGTGTCCCAACCCTGATCAGTGTAAAATAATTTGGGATTCACGATTACCTTGATAGAGACGATGATAGCTTGAGGAATTTAACTTTCATCCTAAAAGAATCCGATTTGTAGTTGATTCGCAAATTGTGGGTGAATTGGTTTGGAGTCATGATCGTTCTTGACGATATTTGAGTTACGATTGGCGTCGCTAGTGCTGTGTTAGCAAGTGGTGATGCGGTTAAGGTAATGGAGAACAATGGAATATGATTCTAGATTCCTGTGAGTAGCCAGAGTTGCACTCATGACCACGAGATGGTAGAGATAGTGGATATAGGTTTATAGTATCGGCATAGAGATTTGTGTCGTGAGGTATGAGTTATACCTTTTGTTGACTCCGGTGGGAGTCGTGTCCCCAACTTGATGTTGGCGACAGATCTATGGTATTTCACTTTTCTTTTGATAAGCACGTTGGCTGCAGACAACGTACTGTCGAAAGAGCTGAGGAAATACCCCACCCTGAAAAGGGGAATATCATGATTGGGTCTATTTGTCTGCTTACTTAAGTTTTAGTCTCCAGGGTTGTCTTTGGACAGCGATGTTATAGTCTCAATATTGATATTCCAGACCATAATTAGGGTACATCGACCCTCTATATCGCATACCGTGGGTGGTATCTTTATGAACCAGAATTTCTAGCAGTTTAGATGAAACCGAATTGTGAACCACGAGGAGCGTGAAGCCGCGTGGGAACGTAAATCAACCATAATGGAGAGTTTTTCCCAGTTATTTGATTCTTAGCAGTATTAAGTTTCAGGGACGAAACTTTCTTTTTGGTGGGAGAGATGTAAGAATTTGAATTTTTATAAATAAATAAATAAATGAAAATGATTAAAGTCAAGTTGATTTTGGATCATAAAAAGCACGAATAGCTAAGGTGCCCCTTTTCTGCAGTGTAAATTGCACAGTTAATGGGCCAGAAATATCACCTTTCAATCCGAGCCTGATCTCGAAGATCCGAGACCACCAGTGCGACCGTCTCGTCGAACTGATCGAAAATCATATTAAACATGTTCAGATTTGACGGTCGGATCTTCCAGAAATCAGCGAAGAAGTGGGTGAATAGCTGCGACCATTGGAACAGTGTTAATGCGCACAGTGACTTAAGTCATCTACTGTAGATGAACAGTGACCCTGGAATTTTAATTGTCCCTTGATCAATGTTGGCCAATTTACTATCTGGACTCCTAAAATAGTGATTTGAGTAGTCAATTCTAGCTATTTTCGACGTTCTGAACGCAATGGCGCAGTCGAAAATTCTGTTTGACGACTCTGGAGTCTCGAAAAGCGTGATAACTGCATTTTGGCACAGTCTAGATGAACCAAGAATTTATCCGGGCAGTTTCTCGAAAATCAAAAATCGCTACCTAATAGGTTTCGTCGAGCCGGACGTCGTGGCGAAGTCCGTTTTTCGATTTGACGCCTGAAATGTCTCGAAAAGCATGAAATACGGCAGAAAAGGCGATTAATTGCGCGAAAAACCCTATATTTTATGCTCCGAAAGTCGTGCAACTTCATGGAGAGGGAGCAGATCGCAAAACTGAAATGCTGTGAAGTACTGGGCTCGAAATAATGATGTTGGAGGGGCTAAACGGCAATTGTACCTATATTATATATACACATGTATGGTTTAGGGTTCTCCAAAATCCTAACCCCGTAGCCTCCACCTCCAGCCGCAAGCCCCAACAACTCCTCTTCCTCTGCCGCAACCACAGGAGGTCGCGCACCGGCCGCCGCCGTTCCCGTCGCCGGAGAAGCCAAGAAACCCGCTTGGAGGTTGGGCTTTCTTCCCGGATGGTTGGGGTGCGAGGCACCATGAAGGGCTTGGGTGATCCAGAGGGAAGCTGAGGGCTCTTCTGTGAAGCCGCATCCGAGCCAAAGGGTCCCCGGCACCTTGCTCCGCCGAGCGCCGCCGCGGCCACCTCCTTCCTCTTCTTCTTCCGGCAAGGTAAGAGGTTGAAACTTCTTGTTTTAAATCGGCCCAAATATCCAACCAACCTCTTCCTGACGTTAGGGCGATCCTCTCTGAGCAGTCGGAGCCGCTGCCGTGCCCTGGGTTGCCGGCGGGAGCAACCCATCGCCGGAAAACCCTTAATTGGTTCGATCCTGAGCACGGGCGACTTTCGGCCGTTGAACACAAGATCAGGGCCGTTGGATCTCTTCCCCTGGTCGACTGCAACATCTTCCCGAATTTTGGTAGCGATCAGCCAAGTGCCGGGGGTGTACGGACTTGCCCTAGAATCGGGCTTTATTGCTTCCTTGGCCGCGCCCCTCCGCCCGACGCTACCGTGCACCCGCGCCGCCGGCCACCGCCTTGGCAAGCTCCGTAGCACCAAGTGGAGCCATCTGGTCCAAGTTGGAGGGCCTCCGGTGTACCGGACCAAAATCCGCCATTAAAGCCTTCCATCTTCACCGAGCTCGGGTTGATCTCGGCCGTCGGCGATCGCCGGGGTTTTGCGCAGTGGGTAAGTGACCCCGGTAGGTTTATTTGGAGTGTAGGGGGCCTTACATGTGGTTGCATGGAGATTTTTACGTAGGGTTTTCATTCCTTGTAGTTGCACCACTTTTGCACCCGAACCCGAGCTCCGGCCGCCGCCGCCGCTTCCAGTCGCCGACCAACCACTCCGGTAGCTTCTAAACTTGGTAATTAAGAGTTCCATCAACTTAGGTTAGGCTAAAGATCTCTGTAAATTAAGTGGGTTCAACTTTGTTGTTATTGTGGATAATTAGGTGTTTTCCGGCCAACCACCGCACGGGGCCGCCGGGATCTGTCGGGGTGGTGACCGTACCATCTCTGGAAACCCCCTTCAGCTGATTCTTGCCTTTAGTTGAGGCTTGAACCCGAGCTTAGCAAGCCTCGGCCAAACCGAGCTCTAGCTTGGTTGGAAATTGCACCACCTTGCTCCGACGGCTTTTCCGGCAGATCTGCGACACACCTGAGGTGAGCCCTCGACTCCCTTGACTCTATTTAGCATGGTGCTCACTTTATTTCAGACAAAGAACGAGTTGTTAGCCTAACCTTGCAATGTAGCTTAATGTGAACATAGTTTTTATGGGCCAAGTTTGTAATCGGGCTTTGTGCCAGCCCAAACTTGTGAGCACGGGTTTCGTCTCGACGAAACAAACACGCTGAAACTTATGGCGTCAATTTTGGATTCCCGGATTTCAAGAACGAGCCGAAACAGGCTATAATGTAATATGTTTATGCAATTTAAAAATGTGCTTGGACCAAAATGAGAATTTGACATGATGACTACCTCTAGACAGTAATTATACACTTACTGGACATTTTATTAGAGGTCCGTAGACTTCCGTTGAGCGGGAATCAGACACCATCTCGTAAATCGACCAAATTGTCGATTTTACGGATCTCGGCGCGAGTTCGTGTTTCGGTTTGGATTCTGGTCGTTAGTTGTTGCCTCAGGGTATTCCCGACACTGTCCCGACTGGCCCAGCATACTTAGTTTTTCGTCGGGAGACTCCGAAGCCAAATTGGGCTTTTCGGAAGTCGTGCAAGTATTTATGGCAACATCTGGACACCGGAAATTACGGTTTTGCCCGTCCACCCAAACATCAAAAATGTGCTGTTTTGGGTCAGCAGGTGAAGTTTTGTAGTGTTCGGACATTTGTAGACCGTTGGCGGGTCATATTAGTGATTCAGTGGATTTCGGGAATTTCGGTTTAAGCCTAGTTTTGGCTAATTTTCCCGTGTTAGCATTATCTCGTTATAGTGTTGTCGGGATGGGTATGTGAGAGCCTGTTACTGACTATAGTCTTATTCAGGGCCCAGTTGTTCAGCACCAGCCTCCCAGTAGCCGCGCGGGAGTTCGAGGATCTGCCTACGTTCAGGTGGGTTACTTTCGATCCGGGCTTTAGCTCTTTGGCCCTCTGGTTGCTTTAGTCCAGTCGGACACCTGTTATTGATTTGCCCTGCTGATTAGATCCATATGACCTATTTTGACATATCCTGATCCTCCTGATTGATATTGACTTCATTAGACATGTTCATGATTAGCTTGGATTATTATGGTTTCATGCTCCATGATTATTCGTGATAGATCTTGATTCACTTGAGACACACTATATACATCTGCTTGTCAGTGTTCATATCTTGATTATATCTGATGAGATGATCTATATACCGCATGATTGTTCGATAGACATTGATTCCGTAGATGCATGATATACAGCTACTTGTCAGTTTCCATATCTATTACATAGATGTCATGATCGGATTATACCTGTTGATATTTCGATATGCATGATTGATTGATCCTGATTGATAGATACTACTCGATGTTCCGATATGCATGATTGATAGATACTACTCGACGTTCCGATATGCATGATTGATAGATACTACTTGATGTTCCGATATGCATGATAGATTCTGATCGATATGATAGATGATTTTCCTGTTGGGATCTCGGCTTATTGCCGACTACTCGGTCACTAGACCGTGAGCTTTTGATCATAGCATGATGACTACCACGCACGCTGCACTTCACGTACATCAGCGGAGTCATGACCGCAGCGATGTTCTTTACCGGTAAAGTGGTCTAGAGGAAGGACCCGTGAGCCCCCAGTTAGGCACCGGTGGGTGCGGGGTTATGTCAGCCTATTAGGTGCCAGTTAGGTGGTATGAGCCTGAGGTCCCCGTGACCAATATTGGCATTGATTGGGTACTTTAGTTCTTTTGTTGACGCATTATTCTTATCTTGCACTGTTATTGATAGATATCTTACCATGTACCCTTACTGTTCGGTTTATGATTGATTATCTCATTCATATCCAGATTTCTTGTATTACTTACCTGCAGTTCTTATGCTTGATTATTATAGCTACACATTGATTTCCAGCATTTATTACCTGCAGTTTCATTACCCTTGATTATCTGCCTATTCAGTTATCTGTGGATTTATATTGATTATCAGTAGATCTTATTTGTTATTCAGCTTTACCCTATGATCTTTACTATCCGCAGATTTTAGTACCCAGTAGGTACGATTAGCTATTTCTCGGCTCGTCGTGCCCACTGGGATACATGTACAGTGTATCTCACACCCCTGGGTGACCATTTTTCAGGTCGTTCAGGTAGAGGGGTGTCGGGACGATCCAGTGAGGCTGTCACGATAGAGCTGTCCCCCTGATGATAGATCGATATCTAAGATCCTCTATTATTTGTAGCTGTCTTCCATTTAGGTTATTTCAGCTTCCAGTTTATTTAGATATTTCAGTTTGATGATAGCATGATATTTCAGATGATTCTTGAGGATTAGTATTGTTTTAGTTGAGATATTCATTGCTCTCTGATTGATGTTTGGGATTAGCCTAGCCGTGCATGTATAGGAGAGACCCTATCCCGTTGGATAGGGGATTTCCTATATGTGTGGCGGTCTGTTACGCCTGTTTTGCAAACTCTGATTTATTCAAAAAAAAAAAAAAAATTTCAGACCTGATTTTTAAACTCGGGGCGTGACAGTGGGATCTGGGACGGCGGTGAGACTGTGACTAGAAGGATTTAGCCTTGTTCTGGCTGGTGACTTACTTCCTTTTACTTTTTGATCTGTAAGACCCGCTGTTCTTTTTCTGTTTTTCTCCCTCCTTCCTTCGTGTAGTGATCCGGCGGGTGCTATTTTTTGAATATCTCTGGATAGTCCATCGGGGCTCGAGGGCATTTTTAAGTGATAGAGCTCGCGAAACGGGGAACGGTGGTGCGATCGGATTTGAATTCCGACCCCGGGATCTCCCAGAATTTAATTTTGAAGTTTGGACCCGTTTTAGGCGCTCCGGGATCCGTGCGAGCGATTGGCACGCTTTTCGAGACAATCTTAGCCACCGGTTTTGTTCCGGTTATTTTTGGGGTTTCTTTAAAACCGGGGATCTTAGGGTTTTTCCTCCTCGGTTTCTCTCTTGACGGCTAGGGTTTTGAGCGGCACTTTTAAGAAAGAGAAAGGGGGGAAAACCGAAACCCAACCTTTTTTCGCTCTCCTCGAGACTTCTCCGATGCGGATTCCTACGATCCGGAGGGAAAAGGAAGAAGGTGGACGATCCTTCCCCTCCATCTCTTGCGAATTCAGGTGAGTTTTTATCGTTCTTGGTTTTAGGTTTCGTTTTGGTCGGGTTTTGTCGTCGTCCGGGGATCATCGCGCCGCTGCCGCCATGGTCGAGGCGGACGCCGCCGTCGCCGGAACGCCCGCGCTGGTCGGCGCCGCGCGGGGCTGCCCGCAGGGGGGGCACCCGCGTGGGCCAGGGCCGCGCGGGGTGGCCCGCACCGCGGGCAGCACGCCCGCGCAACTTGCTGCCGCACGGGGCCGCCCGCACCCGCGGGCAGCGCGCCCGCGCGGCTTGCTGCCGCACGGGGCCGTCCGCGGGTGGGGGGCGCCCGCGCGGGCTAGGGCCGCGCGGGGCCGCCCGCGCCCGCAGGCAGCGCGCCCGCGCGGCTAGCTGCCGCGAGGGGCCGCCCGCGGCCGCGGGCAGCGCGCCGCGCGGCTTGCTGCCCCGCGGGGCCGCCCGCGGGTGGGGCGCCCGCGCGGGCTGGGGCTGCGCGGGGCCGCCCGCACCCGCGGGCAACGCGTTCGCGCGGCATGCTGCCGCACGGGGCCGCCCGCGCTCGGGGGCAGCGCGCCCGCGTGGCTCGCTGCCGCGCGGGGCTGCGCGCGGGTGGCGCGCCCACGCGGCGCGCTGCCGCGCGGGGCCGCCCGCGGGTGGGGCGCCCGCGTGGGCTGGGGCCGCACGGGGCCTCCTGCACCCGCGGGCAGCGCGCCCGCGCTGCCGGTGCCGCGCGGGGCCGCCCGCAGGTGGGCGCCCGCGCTGATGGGTGCCGTGCGGGGTTGTCCGCAGGTTGTGCGCGCGCCGCACGGGTCGGTGTCGTGCGGGGTTTTCCACCGCGCGGAGTCCAGGGATCGCGTCGGGTCTCCCGCTTTTCGGTGTTTTAGTCAGCTTTAACATTGGTCACTTAGTCTGAGCTTTCTGTTGTTCCCTCAGGGGCGCGGGACACCGTAAGCTCGGCAGGCGTGCAGGCGGGGACGAACTGATCACCGATCTTCTTTCAAGGTGGGTACTCTTCCATGGTTATTTGGGAAGGGGTATTAGTTATAAAGTTTGCATATCTGGGCAAAGGGAAGAATAATGTAAGTGCTTGTTTCCGTGCTAACCCTGTTTAAGTAATTATATATATATACTTAGTTCGAGGCTCGAGATAGCTACACGCACACCAGCGGCTTGGCCTCCGCGAGGGTGTGCTTTTCCGGAAAAGTGGTACGTTGACCCGTGTACCCCACGTGTGGGTGACGTAATGGGGGCCCCCATGGGTGGGGGGTGTGAGCGGTGCCGAGGAAGGTGCTCGAGGTCATGCCGGGGCAGGTGCTCGGTGCTACTTGCCGAGATAGGTGCTCGGTGGGGTTGCCGTGGCAGGTGCCCGTGTTTGGATTGTACAGGGATTTTCACTGTTGGTTGCATGATGAGGAGGGCGGTTGCTCTGGTTTTTCAGTGGTTTGCCTTACTTTTAGCCCTTAATGCTTTACGTGTTATTTCTAGTCACTGACTTCCCACTCCGTGACAGGTTCGTCCAGGGGCGAGTGCTAGGACGCTGGTGAGGACGCGGGAGCGCTGTACTGTCCCTTAGCGGCCACAGATACAGCTGATTTTCCTTTCCTTGTTCAATTATTATTTCATGATAGTTAGATGTGGATTGCGATACCCCCGTGGGTTCGACGTGGATGTTACCCGTTTCTTTTATAGTTGTGGAGTGCATGACTTGCCTTCCTTTACTTGGCCGTTTTGAACTACGAACAACAAAAACCGACGGAAACCGTTTGCGAAAATCGATTTTAAAATGTTGGTGTCGTGTGGGCACCATTTTTGAAACCTTGTGGGATTTATGTGATTTCGAAAATGGTTTTACAAAATCAGGCATCGAGTGGGTGCCGTTTTTGAAACTCTGTGGATTTATGTGGCTCTGAAACGGATTTCAAAATATCGGCGTCGGGTAGGCGCCGCTTTCAAACTCTGTGATTATTTATCCATTTACAAACAGTCGGCCTTTTTCTAAAGTATGAGAGTAGATAGGATGTGTGGTTGTATGTTGAATGTGGTTAAAGCTTGTATGAGATGTATTATGTAGTCAGGACGCCGTGCATATACAAAGGAGACTCTGCCCGTTTGCAGAGTGAATTTGTATATGCGACGGGTCTGTGCACGCACTGCGGGAATTTGTTTTCAAAAAAAAATTATTACGCTGATCTGGGGGCATCGGTGGCTCTTCTTCCGCGCGTTTGAACCCCCGGGGCGTGACATGATCATTTCGGTTGGTTAGACTTTGTGCATGTGATTTTATTTACTGTGGATGAGGTGAATTGGATTAGACTTATGACTCTGTGATTGACCGGTTTCCTTTATGTTCTCAGTTAGGCTTTCGGCACGATCGTTTTTAAATAAACAAGAGATTGCGAAAAGATTTTAAAAATCAGGTGTCGTGTGGACACGGTTTTACAAATCCGTTGTTTTATACTTTCAAATTTACGTTGCCGTTTTGATTAATATGGTTGTTTTAATGGTTTTCTTTATTTCTTCATCCTTGGCTTGCCTGGTTAAAGTTTTGTTGTAGTTGTTGTACGCCGTGCATGCGCTAGGGTGATCTTTTTAGTAAAATCGAAAACGCTAGTGTATGTGGCGGGTCTGTGCACGTGACCGGAGGATATTTTTGAAAAAAAAAAAATTTATGACGTTTTTTTCTTCCGCTTCAATAAACCTCGGGGCGTGACAAGGGCAAAGTGTAATTTTTTGAACTTGAGGGGTGTAAAGTGAAAATGAGTAAAGTAAGGGAGGCTACAAAGCGAAAGAGGAATTTAATATATTTGTAATATTTAGTATCTAAATTTTGTTCATTTGAAAGATAGGACCAGGTAATTCCCTTGGACAACTTAAAATAACATCTCCACCTTCCATTCTCGATCACCAACCAGACATGATTTCACGAATCTAAAAGCAACTATTCACACGAAGCATGATGAAGGCTGATGGTGGACATGACATCAACAACGAGACCCCAATTAAAATAAAAATATTCAAATTAATAAGAACTCACCAATCCATCGGTTTAGCAACCTCTAATTATTTTACTCATAATTAATTAATTTTATTTATTTATTTATTGAAATAATGGAGACATTGAGGAGGGGATCAGGCTCAGGTTCTCTCTCCAAAATTCAACTCTCATCTCTCTGAGTCTCAAAGTCAAATCCATCCGTCCTTTCTCTTTCCTCTCTATAAATGACTCAACCCTCCCTCCACTCAGAAATACAAGCCAAACAAAAAAAAAAAAAGAAAAAAAAAAAGGAGGTACTTCTTTAAATTTCTACTCATTTTTCTCTTTGAGATTTGGATTTGGCAGATCGATCTGAGCTTCTAATACCCATTAATGGCGGCCAAAGTCTATATTGTGTGAGCATTCCCAATATCCACCTCTTAAATCTCTGCATTTTGCACTTTCCATGATCTATTTCTATGTAGTGGTACCATTTCTCTTTAGATTACATTGTTGTTGTTGCTGCTGTTGTTGTTCATTTCTTTTTTTTTATTTTTGTTTTTTGTAAACATGTACATAGATCCCATCAACTATATGCCATTTTGAAGTAGATCCCTTAACTAGTTAGCTTTTTTTTTTTTTAATGATTTTTTTCAAATAGATTGAAAATTGGTTTGTTGTGTTTTAACTGTTCTGTTAAAGAATGTGCACAACCGTTGTTTTCCAAAAAGTTAGGCTGGCTACCGGAGAATGATATTTTTAATTTCGATATTCAACGCTTCCTTTCACATCTGATATGAATTTGAATTATACTTAATAATGTTAGATTTCTGGCGAGACCCGAACTCAGCACCTCCGGCTTTGATATTATGTTAAAAACATAAAACAACGTTATTATTCGAAAACTTAGGCTAATCAGAGAACAATATTTTACTTTTTATTTTCAACATGTTCTGAATGATGAATATGCAGATTGCGTTAAATGTTAATGACTGATAGCTAATAGAATTATTAACTTTAACAATTTCTAATTCAATTAAGAAAAATAGCTCTAATTAAAGCAATTACAAGTTGAGAGGCTACAGTCAGAAGAAAACAAAGTTGAAAGATCTATTTGAAATGGCTTCTAGTTGAGAGGGTCTCCATACATTTTCTTCTTTTTTTTTTGGTTGTCAGTAACGTGCCCATCATTTTGATGTTTGAATCAAATGAGAGTGCATAATTTTCCCATGGATTCCCTTTGTCTTGACCTTTAGAATTTGATGCAGGTGGTTTCAAAATTTGAATAACCTATTACACTTTTTGTTATTTGAAGCTATTTGATAAGAGAATTCAGAAGATAACTAATAATAATTAGGATTTCACTCTTTCAAATTTCTCACCATTATTCTCAGATAATAAAGAGGGCACCACCAAAGTGTACTAATTAACAAAGAATTTAAAAAAGAGGGAAAAAAAAAAGAAGCATGAATCTTTTGGCTTTTTATTTTTTATATAATTTAGCTGTTTAGATATGTTGGACATTTTAAAACTCAATATCTCTATCGATATGGTAGGTTTGTGCCCTCTAATTAATACAATGTATCTAGAATGTTTGCAATTTAATGGTGGGGGCCTATTTTTGACATCCTTTCATACTCAACTTTTATTTACCTCCATTTTCATTTCTTCATGTTGATATTATTGTCTTTACTGATTTGATGTGGATTCCCTACCTGAAATTGCCTATGTACTGAGCAAACAGTCATCAGTTCTGATGTTTCCTACCGTCATATATCCTGCAGATTTTCATATCAATCCCCTGAAAGTGCAGTTCTCTTTAGATAATACCCTTGTGTTTTATTTGGTTCCTGGAATCTAGAACTAACAGTAGTTGTGAGATTACTGTGCATCCGATTCACATGTATCGATTACCCGGAATATTACTATTTTTGGTTTGTGCAGTTGTTTTTAAGGGAGGAATTTTTATAAAAGAAAAAAGTTATTTATGTAAAAAGTTTTCCAAGGGCATCTAGGAGTTTTGGTGAAATGGAAACCAGAACTGAAATTGAACATTGGCCTAGATAAACATCCATCAGTAAGATGATCGAAAGATATGGTATGATGCCGAGTCCAAAGTCATGCTCTTTTGCTTGCCAAATGCTAATCCCTGTTTACTACCAAAAGAGTCTATTAAAATAGTTTACACCAGTATCTTTGTACCTGTGCCAAATGCTCATCCCTGTTTCCTACTAAAAGAGTGTTAGAAAAGATGGGGATTTTGAATTTTACCCCAACAAAGAGTTTATTAAAAATGTATTTATACTTCTACAGGTACTACTCTATGTATGGGCATGTCGAGAAGCTTGCAGAAGAGATAAAAAAAGGTGCCTCATCCGTCGTAGGAGTAGAAGCTAAACTGTGGCAGGTTTGTTGTTGCTGCAGCACACCTTTGTATACATAAGCTTAATGAGTCTTAACTATATACTATTGATGTGTAGTTTGGATCTCTCCAAGTCTTAACTATAAACTTTTAGCTTATGTAGAAGAAGCAACAATCATGCACGTGACAAGCAAAAAGTCTGGAACTTTACTACTGCAGGAATTTGCGATGAGCTTCTTGGCTCCAAAAGCAGAAGCTTCAATTGGAAGTTTCTTCTTCTACTGCAATGTGAAGCTGTTGTGGAGATTTTTATGCTTCATTGAAGCAGTATATATACATAAGCAGTACCCAGGGCAAACAAACTCTTAGGTAGCGTTTGGTTCGGGGATAAGAAAAATTTTGTTATACCGGGGATAGGTATAGATTCTGGTATTAGCAGGAATTAGTGTAAATTTGCGTTTGGTTGGGTTTATGAGTTATACCGGGATTAAAGGAAATTGTGTTTGGTAAATTATATAGGAATAAGGAGAATAAGATGAATAGGAAAAAATTGTGTTTGGTTGAGTATAGAGGAATAAGAAGAATTGATAAGTGATAAATTTGTGTATTGACTATTTTGCCCTTTATGATATAATTTATAAATAAAATAATTTATTATATTAATCAACCTAATAATAAATTTAAAATATTATTTAAATTTGTAAAAAATATTTAAAAATATATAATAAATAAATAAAAGTACTTAAAAATTATAGGAAATTATATATTAAAATATTTAAAATGTTTGATTGTTTATCATTTAAAAACCATTAATCAATAGATAAGCAAATTTTAATTTTTTCCTTTTAAAATTTTCTATCATTCTTAAATACTTTTAAATATTTTTATACCTTTTTAATATTAATCTAAATTTATTATAAGGTTGATTAATAGCATAATTTATTATTTTTTAAAATTAATCATAAATGGTGAAATAGTGAATAAAAATATTTGAAAAAATTCAGGCACTAATAATACACAAGTCAATATACCATTACAAAACTATCTGGATGTTAAATAAAATTAAAACAGAATGTCATGACCAGATATCAAGTAAATAATGAACCAAACAAATGTGTGAAATAATGACGTTACACTAATAAAAATTGCCCCAATTATAGGACCAACATAATAATTAGCAGATTCAATCACATACAATTCAGTCCATTATGGTCATAAAGATCACAAAATAATAAGTCCTTTACAAACAATCCCATTGTAATCATATTTCAGTTCAATACAAATCAGAAAAGTCCATTACATACAATCCCATTGTAATGATAAATCAGTTCAATACACATACGAAAAAGTCTTTTACATACAATCCCATTATAATCATAATTCAGTTCAATACACATATAAGAAAAGTCCTTTCCACAATCCAGTTCATACATAATTTCACAAACACATTGTAATCATACAATCACATATATTACACATTTCTTACCTTGCAATCAAATATATATCTAACTGCGATTATTCCATAACTGGTCTGTTATAAATGTGCGCAACGCGTCGCCTCTGTGTGACTCAGTAGTACCAATACTATGAACCGTTTCCTCGACATCTAATTCTACATTTGGTTCTTCCTCTAACACATCGTTAAATATGGCATCCGCACCGGAGTGTCGTCGAATAAAATTGTGTATAACACAACATGCCATCGCAATCTGGCATTGGACTTTATATGGAAAGGGTGTTGCAACAGTCAAGATCTTGAACCGTTTTTTTAAAATACCGAATGTTTTCTCCACCACATTTCTCAATTGTGCATGTCGATGATTATATAGGTCGCGCGGACTTCGATGAGTGCGACCTCGTGTGTTTCCCTCAAATTGGCTAATATGGTAACGCTCCCCCCGATATGGTGCAAGAAATCTGTCTGTATTTGCATAGCCAGAATCTACCAAATAATATTTGCCTATAGATTTTACGAAATATGTTCAATGTTAAATTCTATATTCCCCATCATTAAAGAAATGCAAAATATAAATTTCTGTGTACAATATACCTTCTGGCACAGTGAATCCTCCACTTTCGCATGCCCATCGGAGTACTCTCATGTCAGCTGCTTATCCCTCCCAACCAGTGCAGACAAATAGGAAGTGATGGTCGAAGTATACCGCAGCCATCATGTTTTGCGAAGTAAATCCTTTGCGATTCCGGAATCTCGGTTGCTTGCTCTTGCTGACAACTACCGGAAGGTGTGTCCCATCAATTGCACCAATTGCATTCTGCCAATAAACATCAACCAACATGCAGTCTATTAATATAATGAACACTGGTGACATATAAATAATTGAACTACAAAATATAAAAGCATACATACCTTGAATGGGTGAAAATTGACATTATCTCTAATTCGGGCATTCACCGAAACATTATTCGCCGGAAGTGTTATGTAATCGTCTTTCAACGTCACAATCGCCCGAAGCACATTGTTGAAATGTCGACTGATAGTTTCACCCGAATGTTGAAATGTTTCGGCGATTACCCTATTAGCCACCCCATGTCCAACACAAAACATAAAAATTCTCAACTGTTCCTCAATTGTCATATGGCGTGTGTTTTGTAACAATCCCTTTTGGACTAGCTCATCGCGAAGTGCGATGAAAGTCGTGGTCCGCATTCGAAACTGGTCGTACCCACGGTCTGGATGGCCATTCAATATATCACATATTACCTGGTACCCTGTGAATGGACGGGTTCGACACGGTTGCTTGTCGACAGTATGGCTAGATGTCAAGTAACCTTGCTGAATCAATATCGCTAATACCTCACCCCAATAGTCGTCATCATCATCTAAAAGGTCCCTTATTATGGTATTGATTTTGGAGGAAAACACATGACCATGATTCGAAGTACCCATTAATGCTGTAAGTACAATATATATTCAACATTGACAATCGCAACATATAACGTTGTAATCTAACACTAATTCAAGCAATCATGTTAATACAGTCGATGATTAAAGAATACATCTAACAGCATTCAAACAAACTTGAAATGTCTTCATCACATATTACATGATGATTAAAGACTACATCTAACAGCATTCAAACATAATGGAAATGTCATCTGAACATATTACATGATTATTAAAAAGTACATCTAACAGCATTCAAACATAATGAAAATATCTTCTGAGCATATTTCATAAGAGGGCAATAAAATAAAGAAACCAAAACATACACATTAAAAACAAAAACCTACATTCAAGGAAAAAATGGTCTATATACTTGCGATTGGCTTGCCACTTGACGCTCAACCCACATTATTGCCAACTCGTCAGTCATAGTCATAAACAGTTCACGATTATTTGGATCTTTGAGTGCGTCCCCTGCACTAAGTATTTTTTCTGGAGTAATGCCTGGCATCGCATATACTCGGGCCATGCAATTAGAAATGCTTGGAATAATACTTCTGTTGGCCTTTTCATCCTGATACATTTCACGGGCCAGTTCAAGTTTTTGCCTTCCTAGATCAACAAGTTCAGATATTACAGTAATCCCGGCATCAGATTTGCGCCGGCGTCCTCCAGAGGACGAGGTAGGTTTGGGTGGGGGGTTTGTGGGTTGTGGAGAGCGTGGGCGTTTGCTTCCTGAGCTATGCCCGCTCCCGCTAGCACTTCCTCCGACATGGTGGATGTCAGCAGTTGAAGATGGGTAGTCACCGGTTTGCGGCGCCCTGAAATTTGCATATTGAGGCGCTGCAGAAGAACCTGGTTCAAATGTAGGTTGTGAGATATTAAAAGCCGACATTCTTATTCCAAGATTTGTATCATCCTCACCAGGGGACGATGAGGATGAACTATCAACTGTTTGGGCTTCAGGCATAGTGGATGCAAATCCATATCGGCCAGTGGCCGTGGTTTTTTCTGTCAAGAATTCCATATCCTTATATGGCGGAAATGGCCTATCTCGACATCTTGCATATGTTGGATTTTCCTGTTGAATAGGAGTAAGATATGTATAATGTCAATTATTCATATATTACGCGACACTTTTGACGAAAGTTTATGATTTACAAGCTAGGGTCAATACCGCTATGACAGCATCCCAGTCGGCTGGATCACCAGGGGTCGGGATATTCTGGATACAATCCCAACCCCATCCACTCTTGTTGGCTAAATAGTTATAAAGACTGAATGACCGTTTTAAAACCTTTAGCCGATTTTTTAATTGCTCATTGCTGAGTTGTAAATTGGTCCTAGCATTGAATGCCGCATTGATTCGAACCCACGCAACTGTAGTAAACGACCCATTCACGTAATTCCCTAGAGTATGCTCTTCAGTAAGCAAAGACAGGAATATTGCGTCCATATTCTCAGTCCAATTATGGGTTCGGGTCTGAAGTAGGGCACGCAGCCCAGAAGAACCCTCCTGAGATCCTACGAAATTAGAAAGTGGGTCGAAAGCCACACTTTTTCTTGCTTGATGCTTAGCTTGTTTCTTGGCGGGACGCATCTGGAATAACAGTTATATGAAGTATTTGAAGGCACATTGATACCAATAAGTAAAATAGAAATAAAGGAAAATTGTAATTGAGTATTGGACTCAATTGATTGCCACATAGTATGGGGTTGCATTAGATTTTTAAATCCAGTGGCCGTCCATCAGATACTTATGGCAATCGTCATCATCGTCCTTATTATGTGTTGCCATAATGTGTGCTGGTTGTCACCCTGTTGCAATTATGTGTTGTTCGTGTGTATAATGCATATCACCCGATTGTTTATAATTTATATAAAATATTTTTTGACTCAATTGATTGCCAATTGGTATGGGGGTGCATTGTATTCTAAATACATGCCAATCCATCAAATACCTATGGCAATCGTCATCATCGTCCATTTGTTTACCATATCTGAAGCTACAGAGGATAGGCTGCATACACACACATGTCATAAAATGGCAACAGGGAATAGGCCTCATGCACACAAACATCACATATGCTGGCAACAAAGTGACAACCAACACCCAAACATCACTTATGGCAATGACATGCAACAACATTGGAACACACTGCTAAAAAGAGTAACTACAAATTGGCAATAATATAATAACCAGCACATATGATGGCAATGACATGCACACATTATGCCATCAACATATAAACAGGATGAATCGAAGCACTGAATAAGGCACTCATAGAGGGCATACCTTAGTGAAAAAATCAGAACCTGTTAAGAAGCAAGAGGGGCCGCAGAGGGGGTGGCGACGCGGAGAGGGGACGCAGAGGGGCCGCAGCGGAGAGGTTGTCGCAGCGGGGCCGCAGAGGGGCCGCGGCGGAGAGGTTGCCGCAGAGAGGCCGCAGAGGGGCCGCGGCGGAGAGGTTGCCGCAGAGGGGCCGCAAAGGGGCGCGGTGCGGATAGGGGCCGGAGAGGGGACAAGGCGCAAAGTGGGTTGCCGCAGAGGGGCCGCGGCGCGGTGAGGTGCCGCAGAGGGGCGCGGCGCGGACAGGGGCCGCAGATGGGCGCGGCGCGGAGAGGGGCCGCAGAGGGACGCGGTGCGGAGAGGGGCCGCAGAGGGGCGCGTGGAGAGGGGCCGCAGAGGGCGCGGCGCGAGAGAGGGGCCGCAGAGGGGCGCGGCCGGAGGAGCCGCAGAGGGGGTGGCGACGAGGAGCGGGGCCGCAGAGGGGCGCAGAGGGGCGCGGCGCGGAGGAGAGGGGCCGCAGAGGGGCGCGGCACGGAGGAGAGGGGCCGCAGAGGGGCGCGGCGCGGAGATGGGCCGCAGAGGGGCCGCGGAGGGGGTAGCCGCAGAGGGGGTGGCGACGCGGTGCGGGGTGCCGCAGAGGGGCCGCAGAGGGGCCGCGGCGGGAGTTGGGGTTCTTCGGTGGCCGGAGAGGGGCCGCGGCGCCACGGAGATGGTAGATCGGGCGCAGGGGGGCCGCGAGGGTGAAGCTAGATCGGAGAAGAAGAAGGCGAGGGTGAAGCTAGATCGGAGAAGAAGAAGGCGAGGGTGAAGCTAGATCGGAGAAGAAGAAGGCGAGGGTGAAGCTAGATCGGAGAAGAAATGGGTGAAGCTAGATCGGTGGAGAAGACGCAATGGAGAAGACAGTGCCTCGATTCTCGTGAAAAAAAATCGAATTCCAGCGGATTCCATGTGGGGGTGGGAATTCGGATTCCCACCCCCATCCCCCTAAAACCGAAAAAGCAGGAATTCCAATTCCTGCTTTTCCGGTTCCTGTTTGGGTATGGAAACGGGAATAAGGGGGTTATTCCCCCCTTATTCCCGTTACCAAACGGAGCCTTAGTGATTGTCAAAGCATGAAGGGAATGGAGTAAACCAGAATATTACAGGGATTTATAGTCGATTGAACTATCATTTCTCGACACGAGAAATTATACCTTTAAATTTTAGGTTCATCAATTGCGATGTTCATCTATATCCGCCTGTTCAGGGAGTAATTTCCTAAATATACTAAACCATTTTCCCTCTGGTATGAAGCAGGAAAATTTACTTTTCACTTTTGAAAATAAGAAAGCTGCGGTTGTTGTCCTCAATTAGTTTAACCTAATGAGCTCTAGGCGTCACTCATTTCTTCTGAATATGGTGGATAGTACTATGAAAAACTTTTCTAGCTAGCTTCTTCAAGGGCCCAAAATTTTCTCTTACAACATCTCCCCATTCCTTTTTGTTAGGCATCTTTAATGCTGTCTTAGGCAGAGTTTATTTGGGGGATAGATTTAGGGGGAACAAATTTTATCCCTTATCCCTGGGTTATCCCTTTGTCTAGTGATCACTTCAAGACATTAGATGGTAATTGTAATGATTGCACGGATGATGACGTATAACTGCAAAGATAACAGGAATAAGTTGAGATATTGTGAGCCACAATAGTATTTTACAGGGTAGCAGGAATAGTTGGTCCTTGGTCAATCTAGAATTTGTCAGTTTGACTGGAATAACTATTTCATGCCACTTATTGCTGTGTTAGGCAGAATAAGTGGATACCTTGATGTTCTATCCCTATTGTCACCAAAATAAAAGTATCCAAAGATTTTGCAGCATCTCATTCTATGATGGGATTTTGCCAATTGACTTGCAAGTGTCATAAAACATATATGTGGTGCATTAACTTTATACAGTAATCTTATCCTTTTTGGTTTAATAGGTAGCTGAAACTCTTCCAGAAGAAGTGCTTACAAAGATGGGTGCACCTGCAAAGAGTGACGTACCCATTATTAAACCAAATGAACTTGTTGATGCCGATGGGATTATTTTCGGATTTCCTACTAGGTTTGGGATGATGGCTGCACAGTTCAAAGCATTCCTTGATGCCACTGGAGGCCTGTGGAGAACCCAACAGCTTGCCGGAAAACCTGCAGGAATCTTCTTTAGCACTGGAACACAGGGTGGTGGACAAGAGACCACTGCGTAAGCTGTTTTTTTTTTTGCCTCGAAATTTATCATTATTATTTTCAATTATTTTTTTCATCTTTTCTCTAGTAGTCGAAGTATGTTGTGAATTTGCAGCCGTCTATGTAACTCCTAATACTTGTTTGGTTTAGTTTTTGAAATAACTTCTCTTCTTGAGAAGTCTGGCATTGGACTAACAAAAAGACCAAAGGTTTTGCTATGATAAGAACTTGAAATGGGCCCACTAAGCCCTAAAAGTAAAAGCTTAAACTTGAACCTTCTATTTCTAACTGCATAATCACAGCTATTAGGGGACATTTGATGCAAGTGTTAGTGATATTTTTTGAACAGGTATACCCAACTCAACTTCTGTAGAGGATCCATCTAGGCCAAAGAGGTCTTTAGTCTAACAATATGTTGTTGATTGTCATTACGGAAATATCTTGGCTACCCTAGGCCATTGTTTAGTCCAAATTTGATCTTACGTCATTTATAGTTGATTTCCCCCTATCAATGTGTACGTCTTTTATGTAAGCTATCGACACATTATATTTAATGTAAAAAAAAAAACTATTCCTTTGGGAACATATTCCCTGCATAAATTTTGATACTCTTAACATTCAAATTCATAATAAATTTCCGTCTCATTCACATTTTGTTGTATATAAGTGGGAGAAGATAAATAACTAAATGTTGGTAGAAATTTTGTCAGTTTAAATGTATTACACACCAGTTTACCTTATATGTTTTCCTTCTCAGTTTGACGGCTGTAACTCAGTTGACCCACCATGGAATGATATTCGTGCCGATTGGGTACACTTTCGGGGCTGGAATGTTTGAGATGGAGAGCGTGAAGGGCGGCAGCCCCTATGGGGCCGGCACTTTCGCAGGAGATGGTTCAAGAATGCCATCCGAACTCGAGTTACAGCAGGCGTTCCATCAGGGCCAGTACTTTGCGACAATCGCAAAGAAGTTCAAAGGATCTGCTTGATCTGCTTGAAAACCGGCATAGCAGAATCATATTACATTCCTATACCGTTCAATAAAATTTACCTGTTTCTGTGATTTCGAATTGTGTTCTAGTATTTGTTGTCTTTGTTGAATTTTTGGTTCTAGTGAGGTTTGATTTTTCATGTTTTGGTACAATATATGTTGGTTGGTAATAAAGTTTAATTGTACGTTAAATTGTTTATGTGATGTGAACTTATCAGTTGTTTTTCTCTATCATTGATGTGATTTCAAATGCATCTCCTGTTTAGCATGCTCTTTGATTACTGTCACAATTATCCCAATATTCTATTCTTTAGTTGTATATTCTCTTAACTCTGTGGAGCAATTTGCAAGTATAAGAATTGTATGTACTTAACCTTATTTAGGCCTCCACTGCTGATACATTCTCTAAAAGCTACTGCTCGAAATCTAAAAAACTCGAAGACGCTTTGGACTGCATTGCTTTTGTTGACATTCGGCCAAGCCGGTTGTGTCCACGCCCAGACTCGGTATGACCGTTATTATATTATCTGATCAGACTCAATATGACGGTTATTATATTATCTAATTAGATTAGATTTAATTTTATTTTAAGTTTGAAAAGATAATTAGTGATATTTTCTTGTCATATTAAGATAACTAATAATAAATCGATTCAGCCTAATCATTCATATACTTACTATATAGGATGTTAGAAACCCCTATAGATATAGATGAGAGAATATATAAGGTACAAAAGAAATATATATGGAGAAAATATCCAAAAAATTTATGTGAAATTTGTGTACGATTTTGAGAGAGAGAGAGAGAGAGAGAGAATTTATATCCTCCATTAATCTGTTGATCCTTGAGGGTATTGAACAGTGGACTAGAAACCTAGCTCATTTGTAGCTTGGTTTACAATAGGTTTCGAACGTTAGAAGATCCGGCATGTGAATCAACATCTACGATCCGAGGCCGGTCACGTTCAAAGAAAAGTTAACATAGTTGCTTCGACAAAAGGGTACGATCGAATACTTCCGCTGAGTTCTACATCAGTGCCAGAGCTTGCTCAGGTTGATTTCATGCCCTAGACATAGTTTTTAACAAGATTGCATGGTTAGAACACATGTTGCTATTATTACAAGCTTTTTTTTTTGCATGCTTTTGAATGCTAATGGCAGATTTTTCTAGGGTATATGTCGATTACGACCCTTCCTAAGTCGCAACCATTAATGATTAGCTTAGCCTCAGATCAGAAGATGATGATGATGATCGAGGTGCTATGTATTACGGACACTTCTACAAAGCTTGCGTGTCTGTGTCGGATACTCGCGTGCTCGTATCGGACACTCATGTTTTCGTATCGGACTCGTGTCCGATATGGACACCTTTTGAACGCATATTCAATACTGATTCCATAGCGCATACAATTAAAAAAGTATATATAATTTTTTTTTTAATTTTTTTTATACAAATATAATATAAGATGATAAATATTGTAGTTTTTTAATGAGTACATACAATTTTTTTTTAGACAATATAAATAAATTATATATGGTGAAATTTTTTTTTTCTTAAAATATATGAACTATCAATAAAAAATTTTATAAACTTTCATTTTATGAAAAATATTACAATAATTTATTAAAATTTATATTTTATATATAATAAATATATATTCTTATATTGATAATATTATATTTTATCATATGTGTTCATGACATGTCCGTGTCTTAATTTTTTGAAAGTTGTCGAGTCGTCGTGTCAGAGTCGTGTTGTGAGGACTCGAATTTCCGTGATTGGATTACTGTGGGTTCGGCAGCTTCTGGAGGCTTTTGTTGAGTGTTGGAGGTGTTTGCGCGCAAATCGGACTTCAAAACTGGACTCAGCACGAAAAATGGATCGAGTTGGTGTGTTCGGATGCCCCCGTAAATTTTTAGAGGTGGTTCTGCGCGAAACGGACATCGTATTTGGATTCAACGCGGAAAAAAGATAGAAATTGACGGAGTCCGGATGAGCGAAAACGGGCAACCTGAAATTCGGGGGTCATTCGGGTGCATGGAGGAGCCGTGGACCGGGGTGCCACGTAGCGGCGCCCCATTGGACCGGTGTAGAAGGCGCGGTCCATGGGGGCGCCTAGTGCGGCGCGTGGTGGGCCTTGGTTGGCCCGCCGCCGAGCGCACGTGGGCGCGCAGCGCGGTCCCCGCGTGAGGGACACGCAGCGCGTGCTCGTTGGTGGCACCGCGGCCACCCGAATCAAGCCGTGTGGCTTGATCCGGGCGGCCCGTCCCGGGCGACGTGGCGGCCCAGATGGCCGCCACGTGTCTCGGCCCGCTGGGCCGAGCGGGGCGGGCCCGTCCTGTAGCAGCAGGGAGAGAGGGAGAGAGGGGAACTTCATATATTTGTGTTTCTTCTCATTCTTCTTCTTTTTCTTCTTCTTCTTCTTCTTCCTCTTTCTTCCTCCTTGGACCTTAGATTTTTGGAGGACTTCAGGCAGAGCTTCACCAGCACCTCTTCTCCAACTTCATCACCTTGGATGGCCATTAGAGCTCTTGTGATTATCTTGTTCCCATGTTGGAGCACAAGCATCATTGTTGGATTTTCGGAGCTTCACTGTCACATTTTGGTGCAAAAATTTCCCAGGCTTCATTTCAAGGAATTTCGAGCTGAAATTTGGAGGGGATCTCCACGACAGGTAAATCTACAATTTTGATATTCAGTGTTTTGCATGGATCATGAGATTTCTTGGAGCATTTATTGTTTTCTGCAACCTTCACGCACAGATTTTCTTTTTGGACACCTTGGAGTAATGTTGGGTTTTCTCTTTCATACAAGCTCGGAATTGGGAGTTCTTTAGCTTGATCTCTATCTACTCTCGACAAGGAATCCATTGCCACCTTTCTTACTATATTTGGAGCTCATTTGGACAGGTAAAACTCATCATCTTTCCAGCCCTATAGTGCTGGTTTTTACAGAGCAGAGTTTTGTAGTAATTGCATGTTTGTATGGTGTTAACTTTGGGTTTAGCATGAGTTTTGGGGATTTATTTGTATGGATGGATTAACAGGGTTAAGATGAGCATTTTTCATGTTGATATCTAAGCATAATTTCTGCTGGATTGATCCCTAAAAATTCATGAAGTTCATGCTGAAATTTTGGTGGTTGCCGCGTTGTTTTGGGTGTATCTTGGCCTACAGGTATCAGAATGAGGAGTGTTGTCACGCCCCCGGGGGTTTTTGAGTCATTTAAAGCGGAAAATTGCGTGTCTATTTTTTTTTTTTTCTTAATAAGGTGATATAAACCTCAACCCCGGTGCGTGCCAGACCGCCACATACACAAATTCACTCTGTCCACGGACAGAGTCTCCTTTGTATATGCACGGCGTCTCATTTACAACATACAATTCATCACACATTAATCACCAACCAACAACCATACCGTAGACATTCATCACCAATTAAAGCAAGTTTATAAAGCGGCGTCAGTGTTTGGAAAGGATAAAACCCAGCGTTTGCAAAACCCGTGCCCACACGGCACTTCGTTTTGAGAAAACATTTTCGCAATCCTTTAATTTATCATGAAAACATGCCGCATAAAAGGAACGCCACTAAACGTAATTAAAACATAAGAATACACCTCATCCACAGAGCTAATTAATACATGTTCACAACTAAAGCCATCCACAAGCAAATTAAGTATTTATACGAAAAAGGAAATGAGATATAATCATAATAACCAAGTGTCCGACTACGGTCCTCACGACGCAGCCCCACCGTCACCCCGGCTGACGCACCTAGTAGCAGTACCTGTCACGGAGTGGGTAACGTCAGTGACAAACAAAGTAGATGTCTAATAATACCAAGGAAGAAAAAACGAACCGAAAACACCGAGTACACCGTAACCTTTCGTTAAACCCCTGTGCATATTTTAAACTGGGCACCAACCCCAGAGTACCTGTCGGGGAGACTAAAGTCCCCCCTCGTGCACAAACACCTTTTGATGCTTTTAACCTCTTCACGGGGCTAGTGCGGCCCCTATAGCTGCCGTGAAGGGGTCCTCACGGCTCCCACCCCTTTGTGAGGCACACGGGTCAAAAAGACCACTTTTCCGGAAAAGTACACCATGCGGTGGCCCGATCCGCCGGTGTACGTGCAGCATCCGAAACCGGATTGCCAAGATTGGCGTGTGGTGAGCACCGCGACCGCAGCCGCTTAAATTGTTAGATAAAACATCATTAAGCGAAAGGTTAAACTGTCCATCTACTTTGTTAGGTAAATTTAAGAGTACTTTAATGGCGATAAATGCACTTACTGCACTTGTTGCACTTATAGCAACCCTACCCACCTGGTTGGAGAGAAGACGGGTCACCCGAGCCCTCTGCACTCTCCCGCTGCGCACCTGGACCTATAAAAGTCCGCACGGATACTAAGATCAGAATACATACTAACATATTGCAACAGAAATACCCCACTCTATTATGTACGAAGAGTCCGGCACCGTCCCGCTGTCCGGCGGGACACCCTTGCCTTGAGCGGCCGTCGCCGTCCGTCGGAGCCGCGCGCGGCGTGGCTCCGCGGACGGCGCCCGCATAGTGCCCCGCGCGGCGTCCGCGCGGTGCCCGTGCGGACACGGGCCCGCGCGGCGCCCGCGCGGCGCCCGCGCGGCGCCCGCGCGGCGCCCGCGCGGGCGCCCCGCGCGGCGCCCGCGCGGCGCCCGCGCGGCGCCCCGCGCGGCGCCCGCGCGGCTCCCGCGCGGGGCCGCCCGCGCGGCACCCCGCGCGGGTGCCCGCGCGGCGCCCGCGCGGCTCCCGCGCGGGCCGCCCGCGCGGCACCCCGCGCGGGTGCCCGCGCGGCGCCCGCGCGGCACCCCGCGCGGCACCCCGCGCGGGTGACCGCGCGGCGGCCGCGCGGTGTCCGCGCGGCGCCCGCGCGAGTGCGACCCGCGCGGCGCCGTCGCCGCTTGCGGCGGCGTCCGGTCGTCCGCGATCGTTTTCCCCCTCCCCGCGCGATGCCCTAGCGGCACCGCGCGTCTCCGCCGTCCGTTCCGTCCGTCTAGCACAATTACGACGACGGCGACGGTAACGGGGACGGCGGAGAAACTCAAGAAATTGACGAAAAGGCGACAGGAAAAATCCGGAAAAAATTACTAAAAAATGTTCTACTAACCGGAGATCGTCGGGAAGGTGTCCGGTCGTGTTTCTTGCCTTCGGGTCGGCGTTTGGGACGATCGGCTCCTTCTCTTTTCCTTCTCCTTCCTCCGGTTAGGGTTCCGTTCTCTCTTTTCTTTCCTTTTCCTCACCGGTTGGGGTTTCGGTACGCACGAAAGAGGAGGGTTTGAGGAGGCGGTGTTTAAAAATAGGGTTTCGTTCGGTAAACGGGGGAATAAATAGATCTCATTATCTATTTATCCTTTTTATCCAATTTCACGCATACGCACCGTCAAAATCCTTTCGGATATTTTGACTCCGATTAATTAATCTATTAATTGATTAGTCCTTACCGATAACCCTATTACTTAATTATTTAATTAATATCCGCTTTATCTTACACGTGCGTAACTAGGAAAACCCAAAACATCCTGTTTCTATTTCTCAAATAAATATCTGACTTACGAGATAAAATCTTCACCCTTTTAAATCCTGGCCACCGATTATTTAATCACCTTCATTAAATAATCATGGGGGATAAATTCCCACTTGGATTTAAATCATCGGTTATTTAAATTTCCAATTTTCAAATCCCGGTCACCGATTATTTAATCTCCTTCATTAAATAATCTTGGAAAGATAAATTTCCAAATTTAAGTATCTGGATTTTATCTCTTATCCAATCGGCGAGATAAAATCCCCCCTTTTATTCGTACGTAGGAGGATTTAAATTTCCGTCACCGGATAATTGATTAATTAATTAATTAATTATCCCCTACGAGATAACCCACCTTATCTCTAACGGGTGCAAGATATTTTTGCACGGTTTCCGATGCGTGACTAATTACCGCGTCGCTAAGGATCCCGTTCCGGGAGATCCCGACATCGGATTTCGAATCCGATCGCACCGTCGGTCATCGTTTTTCGCGCTCTATCGCAGAAAAATACACACACCTTGTCCCGGCCGACTTTTGAAAATTAAATAATTTTATTTCGCTTAAGGCTTAAGCGATTACATGTGGGTTCAAAAATACCCCTAAGGGTCGGGTCACTACACCACTCACACTTTATAAAAAGTTTCGTCCCGAAACTTAAGCTCAATCCTCACTAAACACCTCAGGAAAGCATTCCCTCATTTTCGACTCCAGTTCCCACGTCGCCTCGCGCTCGTCGTGGTTGCTCCACTGGTCACATAGGGGATTGTTCGGTTGCGCAACTTCTTGTCCTCTCTTGCCAAAATCCGCACCGGCGTCTCCTCGACGCTCAAATCCTCTCGCAACTCGATGGTGGAGGCATCCAAGGCATGAGAGGGGTCTGCCAGGTATTTCCGGAGCATTGAAACATGGAAGACGTTGTGGACTCGTTCGAGGTTCGGTGGCAGGGCTAAGCGGTATGCCACCGGTCCTACGCGCTCCAGGATTTCGAACGGTCCCACGTACCTCGGACTTAGCTTTCCCTTTATGCCGAAACGCCGGTTTCCCTTGGAGGGTGAAACCCGGAGCAGCACATGCTCGCCCACCATAAACTCTAGGTCTCGGCGTCTGTTGTCCGCGTAACTCTTCTGCCTGCTCTGGGCGGTCAGTAACCTTTGCTTAATTAATCGCACCTTTGCTTCGGTCTCCTCCACCAAATCTGGGCCCAGAAACTTTCGCTCACCTAAGTCGTCCCAGCATATTGGAGACCGACAGCGGCGCCCGTACAGTGCCTCGTACGGCGCCATCTGAATACTGGCCTGGTAACTATTATTGTAGGCAAATTCCACCAGGGGCAAACACCGTGCCCACCCTTCGCCCAAGTCCAGAACGCATGCTCGAAGCATGTCCTCCACGATCTGTATCACCCGCTCTGATTGCCCATCGGTTTGCGGATGAAAAGCTGTGCTGAAGTGCAACTTGGTCCCCATCGCTTGTTGCAGGCTTCGCCAAAAGTTCGACACAAAACGTGTGTCTCTGTCCGACGTGATGGATGTCGGTACTCCGTGCAACCTTACTATCTCATCGATATATGTTTGTGCCAGTCGTTCCCGAGTCCACGTCGTGTGTATGGGCAAAAAGTGGGCCGATTTCGTCAATCGGTCCACGATCACCCATATCGCATCGTGTCCCTGTGGCGATCTCGGGAATCCGGTCACAAAATCCATGGTAATCATATCCCACTTCCACTCGGGCACCGGTAACGGTTGCAATTTTCCTGCCGGGCGCTGGTGCTCGGCCTTCACCTGTTGGCACACCAGGCAGTGTGCCACAAATCGCGTCACGTCTCCCTTCATTTTGGGCCACCAGAAGGTTTGCTTGACGTCCTTGTACATCTTCGTTCCCCCGGGATGCGCTGCATATGGGGCAGTATGCGCCTCCCGCAGGATCTCCTCCTTGAGCTCCGGTAGATCCGGCACGCAGATTCGTCCCCGAAATCGTATCGTGCCGTCGGAGTTCACCATGAAATCGCTCTCCTTGTCGGCGGTTATTCTACTCCGCACCAGCTGGAGCTGAGTATCAGTCGATTGGCCTTCGAGAATCCTGTCCAGCAGAGTAGGTCTGACCACCAGTGTCAGAAGCTGTGCGACTGTCCCTGCCGGTACTACCTCTAGTCTCAATCGCGAAAATTCCGCAATCAGACTATCCTGCGTGTAATGGCGCTTACATCCGCCTCCACGGCCTGTCCTTTGCGACTCAGGGCGTCGGCCACCACGTTGGCCTTTCCCGGGTGATAGTGGATCGTTAGATCGTAGTCCTTTAATAGCTCAAGCCACCGCCTTTGTCGCAGATTTAGCTCCCTTTGGGTGAAGAGGTACTTGAGACTCTTATGATCTGAGTACACATTGCAGTGTGCCCCATACAGGTAGTGTCTCCAAAGCTTGAGGACAAACACCACCGCTGCGAGTTCCAAATCGTGCACGGGGTAATTCCGCTCATACTCCTTGAGCTGCCTTGATGCATAAGCTATGACCTTTCCCCGTTGCATGAGTACTCCACCCAATCCATTTCGCGACGCATCGCAATATACTTCGTAATCCTCCCCTGGCTCTGGCAGGGCGAGAATCGGGCTCGCGTCAACCTATCCTTAAGCTCCTCGAAGCTTCTCTGGCACTTATCCGTCCAGATGAACTTTTCCCCCTTTCTTGTCAGACGGGTTAGGGGGGTGGCTATCTGTTGGGTTTAGGTTAATAAGGATCTAATAGGGGAAAAAACACCTAGAGGGGGGGTGAATAGGTGTAAACAATAAACACTCAAAAAATCATTGTGCGATAAAACCCAATGCGGAAAAATAAAAGAACACACAAGATTTTTACGTGGAAAACTCCAAACCGGAGTAAAAAACCACGGGACCGATAACACGGCGAAATCCACTAGAGTTAACACACGTACAAGGTGATATAACGTACTCACAGACGACTCAACCTTTTACCATACGCCCCTAGTCGATCTTCCCGCTCGCTCCACGACGCTTCTCGAATCCACGATCCGCGCCCAACGCTGAATCCACAGCGTCCAACGTCGAGTCCACGACGTCCAACCGAATCCACGGTCTTCACCCAATGGTACGCTTCGAATCCACGAACGCACCTCGCTCCGAATCCACGAAAGCGATAACACCTTGAATCCACAAGGCCACGCGAGTCCACGCGCCGATTTTGGGGTAAATCGTTGTTTGTTTGGGTGGTGATGATCCGCCGAATACTTAGATCAAGAGTAGATCGGAAATACCATCTAAGTATTCATTAGTTTGATTCAACTCAAGATGTGAGTATGAAAACCTAGAATCAAACTAATCAATATAGATGAAGAAACATAGAATAGATCTATTGATTTCCTTTCTTCTCTATATGTGGATCTAAGGCCGTATAAAATGATATGTGAAAATGACGGCTCTATTTGGATTCCCCTAGAAAAATGACCATAGGGTTTATTTATAGGTTAGAAACCCTAGGAAGAATATTCGGATCAAAAACAAACTTTTCTGGAAAGTTTTACCGACGGCGATCCGGATTGTATAAGCCACGATCCGGATCGCAGACGCACAGAATGCAGTTTCCAGAAAATCACCTGTTCGGGATCCGGATCATAATCCACGATCCGGATCGTTCATACATTTTCACAAAACATCCCATTCGGGATCCGGATTGTACAAGCTGTGATCCGGATTGCAGCAATGTATGAACGAACACCTTTCGGGATCCGGATTGAAAGTCCACGATCCGGATCCTGAACATGTCCCATGTCCAGTTTTTGATGAATAAGCAATTAAAACCTCTTCCAGGTGTTTCTACACTATAAGAAGTATTCGGATCATCAAAATTATTTAGTTAAACGTACCTGATCCTTTTGAATTCTTCTTTCTTGAGATTGAGGTATATTCTTCATCTTCAATCTTCAAGACTTAATACAATCACGAAATACGCCAACTCAAATTCCGTAACAATCTCCCCCTTTGGCGGTTTCGTGACAAAACACAGATCCACAAAGAAAATTCAAAAAGATATTTTTGTTGCTATCACCATACAACAAAAATTTACAAAAGAGTTCCAGAAATTAAATACATGAGATAAACTCCTAAGACAGACTCTAGACTTAGACATCTGTAACCTCTGCACACAGAAAACATTCTTGACAAACAAAATCGTTAGATACCTCAAGAATTGGAACATAGAAAAACCAAGTGCAGAGATAGAGTTTGATCTCACCATGACATTTAAAAGAATCAGATATGTGAAAGAAACATAGTTAAAACCAACATATCTTCTAAGCAGTCGAAAACCAAATGTCAAAGTATGTTAGTCCAACATCAACTTGTTAGTCATATTACATGCCCAAATAGTTAGTCGAATAGTTAGTATAGAAGCATGTCACAAATCACAAAAGAAAACCAAAGTTGAGTTGAGATTCATACTTACCTTGATATCATCGATATTCACAATCATTGTTCAAAGTTCATCATTGTTCATTGTTTTCGCTAACTCTCTCCCCCTTTTTGTCACAAAAACAAGCCAAAACGTAGCATGAGCTACAATATGTAAGGAGAGTAACAAAAAAAATAGAGTTCTAAAAGTATGCACAAACTGAGAAATAAACTAAACAAATAAAAAAGACTAATATCCTGCACAGAAAGAAGAAGAAAAGAGTCAAAAACGGTCAGTCGTCAGAATCTGAATCGTCAGAAGGAGTGCAACCCATTTTCGCAAACAACTTCTTCACAAGTTTCTTTACTGAAGAGACTGACTTGGTCAAAGTGACTTGAGAAGCTGTGATAATTTCCATCTCATTTTTCATAACATGAAGATCGCCTTTCATTTCAGAAAATTCAGCGGACATACGTTCCTGTTCATTTGAAAGCCGCTGTTGTTCTTTGAAGATGGATGTCACCGAGGCATCATCGTCAGAAGTAGATGCAGGTGCCTTCTGTTTCGGAGGAACGGGGGCAGTGGAAGAAGTTGCATGCGTTCGAACTCGTTGGCCAATTGGAGGAGAAGGGGGATCATCCTGCTTTGTTGTCAAAGACTTGACAATGGTTGTCTCATTTATTGTCCCCAAACTATACAAATACGAACTCGCGCTCGTATCCACCTTAAATCTCCTAAGGATGCGCATTATAATCATTGGATATGGTAGTCGCTCAGAGGGATGTGAGTGTTCGACATACCGCGTCATCCTATTCCAAATGAGGTAGGGGATGTTCAGGTTTGCTCCCATTGCTGCAGTTGGGTTTCCAAGAAGATAAAGAAATAGCAACCTATCCCATCGGACGATTTTCGTGTTCATGTTGGGAAGAATGTTGTAGCAAATAATGAAGTTTAAGTACTTGTACTCCTTCTTGAGTTCCCTGGAGTAAACTGAATTTCCGGCAGACGTAGTATCCGGAGAGCAGGTTCCATTGACTACTATTCTCCAAGAGTTGGCTGTGAAGACCTGAGTCTTCAAATAATGAACTCCGTCTGAGATGGCTGTCATACCGAGCACCTCTCCAATCAGTTGGGGAGTGACTTTGATCTTGATACCTTTTACAAAGGTATGAAATTCTCGGCGTCCATCAACTTCATCAATAAGACCTGCTGCATTCTGATAGAAGATCCGAACTGAGTGTGGACAGTACCCAGTTTTCTCAGGAAAGTTGCAGATCGGACCAAGACCAACTTGATCAAACAGAGCTCCAAACTCTGCAGATCTATTCCTCATCTGTTGTACATTGACATGTCGTTCTCCTATGCATTCCCTCTTTTCAAATTCTTTGATTCGTGTGGAGCTGACGAATCCCTGAAATGGTGGCAGGTTGTCCATAGGTTCATTGATTGAAATACCTTGGGCACCACTTCTTTTCCTTGCCGAGGTTTTCACTCTTTTTCCGGTAGGCTCCATTGGCGCCTTTCCTTTCTCAGCTGCAGTAGGAGGAGGTTTAGATTTGGGAGCTTCAGCAGGAGCCTTCCCCTTTGCAGAAGTTGGGACAGCCCCTTCAACTTCAATTGTGTCCCAGTCAATCGATTCAGTTTCCGATTCAGTATCGGAGTCAGCTTTTGCTCTTTTTGTCCTCTTGCTTCTCTTCGGCTTTGCAGAGTCCTTCACATGAACCATGGCAGTGAGCAGGAAAATGATCCAGGTGATCACCATTTTGTCAGTGCTTTGAGTTTTTAGAAAATGTCCTGTGAAAACCAACTCAAGAACATATGAAAAATTGTCAATTTTGAAAAATTTGAAACATTGTACCTAGACAATCATAATCATATAGAGAAGCCAAGAATCAAATTAGTTTTCCAAAAAGAATTTTAAAAATAGATCAAATCCATGATTTACAAAAATTCCTCTTTTATGCCCTAAAACCGAATTTTTAGAAATCGAAGCCTAAAAATCGTTAATCAAGTGAAATCCCAGCATAAAAGTAAAACTAATTGACCCAGAGTTCTTATTTCAAAAGAAATTTGATCAAAAACCATTCACAAACGAAAAAATTCCAACTTTTCAACTCACGTTTGATGAAAAAACCATAAAAACTGTGAAAAACCGAGTTTTGATCATGAAAACTTACTTGAATCCGAAGAACTTTGAGTTTTGAAGCACCAGGAAGCAAGAAATCTAGAGAGAGAAACTCTAGAAGCTTGAAAACCAGAAATTAGGGTAAAGAAATCTCGAATCTGAAAGTTTCTATATAGAACCCTAGCCGTGATCCGGATCGGCCGAGAATGTGATCCGGATCGGCCACACGCGGGAAAAATCCTGCGTTCGGGATCCGGATCACTTGCCACGATCCGGATCGGCTACACCTTTTTCTTCAGAAAAATTAAGAAAAATACAATAAAATCCAGAAAAAGTATGTAAGCACATTATCATGTCAACTTTAAACAAATGACATCGTTTCACACAACAAGAAATAGATTATGAAAAATCTATCAATAATATCCAAAAATGAAACGAAGATTTACGAAAGTTAAAACACTTAAAGTTGAACAACTTCAATTACATCTATCTTGATCCTATGTGTAATGTCTTTATCAAATCATCAATTTCAGTAAAGAAAATGAAGTACCAAGATCAATAGATGTTTGAAATCCCAGATAAGTTAAATAATATATCTAGACAATCTGTTGAAGGAGTGGCTCTTTGAGCATCTTAAATCAAAAATCCCACCTTATACCAACCATGAAATACGACTGAGTCAAGTATTTCAATATGAGTTTCATCAACAATTTTTCAAACAAAAGTTTGCTTTTCATTCATGGAGTATCTTTTTCTTTCATTTTCTCCATGTGGTGGTAGTTTTCACACTCCTCATTGGGATGTAACTCTTTCCACATCTTTTGAGCATTTCACATTTCATTGACTCCCCCTCAATTGGCTATCAATTATTTAATATATAAAGTATTCAACCAAACCATTGATCTCGAATTCATACTCGACTAAGCAATCAAATATGATAATGACTATACCAAGAGATCATTGAGAGAGAAATTGACTTTGATCACAGAAAGATGGTTTAATTAACGTAAATGATCATTGCAACATTGAAACATTATGACATCAAAAACATAATAAATTTCTAAATGCATAAAAGGATGCAATTAAAGTCAATTATGATTTATGCTCAATTAGTGTGCTATGTACAGAACATAGATAAAGAACAAAACAAAAACAAGAACAAAAACAAAACCTAATCTAAGCAAAGGTTTCAAAAGAGTTTATTTCAAGGAAAGCATGCCAATTGCTTTTCGCAAGTGAATAAAACGTTTTTGATCCAAAGGTTTTGTTAAGATGTCGGCTAATTGATCCTCAGTTGAAATATATGACAGTTGAAGAATGTTTGATTCAACTAGCTCTCTAAGAAAATGATATCTAAGTTCAATATGTTTTGTTCTAGAGTGCAACACAGGGTTTTTAGAAATGTTAATAGCACTAGTGTTGTCACATAAAATGGTTACCGAAGATGTTGAAATTCGGAAATCGCTCAACACGCTCTTCATCCAAATCAATTGGGTTGAACAACTTCCTGCAGAAATGTACTCCGCTTCGGCAGTCGAGAGTGCTATGCAGTTCTGTTTTTACTGTGCCATGCAACAAGGCAGTGGCCGAGATAGAAGCATGCACCACTCGTGCTTTTCCGGTCATCCACCGATCCAGCCCAATCGGCATCTGAGTATCCAACAATATCCAAAGTCGTTCCCATAGGATACCAAATTCCGAAATTGATTGTACCTTTGATATACCGGATGATCCGTTTCACCGCTTTCAGGTGAACCTCCTTCGGTGCTGATTGATATCTCGCACAAATCCCAACACTGAAGGATATATCCGGGCGACTAGCCGTGAGATATAGTAGACTTCCAATCATACTGCGGTACAGTTTCTCGTCTACATTCTCACTTTGTGATTCACTTCCAAGTCCCTTATGGCTAGTTCCCATTGGAGTCGGAAAATCTTTAGAATTTTCAAGATCAAACTTTTTGACCAACTCCAGTGCATACTTGGATTGACACAAGTGAATTCCTTCATCGTTTGCTTAACTTGTAATCCAAGAAAATAATTCAATTCGCCCATCATGGACATCTCAAATTCGCTTTCCATGGTCTCCGCGAATTTAGAAGCATCATTATCTCTCGTTGCTCCAAAAACAATGTCATCAACATAGATTTGAGCAACTATGAAATTGTTTTGATAATGCTTCACAAAGAGAGTCCTGTCAGCTCCCCCTCGAGTGTAGCCCTTTTCCAAAAGGTGCTTTGTCAACCTTTCGTACCATGCTCGCGGTGCTTGTTTCAGACCGTAAAGAGCCTTTTTCAGTCGAAAAACATGGTTAGGTAGTTTATGATCCACAAAACCTTTCGGTTGAGCTACATAAACTTCCTCATTTAAAAATCCATTTAAAAAGGCGCTCTTAACGTCCATTTGAAATAATCTGATTTTGAAATGACAAGCGATCGCAAACAATATACGAATGGACTCGAGTCTAGCTACAGGGGCGAAGGTTTCATCAAAGTCTATACCTTCTACTTGAGAATAGCCTTGAGCAACTAACCTTGCTTTGTTCCTGATGATAGTACCTTCTTCGTTTTTCTTGTTCTTGAAGATCCATTTGGTACCTATCACATTGTGTTGCTTCGGAGGCTTCGTCAGTTCCCAGACTTTGTTTCGCTCGAATTGATGGAGCTCTTCCTGCATTGCTTTAATCCAATAATCATCTTGGAGAGCTTCATCAACATTCCTTGGTTCGATTTGTGATACATAGCATGCAAATCCGCAAACCAATTGTCTCCGTGTTCTAACTCCTTCTTGTGGATCTCCAATTATGTTCGATTCAGGGTGATCCTTGGAGATGCGTAACGTTTGAGGTAGAGGAGTAGGCGGAGGTACACGAGATGATTCCTGCACATCAGATGAGCTTGAAGAACCGTTAGATGCATCAACATTATTATCGAAAGAATTGTTAGAAGAAGATGCATTAGCAGGTGTATCATCATCAAGAGAGATATCGAGGGTAGATTTTTCAGATTCAAAATGAAAAGCTTCATCTACCTTAACATTTATCGATTCTACGATCGTCTTAGATTCTAAGTTAAAAACTCGATATGCTCTGCTGTTTGTAGAATAACCTAAGAAAATCCCTTCGTCACTTCGAGAGTCAAATTTTCCAAGATTCTCACGATCACGTAAAATAAAACACCGACTCCCAAAGATGCGAAAATATTTGATGTTAGGTTTTCTACAAAACCAAAGTTCATATGGTGTATTCAATGTCCCCGGGCGCAAGTACACTCGATTGATAACATAGACAGCCGTGTTCACCGCTTCAGCCCAAAAATATAAAGGAAGGTTCCGGCTATGAAGCATAACACGAGCCATCTCCTGTACGACCCTGTTCTTGCGCTCGACTACACCATTTTGTTGAGGTGTGTAAGGTGCAGAGAATTCATGTTTAATGCCGTTAGAAGAGCAAAAATCAATGAATTTGGAATTTATGAATTCCCCACCTCTATCACTCCTAACTCGAGTAATCCTTTCATTCTTTTCAATCATAATACGATTGCAAATTTCGAGAAAAGAATCAAAGTATCAGCTTTTTCTTTTAGAAAGGCTACCCAAGTATATCTAGAAAAGTCATCAACCAACAAAAAAATATACCATTTACCTCCCAGAGATGGTTGACGAGTTGGCCCCATTAAGTCCATATGCAAAAGTTCCAAAGGCCGTTTTGTACCTATGTGGTTCAAATTCTTGTGTGCAGTCCTAGACTGTTTTCCCTTTTGGCAACCGCCACACACAAGGTTTTGTTCAAAAGAAAGTTTCGGAACCCCTTTGACCACATCTTTATTTGAAATTCTAGCAAGTTCCTTAAAGTTTATGTGACCTAGCCTTTCATGCCAAAGTGTTTCATTTTTCAAAGATGCTAGGTTACATTTTTCAGAAATCTTAGAAGGAACTACATAACAGTTGTTTTCTGATCTAACCCCCTTTAAAAAGAAAGCATGGTTCAAGTCAGTTACAGTGCATTTATCAGATGAAAAATTAACTGAATAACCATTATCACACAGTTGACTTATGCTTATGAGGTTAGTCTTTAGGCCATGAACAAATAATACATTATCTAGAACCGGGCCATCTGGAATAGCTACCGTTCCCTTTCCAACAATTTTGGAAGACCGACCATCTCCGAAAACAACAAGTCCTCCGGAGTTTTTCTCAAATGTTTGAAAACAGTTTTTATCGCCGGTCATATGACGGGAACACCCGCTATCCAGGTACCAAGACGAACTATCATATGCATGCAAAGAAACATTGGTAGCAAGACAGGGAAAGATTTCACCTTTGCGCACCCAAACCTTTTTGGAGTGCGTCGGTAATGGTCGTGAAGTTGATTTCCTAGGTGAGAGCGTCTTGCTTGAAGAATTGCTGCTCCTTGATGATGTCGTCTTGAGCGGTGTACTACCAAGGCTCTTTTCCGTCAATTTGATTGGAGTTGTTTCCGAGGAATAGCCCTTTTGGTAGTTGTTGCAAGATGTTCTTGAGGTGTGCGTTTGGCTCCAGTCTTGCAGTTTCTTCTGATGTGCCCTGAAATGCCACAACGAAAACATACCTTGGATCTTGTCGATTCCGAAGAAGATGTAGTAGGTTCGTTGTCGTTGCTTGTCGTGAACACCGGTGTCGGAGGAGGAGATACCGACTGAGGCACAAATACCGTACCACTCGAACTTGGAATGTCTCCAGTTTGAGTGTATCCGAGGCCGAACTTGTTTCTTTGACCGAGACCAAGAAGTCTGTCCAACTTACTCCTTCCAGAAGAAAATCTCTGTAAGTCATCCTTTAGTTGGCGTATGGTCTCCGTCATTTCCAATTTTTCCTGTCGGGCCTCGCCGTTGAGCTTCAAGAAGTAATTCGCTTTGTTCACCATGTCTACATAACTCTTCTCGAAATGCTCATTGGACTCTTGAAGGGAAACATTTGTCTTAATCAGATTGTCCCTTTCCACTTCAAGATCGGTTGAGATAGAGGTTACTCTTTTTACTTCATCTTCAAGATCCAGTAATCTCTCTTTCAACCCCTTGTTTTGTTTAGCCAATTTCTTTGAATCCCTCAAAAGCTTATGGTAGGCTAAAACAAAATCTTCACCTTCCGAATTATCTGACTCATCGTCCGTTGCAATCTTTTCCACAGTGGAGTTGGACAATGACTCGGATGTACTTGCCATTAAGCACATGAAGGGAGAAGATGTAGTGGACGCGTGGAAAGCTGTCGCGTTGTCTTCTTCATCACTTGACGATGACTCATTTGACGTGGAGTTGTCATCCCAAGTAACTACTTGCATCGCCTTCTTCTTTGCCGGATTCTTGTTGGGACATTCCGTTGCTATGTGGCCGTAGCCTCGACATTTGAAACACTGAACTTGTCCCTCAGAACTTTTCTTATCCTTTGAGAAGTTCTCCTGGCTTCTTGACTTGTAACTTGAAGGACCCTTGCCTTTCTTTGACTTTCCGAAGGATTGAGTTTTGCTTGAATTTCCCCTTCGAAAGTTGCGGCGAAACTTCCTTGTCAAGAGAGCGAGCTGCTTCTCAAAGTCCTCCATAGAAATGTTCTCGTCGTCGTCCGAGGAGGATGAATCCGCGTCTTCTTCTTTAGTTGATTTCAATGCGTAACCTGAAGACTTAGAAGAGGATGCCTTTCCAGAAGAATAGTTAGTAGGAAAAGTCATTTCATAAGTTTGTAAAGCACCTACTAATTCTTCTACACGCATTTCGTCCGGGTGTTTAATTGTTTCAATGGCTGCAACCTTCGGGCGAAATCGTTCAGGAAGAGTTCTTAGAATTTTTCTTACAACTTTAAATTCTGGAATCTTCTCTCCCAAGTTAGCACATGAGTTCACGATGTCTTGCAATCGTGTGTAATAGTCAGTGAAGGATTCATTCTCTGCCATAGAGATAGAGTCAAACTTGCTCGTGAGCATTTGCAGTTTCTGAATCTTCACTAAGTTAGTTCCCTCATGCGTAACTTGAAGAACATCCCAGATTTCTTTCGCAGTCTCACATGCCGAGACGCGAGAGAACTCAGTTTGTGACAAAGCATTAAATAGAGCATTAATCCCTTTGCCATTGTAAGAAGATAAGTCTATCTCTTCCTTGGTCCATTTCGACCTAGGTTTTAAGGTGCGAACATCATCTAAAATTTCAGTTGGATTAGACCATCCTAATTCAATTGATTGCCACACCCTTTCGTCGATGGAAATTAAGAAAGCTTTCATCCGTACTTTCCAGTACGCATAATTAGTTCCATCAAAGAAAGGGGGTCGATTGATGTTTCCACCTTCAACCATTGTTTACAACCCTATTCCCGCTCTGATACCACTTGTTGGGTTTAGGTTAATAAGGATCTAATAGGGGAAAAAACACCTAGAGGGGGGTGAATAGGTGTAAACAATAAACACTCAAAAAATCATTGTGCGATAAAACCCAATGCGGAAAAATAAAAGAACACACAAGATTTTTACGTGGAAAAACTCCAAACCGGAGTAAAAAACCACGGGACCGATAACACGGCGAAATCCACTAGAGTTAACACACGTACAAGGTGATATAACGTACTCACAGACGACTCAACCTTTTACCATACGCTCCTAGTCGATCTTCCCGCTCGCTCCACGACGCTTCTCGAATCCACGATCCGCGCCCAACGCTGAATCCACAGCGTCCAACGTCGAGTCCACGACGTCCAACCGAATCCACGGTCTTCACCCAATGGTACGCTTCGAATCCACGAACGCACCTCGCTCCGAATCCACGAGAGCGATAACACCTTGAATCCACAAGGCCACGCGAGTCCACGCGCCGATTTTGGGGTAAATCGTTGTTTGTTTGGGTGGTGATGATCCGCCGAATACTTAGATCAAGAGTAGATCGGAAATACCATCTAAGTATTCATTAGTTTGATTCAACTCAAGATGTGAGTATGAAAACCTAGAATCAAACTAATCAATATAGATGAAGAAACATAGAATAGATCTATTGATTTCCTTTCTTCTCTATATGTGGATCTAAGGCCGTATAAAATGATATGTGAAAATGACGGCTCTATTTGGATTGCCCTAGAAAAATGACCATAGGGTCTATTTATAGGTTAGAAACCCTAGGAAGAATATTCGGATCAAAAACAAACTTTTCTGGAAAGTTTTACCGACGGCGATCCGGATGGTATAAGCCACGATCCGGATCGCAGACGCACAGAATGCAGTTTCCAGAAAATCACCTGTTCGGGATCCGGATCATAATCCACGATCCGGATCGTTCATACATTTTCACAAAACATCCCATTCGGGATCCGGATTGTAAAGCTGTGATCCGGATTGCAGCAATGTATGAACGAACACCTTCGGGATCCGGATTGAAATCCACGATCCGGATCCTGAACATGTCCCATGTCCAGTTTTTGATGAATAAGCAATTAAAACCTCTTCCAGGTGTTTCTACACTATAAGAAGTATTCGGATCATCAAAATTATTTAGTTAAACGTACCTGATCCTTTTGAATTCTTCTTTCTTGAGATTGAGGTATACGATCCAAAGTTTCTTCATCTTCAATCTTCAAGACTTAATACAATCACGAAATACGCCAACTCAAATTCCGTAACAATACTTGGAGAAGCCCTTCAACGGAATACGTCCGGTATTACCGGCCAATCCCAGGAAGCTTCGAATGGCCGTCACCGGGGTCATCGGGGCCGCTGTCACCGAATCTATCTTCTTGATCCACCGCAAGACTCAGCCGCCGAGATTACATGCCCAAGAAACGACCTCTCGGAGCCAAAACTCACACTTTTTGAGTTTGGCGTAGAGTTTTCGTTCTCGAAGGGTCGAGGACTGTGCGCAGATGTTCTTCATGTTCCTCGTCCGTACGCGAGTAGATGAGGATATCGTCGATGAAGACAACACGAACAAGTCTAGAAAGGGTTTGAATTACCCTGTTCATCATATCCATGAACACTGCCGGGGCATTTGTGAGCCCGAACGGCATTACCGTAAACTCGTAATGGCCATAACGAGTACGGAAAGCCGTTTGGGGATGTCCTCCCCCTTGACCCGGACCTGATGATAGCCCGACTGCAGGTCAATTTTTGAGAACACCGTCGCCCCCGTAACTGGGCCAAAAAGGTCGTCGATTTCTTGCAGGGGGTACTTATTCTTGATAGTGACCTTGTTTATCTCTCGGTAGTCGATGCACAACTGAGACTTCCGTCTTCTTTCTCACAAACAGGACGGGCGCGCCCCAAGGTGACGCGCTTGGTCTGATGAAACCTTTGTCCAAAAGGTCCTCCAACTGTGCCTTGAGTTCCTTCAGCTCCGCGAAGGCATCCTGTACGGTGCCTGGTGATGGGCTTGGTGCCGGGGAGCAGTTCAATTGGGAAGTCAACCTCTCGTTTCCGGCGGCATTCCGGGAAGCTCCGCCGGAAATACATCCGGGAATTCCCTTACCACGGGAATTTCTGAAGGCGAGGGAACGGGTCGGGTGGCTAGATCTACAGAGGCTAGATAAGCCACGCCCCGCCCTTATCAGCTTCCTAGCTGTGCATGACGCGGAGATGACGGCCAGGAAGGAAGTAATTTGCACGCCAAGTACACGTTTTCTGGGAATCCCGGCTTCTGTAGCTGCACCTGTCGCTTCTCGCAGTCGATGACCGCCTGATACTCGGTGAGCCAGTCTATGCCCAAGACCACGTCGTATTCTTTTAGCGGGTTTGTATGACCACCAGATCCCAGGTGGACGACAAACCTTCCAGCCTTATTGAACATGAGGGATACCAGGCCAGTTGCCGCGATGGGCCCCAGGGGTTGGACGGGTCATTAAAGACATCCAGAGGGACTACTTTCTAGCTGAGGTGGTTGGTTGCGCAAAGGTACGGGAAAATAAAGGAGCGAGTCGCCCCGGTGTCAAACAGGTTCGAGCTCGAAAATTAGAAACGGAAGGAATACCTGCGACCACCTCCTCTGGCAGTGCGCTCCCTGATGACCCATGGAATAGAGCCTCCCTCCTGTTGTGGTCGCGATTCTCCTTCTGTTCTTGGTGCCGAAGGGCGCGGGGGCATTCCCGTTGGTCGCCCTTACCCGTCCCCGGTTGGCTGCGCCGTTGGGAGTGGAAAGCTGCGGAAGATGCCGCTCCAGGGTTCAGGGGGACAGTTGAATCGGAATGTCCTGTTTGCCCCTAGGCGGTAGCAGTGGATCTGCTTTCTTAGGGCATTCAGCAACGAGCGGACGCTCCGCAAATAAGACACGACTTGTTTGCTGGTCGAGGGTCTCCCGGCCGGCGCACTCTGTTTCCCTGCTGCGTCTTGGGGTATTGTGGGGGCCGGCTCCCGCCAGGAGCGGCCCCTCCGGGTAGGTCTGCGTTCAGTTTCTTTTC
>CM054930.1:22486685-22527873 GCA_029168755.2 Tillandsia fasciculata
GCCTCCAAGCCAACAGTAAACCCTGTCGTGGGGATCCGGGTCCTCACACCTTCCCCTTTGCAGAAGTTGGGACAGCCCCTTCAACTTCAATTGTGTCCCAGTCAATCGATTCAGTTTCCGATTCAGTATCGGAGTCAGCTTTTGCTCTTTTTGTCCTCTTGCTTCTCTTCGGCTTTGCAGAGTCCTTCACATGAACCATGGCAGTGAGCAGGAAAATGATCCAGGTGATCACCATTTTGTCAGTGCTTTGAGTTTTTAGAAAATGTCCTGTGAAAACCAACTCAAGAACATATGAAAAATTGTCAATTTTGAAAAATTTGAAACATTGTACCTAGACAATCATAATCATATAGAGAAGCCAAGAATCAAATTAGTTTTCCAAAAAGAATTTTAAAAATAGATCAAATCCATGATTTACAAAAATTCCTCTTTTATGCCCTAAAACCGAATTTTTAGAAATCGAAGCCTAAAAACTCGTTAATCAAGTGAAATCCCAGCATAAAAGCAAAACTAATTGACCCAGAGTTCTTATTTCAAAAGAAATTTGATCAAAAACCATTCACAAACGAAAAAATTCCAACTTTTCAACTCACGTTTGATGAAAAACCATAAAAACTGTGAAAAACCGAGTTTTGATCATGAAAACTTACTTGAATCCGAAGAACTTTGAGTTTTGAAGCACCAAGAAGCAAGAAATCTAGAGAGAGAAACTCTAGAAGCTTGAAAACCAGAAATTAGGGTAAAGAAATCTCGAATCTGAAAGTTTCTATATAGAACCCTAGCCGTGATCCGGATCGGCCGAGAATGTGATCCGGATCGGCCACCCGCAGGAAAAATCCTGCGTTCGGGATCCGGATCACTTGCCACGATCCGGATCGGCTACACCTTTTTCTTCAGAAAAATTAAGAAAAATACAATAAAATCCAGAAAAAGTATGTAAGCACTTTACCATGTCAACTTTAAACAAATGACATCGTTTCATACAACAAGAAATAGATTATGCAAAATCTATCAAAAATATCCAAAAATGAAACGAAAATTTACGAAAGTTAAAACACTTAAAGTTGAACAACTTCAATTACATCTATCCTGATCTTATGTGTAATGCCTTTATCAAATCATCAATTTCAGTAAAGAAAATGAAATACCAAGATCAATAGATGTTTGAAATCCCAGATAAGTTAGATAATATATCTAGACAATCTGTTGAAGGAGTGGCTCTTTGAGCATCTTTAATCAAAAATCCCACCTTATACCAACCATGAAATACGACTGAGTCAAGTATTTCAATATGATTTCATCAACAATTTTTCAAACAAAAATTTGCTTTTCATTCATGGAGTATCTTTTTCTTTCATTTTCTCCATGTGGTGGTAGTTTTCACACTCCTCATTGGGATGTAACTCTTTCCACATCTTTTGAGCATTTCACATTTCATTGACTCCCCCTCAATTGGCTATCAATTATTTAATATATAAGGTATTCAACCAAACCATTGATCTCGAATTCATACTCGACTAAGCAATCAAATATGATAATGACTATACCAAGAGATCATTGAGAGAGAAATTGACTTTGATCACTTAAAAGATGGTTTAATTAACGTAAATGATCATTGCAACATTGAAATATTATGACATCAAAAGCATAATAAATTTCTAAATGCATAAAAGGATGCAATTAAAGTCAATTATGATTTATGCTCAATTAATGTCCTATGTACAAAACATAGATAAAGAACAAAACAAAAACAAAACAAAAACAAAACCTAATCTAAGCAAAGGTTTCAAAAGAGTTTATTTCAAGGAAAGCATGCCAATTGCTTTACGCAAGTGAATAAAACGTTTTTGATCCAAAGGTTTTGTTAAGATGTCAGCTAATTGATCCTCAGTTGAAATATATGACAGTTGAAGAATGTTTGATTCAACTAGCTCTCTAAGAAAATGATATCTAAGTTCAATATGTTTTGTTCTAGAGTGCAACACAGGGTTTTTAGAAATGTTAATAGCACTAGTGTTGTCACATAAAATGGTTACCGAAGATGTTGAAATCCGGAAATCGCTCAACACGCTTTTCATCCAAATCAATTGGGTTGAACAACTTCCTGCAGAAATGTACTCCGCTTCGGCAGTCGAGAGTGCTATGCAGTTCTGCTTTTTACTGTGCCATGCAACAAGGCAGTGGCCAAGATAGAAGCATGCACCACTCGTGCTTTTCCGGTCATCCACCGATCCAGCCCAATCGGCATCTGAGTATCCAACAATATCCAAAGTCGTTCCCATAGGATACCAAATTCCGAAATTGATTGTACCTTTGATATACCGGATGATCCGTTTCACCGCTTTCAGGTGAACCTCCTTCGGTGCTGATTGATATCTCGCACAAATCCCAACACTGAAGGATATATCCGGGCGACTAGCCGTGAGATATAGTAGACTTCCAATCATACTGCGGTACAGTTTCTCGTCTACATTCTCACTTTGTGATTCACTTCCAAGTCCCTTATGGCTAGTTCCCATTGGAGTCGGAAAATCCTTAGAATTTTCAAGATCAAACTTTTTGACCAACTCCAGTGCATACTTGGATTGACACAAGTGAATTCCTTCATCGTTTTGTTTAACTTGTAATCCAAGAAAATAATTCAATTCGCCCATCATGGACATCTCAAATTCGCTTTCCATGGTCTCCGCGAATTTAGAAGCATCATTATCTCTTGTTGCTCCAAAAACAATGTCATCGACATAGATTTGAGCAACTATGAAATTGTTTTGATAATGCTTCACAAAGAGAGTCCTGTCAGCTCCCCCTCGAGTGTAGCCCTTTTCCAAAAGGTGCTTTGTCAACCTTTCGTACCATGCTCGCGGTGCTTGTTTCAGACCGTAAAGAGCCTTTTTCAGACGAAAAACATGGTTAGGTAGTTTATGATCCACAAAACCTTTCGGTTGAGCTACATAAACTTCCTCATTTAAAAATCCATTTAAAAAGGCGCTCTTAACGTCCATTTGAAATAATTTGATTTTAAAATGACAAGCAATCGCAAACAATATACGAATGGACTCGAGTCTAGCTACAGGGGCGAAAGTTTCATCAAAGTCTATACCTTCTACTTGAGAGTAGCCTTGAGCAACTAACCTTGCTTTGTTCCTGATGATAGTACCTTCTTCGTTTTTCTTGTTCTTGAAGATCCATTTGGTACCTATCACATTGTGTTGCTTCGGAGGCTTCGTCAATTCCCAGACTTTGTTTCGCTCGAATTGATGGAGCTCTTCCTGCATTGCTTTAATCCAGTAATCATCTTGGAGAGCTTCATCAACATTCCTTGGTTCGATTTGAGATACATAGCATGCAAATCCGCAAACCAATTGTCTCCGTGTTCTAACTCCTTCTTGTGGATCTCCAATGATGTTCGATTCAGGGTGATCCTTGGAGATGCGTAACGTTTGAGGTAGAGGAGTAGGCGGAGGTACACGAGATGATTCCTGCACATCAGATAAGCTTGAAGAACCGTTAGATGCATCAACATTATTATCGAAAGAATTGTTAGAAGAAGATGCATTAGCAGGTGTATCATCATCAAGAGAGATATCGAGGGTAGATTTTTCAGATTCAAAGTGAAAAGCTTCATCTACCTTAACATTTATCGATTCTACGATCGTCTTAGATTCTAAGTTAAAAACTCGATATGCTCTGCTGTTTGTAGAATAACCTAAGAAAATCCCTTCGTCACTTCGAGAGTCAAATTTTCCAAGATTTTCGCGATCACGTAAAATAAAACACCGACTCCCAAAGATGCGAAAATATTTGATGTTAGGTTTTCTACAAAACCAAAGTTCATATGGTGTATTCAAAGTCCCCGGGCGCAAATACACGCGATTGATAACATAAACAGCAGTGTTCACCGCTTCAGCCCAAAAATATAAAGGTAAGTTCCGGCTGTGAAGCATAACACGTGCCATTTCCTGTACGACCCTGTTTTTGCGCTCGACTACACCATTTTGTTGAGGTGTGTAAGGTGCGGAGAATTCATGTTTAATGCCATTAGAAGTGCAAAAATCAATGAATTTGGAATTTATGAATTCCCCACCTCTATCACTCCTAACTCGAGTAATCCTTTCATTCTTTTCAATCATAATACGATTGCAGATTTCGAGAAAAGAATCAAAAGTATCAGCTTTTTCTTTTAGAAATGCTACCCAAGTATATCTAGAAAAATCATCAACCAACAAGAAAATATACCATTTACCTCCCAGAGATGGTTGACGAGTTGGCCCCATTAAGTCCATATGCAAAAGTTCCAAAGGCCGTTTTGTACCTATGTGGTTCAAGTTCTTGTGTGCAGTCCTAGACTGTTTTCCCTTTTGGCAACCGCCACACACAAGGTTTTGTTCAAAAGAAAGTTTCGGAACCCCCTTGACCACATCTTTATTTGAAATTCTAGCAAGTTCCTTAAAGTTTATGTGACCTAGCCTTTCATGCCAAAGTGTTTCATTTTTCAAAGATGCTAGGTTACATTTTTCAGAAATCTTAGAAGGAACTACATAACAATTGTTTTCTGATCTAACCCCCTTTAAAAAGAAAGCATGGTTCATGTCAGTTACAGTGCATTTATCAGATGAAAAATTAACTGAATAACCACTATCACACAGTTGACTTATGCTTATGAGGTTAGTCTTAAGGCCATGAACAAATAACACATTATCTAGAACCGGGCCATCTGGAATAGCTACCGTTCCCTTTCCAACAATTTTGGAAGACCGACCATCTCCGAAAACAACAAGTCCTCCGGAGTTTTTCTCAAATGTTTGAAAACAGTTTTTATCGCCGGTCATATGACGGGAACACCCGCTATCCAGGTACCAAGACGAACTATCATATGCATGCAAGGAAACATTGGTAGCAAGACAGGGAAAGATTTCACCTTTGCGCACCCAAACCTTTTTGGAGTGCGTCGGTAATGGTCGTGAAGTTGATTTCCTAGGTGAGAGCGTCTTGCTTGAAGAATTGCTGCTCCTTGATGATGTCGTCTTGAGCGGTGTACTACCAAGGCTCTTTTCCTTCAATTGATTGCAGTTGTTTTCCGAGGAATAGCCCTTTTGGTAGTCATTGCAAGATGTGCTTGAGGTGTGCGTTTGGCTCCAGTCTTGCAATTTCTTCTTATGTGCCCTGAAATGCCACAACGAAAACATACCTTGGATCTTGTCGATTCCGAAGAGGATGTAGTAGGTTGTTGTCGTTGCTTGTCGTGAACACCGGTGTCGGAGGAGGAGATACCGACTGAGGCACAAATACTGTACCACTCGAACTTGGAATGTCTCCAGTTTGAGTGTATCCGAGGCCGAACTTATTTCTTTGACCAAGACCAAGAAGTCTGTCCAACTTACTCCTTCCAGAAGAAAATCTCTTTAAGTCATCCTTTAGTTGGCGTATGGTCTCCGTCATTTCCAATTTTTCCTGTCGAGCCTCGCCGTTGAGCTTCAAGAAGTAATTCGCTTTGTTCACCATATCTATATAATTCTTCTCGAAATGCTCATTGGACTCTTGAAGGGAAACATTTGTCTTAATCAGATTATCCCTTTCCACTTCAAGATCGGTTGAGAGAGAGGTTACTCTTTTTACTTCTTCTTCAAGATCCTGCAATCTCTCTTTCAACCCCTTGTTTTGCTTAGCCAGTTTCTTTGAATCCCTCAAAAGCTTATGGTAGGCTAAAACAAAATCTTCACCTTCCGAATCATCTGATTCATCGTCCGTTGCAATCTTTTCAACAGTGGAGTTGGACAGTGAGTCGGATGTACTTGCCATTAAGCACATGAAGGGAGAAGATGTAGTGGACGCGTGGAAAGCTGTCGCGTTGTCTTCTTCATCACTTGACGATGACTCATTTGACGTGGAGTTGTCATCCCAAGTAACGACTTGCATCGCCTTCTTCTTTGCCGGATTCTTGTTGGGACATTCCGTTGCAATGTGGCCGTAGCCTCGACATTTGAAACACTGAACTTGTCCCTCAGAACTTTTCTTATCCTTTGAGAAGTTCTCTTGCTTCTTGACTTGTAACTTGAAGAACCCTTGCCTTTCTTCGACTTTCCGAAGGATGGAGTTTTGCTTGAATTTCCCCTTCGAAAGTTGCGGCGAAACTTCCTTGTCAAGAGAGCGAGCTGCTTCTCAAAGTCCTCCATAGAAAGGTTCTCGTCGTCGTCCGAGGAGGATGAATCCGCGTCTTCTTCTTTAGTTGATTTCAATGCGTAACCTGAAGACTTAGAAGAGGATGCCTTTCCAGAAGAATAGTTAGTAGGAAAAGTCATTTCATAAGTTTGTAAAGCACCTACTAATTCTTCTACACGCATTTCGTCCGGGTGTTTAATTGTTTCAATGGCTGCGACCTTCGGGCGAAATCGTTCAGGAAGAGTTCTTAGAATTTTTCTTACAACTTTAAATTCTGGAATCTTCTCTCCCAAGTTAGCACATGAGTTCACGATGTCTTGCAATCGTGTGTAATAGTCAGTGAAGGATTCATTCTCTGCCATAGAGATAGAGTCAAACTTGCTCGTAAGCATTTGCAGTTTCTGAATCTTCACTAAGTTAGTTCCCTCATGCGTAACTTGAAGAACATCCCAGATTTCTTTCGCAGTCTCACATGCCGAGACGCGAGAGAACTCAGTTTGTGACAAAGCATTAAATAGAGCATTAATCCCTTTGCCATTGTAAGAAGATAAGTCTATCTCTTCCTTGGTCCATTTCGACCTAGGTTTTAAGGTGCGAACATCATCTAAAATTTCAGTTGGATTAGACCATCCTAATTCAATTGATTGCCACACCCTTTCGTCGATGGAAATTAAAAAGCTTTCATCCGTACTTTCCAGTACGCATAATTTGTTCCATCAAAGAAAGGGGGTCGATTGATGTTTCCACCTTCAACCATTGTTTACAACCCTATTCCCGCTCTGATACCACTTGTTGGGTTTAGGTTAATAAGGATCTAAATAGGGGAAAAAACACCTAGAGGGGGGTGAATAGGTGTAAACAATAAACACTCAAAAAATCATTGCGCGATAAAACCCAATGCGGAAAAATAAAAGAACACGCAAGATTTTTACGTGGAAAAACTCCAAACCGGAGTAAAAAACCACGGGACCGATAACACGGCGAAATCCACTAGAATTAACACACGTACAAGGTGATATAACGTACTCACAGACGACTCAACCTTTTACCATACGCTCCTAGTAGATCTTCTCCGCTCGCTCCACGACGCTTCTCGAATCCACGATCCGCGCCCAACGCTGAATCCACAGCGTCCAACGTCGAGTCCACGACGTCCAACCGAATCCACGGTCTTCACCCAATGGCACGCTTCGAATCCACGAACGCACCTCGCTCCGAATCCACGAGAGCGGTTGCACCTTGAATCCACAAGGCCACGCGAGTCCACGCGCCGATTTTGGGGTAAATCGTTGTTTGTTTGGGTGGTGATGATCCGCCGAATACTTAGATCAAGAGTAGATCGGAAATACCATCTAAGTATTCATTATTTGATTCTACTCAAAATGTGAGTATGAAAACCTAGAATCAAACTAATCAATATAGATGAAGAAACATAGAATAGATCTATTGATTTCCTTTCTTCTCTATATGTGGATCTAAGGCCGTATAAAATGATATTTGAAAATGACGGCTCTATTTGGATTGCCCTAGAAATGAATATAGGGTCTATTTATAGGTTAGAAACCCTAGGAAGAATATTCGGATCAAAAACAAACTTTTCTGGAAAGTTTTACCGACGGCGATCCGGATTGGATAAGCCACGATCCGGATCGCAGAAGCACAGAATGCAGTTTCCAGAAAATCACCTGTTCGGGATCCGGATCATAATCCACGATCCGGATCGTTCATACATTTTCACAAAACATCCCATTCGGGATCCGGATTGTACAAGCTGTGATCCGGATTGCAGCAATGTATGAACGAACACCTTTCGGGATCCGGATTGAAAGTCCACGATCCGGATCCTGAACATGTCCCATGTCCAGTTTTTGATGAATAAGCAGTTAAAACCTCTTCCAGGTGTTTCTACACTATAAGAAGTATTCGGATCATCAAAATTATTTAGTTAAACGTACCTGATCCTTTTGAATTCTTCTTTCTTGAGATTGAGGTATACGATCCGAAGTTTCTTCATCTTCAATCTTCAAGACTTAATACAATCACGAAATACGCCAACTCAAATTCCGTAACAATATCTTGGAGAAGCCCTCCACGAAGCGCCGGTAATACCCGGCCAATCCCAGGAAGCTTCGAATTTCCGTCACCGTGGTCGGTCGGGGCCAGTCTGTCACCGAATCTATCTTCTTCGGATCCACCGCGACTCCAGCCGCCGAGATTACATGCCCCAAGAAACCGACCTCTCGGAGCCAAAACTCACACTTTTTGAGTTTGGCGTAGAGTTTCCGTTCTCGAAGGGTCTGGAGGACTGTGCGCAGATGTTCTTCATGTTCCTCGTCCGTACGCGAGTAGATGAGGATATCGTCGATGAAGACAACCACGAACAAGTCTAGAAAGGGTTTGAATACCCTGTTCATCATATCCATGAACACTGCCGGGGCATTTGTGAGCCCGAACGGCATTACCGTAAACTCGTAATGGCCATAACGAGTACGGAAAGCCGTTTTGGGGATGTCCTCCCCCTTGACCCGGACCTGATGATAGCCCGACTGCAGGTCAATTTTTGAGAACACCGTCGCCCCCCGTAACTGGTCAAAAAGGTCGTCGATTCTTGGCAGGGGGTACTTATTCTTGATAGTGACCTTGTTTATCTCTCGGTAGTCGATGCACAACTGGAGACTTCCGTCCTTCTTTCTCACAAACAGGACGGGCGCGCCCCAAGGTGACGCGCTTGGTCTGATGAAACCTTTGTCCAAAAGGTCCTCCAACTGTGCCTTGAGTTCCTTCAGCTCCGCGAAGGCCATCCTGTACGGTGCCTTGGTGATGGGCTTGGTGCCGGGGAGCAGTTCAATTGGGAAGTCAACCTCTCGTTCCGGCGGCATTCCGGGAAGCTCCGCCGGAAATACATCCGGGAATTCCCTTACCACGGGAATTTCTGAAGGCGAGGGAACGGGTCGGGTGGCTAGATCTACAGAGGCTAGATAAGCCACGCACCCGCCCTCTATCAGCTTCCTAGCTCTTGACGCGGAGATGACGGCCAGGAAGGAAGTACTTTTGCACGCCAAGTACACGTTTTCTGGGAATCCCGGCTTCTGTAGCTGCACCTGTCGCTTCTCGCAGTCGATGACCGCCTGATACTCGGTGAGCCAGTCCATGCCCAAGACCACGTCGTATTCTTTTAGCGGTATGACCACCAGATCCCAGGGGCACGACAACCTTCCCAGCCTTATTGAACATGAGGTTACCAGGCCAGTTGCCGCGATGGGCCCCCCAGGGGTCTGGACGGTCATTAAGACATCCAGAGGACTACTTTCTAGCTGATGGGTTTGCGCAAAGGTACGGGAAATAAAGGAGCGAGTCGCCCCGGTGTCAAACAGAGTTCGAGCTCGAAAATTAGAAACGGAAGTAATACCTGCGACCACCTCCTCTGGCAGTGCCGCTCCATGCTGACCCATGGAATAGAGCCTCCCTCCTGGTTGTGGTCGCGATTCTCCTTCTGTTCTTGGTGCCGAAGGGCGCGGGGGCATTCCCGTTGGCGCCCTACCCCGTCCCGGTGGCTGCGCCGTTGGAGTGGAAGCTGCGGAAGATGCCGCTCCAGGGTTCAGGGGACAGTTGAATCGGAAATGTCCCTGTTTGCCGCAGCGGTAGCAGTGATCTTGCTTCTTAGGGCATTCAGTCACCGGATGCGACGCTCCGCAAATAACACACGACTTGTTTGCTGGTCGAGGTCTCCCGGCCGGCGCACTCTTGTTTCCCTGCTGCGTCTTGGGGTATTTTGGGGGCCGGCTCCCGCCAGGAGGGCCCCCTCCCGGGTAGGTCTGCGTCCGTTTCTTTTCCCGGTTGTTTTCCGATCCCTCCCGTCGAGCTCGGGTCATGGCGAACCCCCGCTCCACGATGGTGGCCCTGTCCACCACCTCTCGGAACGTGCGCAGGTCCGCCGCCTGAACCATCTCGAAGATGTCGCTCCGCAGCCCATCCACAAAAAGACGGGCCTTGTGAGGTTCATCCCGTACAACAAACGGGACGCAATTGACCAACCTCACAAACTCCCTTTGATACTCCACGACTGAGCGGTTCCCTTGCCTGATGTTCTTCAAATCGTCTTCCAGTTGCCGCTTGACGCTTTCAGAGAAGAACGCACCGAAGAGTTCCTCCCTAAAGACCGACCATGTCGGTAGCGGGTCGTTGGTGGACGGATCCGGACGTACCGTCTTCCACCAGATGCGTGCATTCCCTTCCAGAAAGTGGACAGCTAGTGGGACCCGCTCTTGTTCCTCTATCAGTAAATCCTCGAAAAGCTTTTCCATGGTATCCACCCACTTCTCGACGACCCATGGGTCGGTCGTTTCTCCCTCGAAGGTGGGTGGGTCATGCTTCTTGAACTCAGTCAAATTCGTCCTGACCCTCTCCCGCGTCGCTCGCTGCTCTGCGATCCCTCCTGCGGTGGCGGATCCCCCAAGGGTAGGGGTCGTCCCTGCCTCCCCCGCTGTCGCTCCCAACACGGGCCCCGAAGTCGTTGGGGTGGGTACTTCCCTTGGGGCTGGGGGCTGTTCCGTCGTCGTACCACCCCCCCCTTGGGGCTCCGTAGTGGGTGCTGTGGCTTCGGGCGGAGGGATCGGTTCACGCTCGGTGGTTGCGGTAGCCTGTCGCTGCGTCAGCTGACGAACCTGCTCCGTCAGCGTCGCTAACTGCCCGGCCATTTCCCGCAGTTGTCGCCGGAGGGCCTGGTTTTCCGCGGCGGCTGAGGCCGCTCCGTCCGCGTCCGCATTCTCGGTGGACGACCTAGTCCGAGCCATTGCTTGCTGTCACCAAAGAAGCCATGTCAACCCTATGGTTATAACCCTATCACACCGTCTCACGATTTCACCTATGTTACGTTCCCATTTCCCCGTACTCTCACGTACTACGCACCTATACCTTGGTTATCTCATGTCCCATTTGCTTGTGGCACCTCGCACTGTGGATGTAAGTCACGTCTACTATGGTTGTGGTTGTATTTCTCTGATACCATTTAATCTGTCACGCCCCCGGGGGTTTTTGAGTCATTTAAAGCGGAAAATTGCGTGTCTATTTTTTTTTTTCTTAATAAGGTGATATAAACCTCAACCCCGGTGCGTGCCAGACCGCCACATACACAAATTCACTCTGTCCACGGACAGAGTCTCCTTTGTATATGCACGGCGTCTCATTTACAACATACAATTCATCACACATTAATCACCAACCAACAACCATACCGTAGACATTCATCACCAATTAAAGCAAGTTTATAAAGCGGCGTCAGTGTTTGGAAAGGATAAAACCCAGCGTTTGCAAAACCCGTGCCCACACGGCACTTCGTTTTGAGAAAACATTTTCGCAATCCTTTAATTTATCATGAAAACATGCCGCATAAAAGGAACGCCACTAAACGTAATTAAAACATAAGAATACACCTCATCCACAGAGCTAATTAATACATGTTCACAACTAAAGCCATCCACAAGCAAATTAAGTATTTATACGAAAAAGGAAATGAGATATAATCATAATAACCAAGTGTCCGACTACGGTCCTCACGACGCAGTCCCACCGTCACCCCGGCTGACGCACCTAGTAGCAGTACCTGTCACGGAGTGGGTAACGTCAGTGACAAACAAAGTAGATGTCTAATAGTATCAAGGAAGGAAAAACGAACCGAAAACACCGAGTACACCGTAACCTTTCGTTAAACCCCTGTGCATATTTTAAACTGGGCACCAACCCCAGAGTACCTGTCGGGGAGACTAAAGTCCCCCCTCGTGCACAAACACCTTTTGATGCTTTTAACCTCTTCACGGGGCTAGTGCGGCCCCTATAGCTGCCGTGAAGGGGTCCTCACGGCTCCCACCCCTTTGTGAGGCACACGGGTCAAAAAGACCACTTTTCCGGAAAAGTACACCATGCGGTGGCCCGATCCGCCGGTGTACGTGCAGCATCCGAAACCGGATTGCCAAGATTGGCGTGTGGTGAGCACCGCGACCGCAGCCGCTTAAATTGTTAGATAAAACATCATTAAGCGAAAGGTTAAACTGTCCATCTACTTTGTTAGGTAAATTTAAGAGTACTTTAATGGCGATAAATGCACTTACTGCACTTGTTGCACTTATAGCAACCCTACCCACCTGGTTGGAGAGAAGACGGGTCACCCGAGCCCTCTGCACTCTCCCGCTGCGCACCTGGACCTATAAAAGTCCGCACGGATACTAAGATCAGAATACATACTAACATATTGCAACAGAAATACCCCACTCTATTATGTACGAAGAGTCCGGCACCGTCCCGCTGTCCGGCGGGACACCCTTGCCTTGAGCGGCCGTCGCCGTCCGTCGGAGCCGCGCGCGGCGTGGCTCCGCGGACGGCGCCCGCATAGTGCCCCGCGCGGCGTCCGCGCGGTGCCCGTGCGGACACGGGCCCGCGCGGCGCCCGCGCGGCCGCCCGCGCGGCGCCCGCGCGGGGCCGCCCGCGCGGCGCCCGCGCGGGTGCCCGCGCGGCCCCGCGCGCGGCGGGGCCGCCCGCGCGGCTCCCGCGCGGGCCGCCCGCGCGGCCCGCGCGGGGCCGCCCGCGCGGCGCCCCGCGCGGGTGCCCGCGCGGCGCCCGCGCGGCACCCCGCGCGGCGCCCCGCGCGGCGGCCGCGCGCGGTGTCCGCGCGGCGCCCGCGCGGGTGCGACCCGCGCGGCGCCGTCGCCGCTTGCGGCGGCGTCCGGTCGTCCGCGATCGTTTTCCCCCTCCCCGCGCGATGCCCTAGCGGCACCGCGCGTCTCCGCCGTCCGTTCCGTCCGTCTAGCACAATTACGACGACGGCGACGGTAACGGGGACGGCGGAGAAACTCAAGAAATTGACGAAAAGGCGACAGGAAAAATCCGGAAAAATTACTAAAAATGTTCTACTAACCGGAGATCGTCGGGAAGGTGTCCGGTCGTGTTTCTTGCCTTCGGGTCGGCGTTTGGGACGATCGGCTCCTTCTCTTTTCCTTCTCCTTCCTCCGGTTAGGGTTCCGTTCTCTCTTTTCTTTCCTTTTCCTCACCGGTTGGGGTTTCGGTACGCACGAAAGAGGAGGGTTTGAGGAGGCGGTGTTTTAAAAATAGGGTTTCGTTCGGTAAACGGGGGAATAAATAGATCTCATTATCTATTTATCCTTTTTATCCAATTTCACGCATACGCACCGTCAAAATCCTTTCGGATATTTTGACTCCGATTAATTAATTTATTAATTAATTAGTCCTTACCGATAACCCTATTACTTAATTATTTAATTAATATCCGCTTTATCTTACACGTGCGTAACTAGGAAAACCCAAAACATCCTGTTTCTATTTCTCAAATAAATATCTGACTTACGAGATAAAATCTTCACCCTTTTAAATCCTGGCCACCGATTATTTAATCACCTTCATTAAATAATCATGGGGGATAAATTCCCACTTGGATTTAAATCATCGGTTATTTAAATTTTCAATTTTCAAATCCCGGTCACCGATTATTTAATCCCCTTCATTAAATAATCTTGGAAAGATAAATTTCCAAATTTAAGTATCTGGATTTTATCTCTTATCCAATCCGCGAGATAAAATCCCCCCTTTTATTCGTACGTAGGAGGATTTAAATTTCCGTCACCGGATAATTGATTAATTAATTAATTAATTATCCCCTACGAGATAACCCACCTCATCTCTAACGGGTGCAAGATATTTTTGCACGGTTTCCGAAGCGTGACTAATTACCGCGTCGCTAAGGATCCCGTTCCGGGAGATCCCGACATCGGATTTCGAATCCGATCGCACCGTCGGTCATCGTTTTTCGCGCTCTATCGCAGAAAAATACACACACCTTGTCCCGGCCGACTTTTGAAAATTAAATAATTTTATTTCGCTTAAGGCTTAAGCGATTACATGTGGGTTCAAAAATACCCCTAAGGGTCGGGTCACTACAAGTGTAAATACTCGTTTTGCATCTACTCGTCGCAAGAATCGCAACCATGATTTTTTTGGATTTTTCGGAGGATTTCACACAGGTGAAAAACTCTATTTTCTGTGCTGGTTTGTAAAACAGCAAGTGCTGTTTTTCGTTGTTGACCATGGTGTTGTTTGTGGGCCGTTTATCAGTGGACTTGGCGATGGTGTGGCTGAGATGTTGGTCGTGGCTGAAGCGCGAGCGACAATGTGCCGAGGGTGCGGTTTCGGCGGATGTTATTAGCGAGTGACTGCGCACTTCATCGACTTCGGCTTTGCCTGCGGAAAGCGATTCAGGTGGGTTGCTTCGTCTCCAGAACCGGTGGACGGTTCTCTAATTCTATGTGTTAGAATGCATGCATGTTTAGGGTACAATATATGTGGTTGAGGGGTAAGCTTAGAAATGATAATTGTATAAGGAATTGCCAGTTAATTATTCATGTTATGACTTATGGGAACTGGCAAGATCTATATCCATGATGATGATTAAGGAAAGCTTACCTTAGGGAACATTGCTCTTTTGATTATTAGCATGCCATGTTAGCACATAACTGTTATGAGATTTGATTATGCGACGGGGCAGGATTATGTATCTATGTGCGGATATCATCTGAGATGATTTCTTATGAATCATGTATTATGGACAGGTGTAGTTCATTAGTGATTTTGGCATGTGATTATACCTTGTGGAGCTATTACGTGATTTACTCCCCTTTTTTCCTTCTTGAGGACAAATGCATGCTTGTATGGACATCTAGATAGGCCATCTTTTACTGCTACACTATCATGTTGGGACTTGACTTAGGAGAAACCATCTTTCCTTCTTTTTTCCTTTTTAGTCAGTCATGTGGTTCATGTTGCTCGGGTTAGAGCAGGGGTTTGGGATAGTGTAGTCGAGACTTCGAGTCTGGGACAGGTTGGGTTTGATTGTGGATTGTGGGTATTGCGGCGACCGCGGATATTGGGCGGTTGGCCGAGTATCGGTTGTACTTGATTGTGGATGGCAGGATAGTGCGGCAATCGCTGATATTGGGCGGTTGACCGGAGGTCGGTTATGGGTTTATGGATTGTGGGGCATTACGACAACCGCGGATACTGGGCGGTTGACCGGATATTTACTTATGCAAAGATTGGGTATCAAATTTGTCTAGTGGACGGAGTTTCCCACTTATTGAGTACTATTACATCTGATTGAGGACCGGGGTTTTCTTTAGTGGATGGATTTTCTCACTTTGATCAGAGTCGTGATCCAGTTCTGCTGTTTTATGATACTTATGATACTTGTTACTGAGATACTTTACTCGTGTGGGTCGCTCCCCTCAAGTGCCACTCCGGAGTGTGTGACAGGCAGGCTTTGAGTCCTTGAGACTCCTTCTTCTCATCGGTGTTATGCGTTGGCCAGCATACCCGATACGGCAGGCACAGCAGGCAGTACCAGTTCTTACTAGTCCATTGATTGTGTTTATCACAGGCAGATACTTTATTATTGCACTCGTGCCTTGGGGGGGGCGGGGGTGCTGAGTGGAGTTTAGTAGCTGTGTTGAGACCGGTACTAGTGTCACGTCCCGAGTGTAAACCAGAACCTGGGCTCGTCCACAGATCCGCCATGCACACGGAATTTTCTGTGTACACGAAGCGTTGGTAACCTGCTCAGATATAAAAGAGATAATAAAAGAGCATAAAACAGAGCTGAACTAAAAGAACTATAAGTAATCTCAGACTGGAAATAAGATACAAGCTGAAATAAAAGTACAATAAACTCCCAGCTCACCAAACTAAATACAAACAGCTGGCTAAAGCTAGACCCAAAATAAAGTACTACAGCCTGAGATACAAAGAGGGGGGTACAATAAAGTCCAGCTACTCTCACGGTCGGGGTAGACGATCTAGCTAGTCCGCAATTCTCTTACCTCGATCCGCCGCTGATGGCCCAGCAGCTACCGTAGATGACTCTGCAAAACAAAGGGGAAAAGAGAGAAAACAACTATGGGGGTGAGCACTACTAGATAAACCAGTAGCCTCCCCTAGTGGGTAAAACCTCAAACGCTGACGCACCCACTAGGACTATAAGAGGCAAAAAGGAAAGAACAGTGGTAAGCTATAAAGGCTGCTGAAAAAGGAAACTACCACTACTTTGCCTCTAAATGCAGTGCCAAAAAGATAACTGTATGCATGCAACTATGAGGCTAATGCCTAAAGAAACCCAATCAAAGGGCCAAAAAGCGCTGGCACTGCCTGCTCTGTCATAACTCACAACTGTCCAACTGACCAGCACCCGTCACGGTCAAAAGCCTACTCCGGAGTGGCACTCGAGGGGAGCGACTCACACGAGTAAAGTAACCCTGTCATCAATATCTCACAATAGCAAGACTGGATCATGACTATGATCAACGTGGGAGACTCCATCCACTAATGCAACCCTGATCCCCAATCTGATGTGATGATAAACATCCGGTCAACCGCCCAAAATCCGCGGTCGCCGCCAGACCCATATATCCCGATCTGATAAAGTAAAAACATCTGGTCGACCGCCTAACGTCCGCGGTTGCCACAATGCCCCACAACCCACCAACGAGTCTAAACTATCCCAGACTCAAGATCCCAACTACACTATCCCAAAACTCTGCTCGAACTCGAGCAATATGCATAAGTATAACAACGAGAATAACTACACATGGTTTCTCCTAAGTCAAGTCCCAATAAGATAGTGTAGCAATAAATAGTGGCCTAACTAGATGTCCATACAAGCATGCATTTGTCCGCTTTTAAAACTGTAGAAAAGTGTCCGATATTTATTTTAAAAAGATTGATCTTAATATACCAACATGATAAGTCAATTGCATGCAAGGTTAGGATATAGCATTTGTCCAACAATATTGTCCCAAGTTTAATACATAAAGGCTATCAATTAATTTGTGGGGTCAATATACTAGGTTCTCACATTAAATATTAGATTGTCACATTTAAATTGGGGAAACTCTAATAATCCTAGTGAGCATTTCAACAGTGAGGGAAACACAACCACCCACCTCGAAAGGCGCGCACCATACTCAAAGGAACACCTCGCTGCCCGCTGTCCTCCAAGACTGCTAACCACCGAAAACTGCGTCCCGCTGCCCAGAACAACACACAAGTTGTAACATACACTTTCCCCAAAGCCATCCTGGCTGTTTTCCAAACAACATGAAAAAAGGTAATTCTCACCTCTGTGCCGAGCTCCAAAAATCTCAGAAAAATTACGGTTGCGTTCCTCGCGAAGAGTAGGCCCAAAACGACTATTTATATGTCCCGATCCGACGCTCGTAGGCCGAGATAAAAATCAAACAAGTAGGTGCTGTCCAGAAAATACACAGCAAAAAGGGGGTAAAAAACACCTCGGGAACCATGCCAAGAATTCGGAATCCAGAGAAATCACCAACACGGAAAATGAAGCCCTACCTCTCAGGAACACACCGGCGCAGAATCGTTGAAAACGGCCTCATGTACTGCGCACGGGGCTTCTCGGACTGAAAAGTGACGAAAATAGGCCGAAAAAGAGGAATGTCGAGGCGCGCTGTAAAACCCGGATCGCCGCTGTCGAGCCTCCAAAAATTTTGGAAATCCGTCACGGGGTCAAGGACAACAAGAGGATCAAGTTTGCTATAGGGCTCTCCCTCCAAATCCTTCTCTAAAACTCGGAAAACCCAAAAGAAGGAGAGAAAGGAGTAGTTATATAGGCCCACTAAACAATTCACAAAATGCCGGTTGTGTCCCTAGTTTCGGGCGCCCGAATCATTCGGGCGCCGAAACCGGGCCCAAACAGTGGCCCGGCCCACAGCCCGGCCCGCGGCCCACTCGCGCCCGGTTCACCTGGGTGCGACATGTGTCCCCCTGTGATTCGGGCGCCGAAACCGGGCCCAAACAGTGGCCCGGCCCACAGCCCGGCCCGCGGCCCACTCGCGCCCGGTTCACCCGGGCGCGACACGTGTCCCCCGCACAGGGGACAGCGGCGCCCGGTGAACCGGGCGCGGCCACGTGTCCCCCAGCGGGGCGGCTGGGTGGGTGGCGCCAGCCACTGGCGCGGCGCCACGTGGCTGGCGCTGCCCCCCCCCCCCCCCCCCCCCCCCCGGCACGCCAGCCGGCGCGCCGCCTGCGCCTGCGTGCGCGTACGGCCGCAGCCGCGCGCCCGCGGGTGCACCGCGCGCACCTGCGCCCTCCAACCCGGGGCCGCCATGTGGCGCGCCCCGGTCCACCGTGCACCGCGCCTCCCCCTCGCGCCTGCCCGGCCTGCCCGGGCACGCCCCCGCGCGCTGCGCGCACCGCACCGGGCCAACCGCGCGCTGCCACGTGGCCCACCGGTCCACCGTGCACCGGCAGCCCACCTCTATGGACCGGGAGGCGTGTGTCAGCCCAATGGGCGCCCGCCACATGTCCCAGGCCGGTCCACGGCTCCCCCCGTGCACCATTTTGCACATAAAACTTCTGGGTGTCCGTTTTTGGGCATCTGGACTCAGAAAAATACAAATAAATAGCCGTTTGCAAGCATTTTTTCGCGCTGAATCCAAATATGGCTTCTGATCAGCATGAAGCCACTTCTAAAATTCGGCAAAAGTAGCCGAAGGTCAGGCTTGATCCTAAACCCTCATTGAGTCCAATCAACACATCCCTTTGACATGTTGGGGCCCAACACACCAATAATAGGTGATCCTCACCCCGAAACATGAGGGAAAAGCAACAGGAGATTTTGGGACACTACAACTAGTGTTGTGGGAACCGTTTGGGGTTGACGGTGGTCCCGGGGTCGTTGTGTGTATTTCGACCGTTGTGCGAGATGTTGAGGATCTTGAGTCTATCCATTCTGAGAGAGAGCGTGGATTTCGACTATAGCCTGCATGTGCCACTATTCGATAGCAAGTTAGTCCGTATGGACACCCTATGTAATTCCTACCTGGCAGTGGGAGGTGGTTTGTAGGTGGGCGCATGCTTGACTGGACCAGATGTGGCAGTCAGCTCGATTGGGTCGATTGTGCACTTCATGTGCGAGTGGTTGCATATCTTTCATTGGTTTTTCCTATTTGAGCATTTAGATAGAGACATGGTAGCTGTAGAGTATCTCCAGCATTCTTGTTCAGTTTTTATTGAATGGTTATCTTATGCCTCTAGTAGACTTAGTGGGCAGATCGTCGGGCCTGGTGGCGGTACCCACTAAGAACTCCCTTTTGGTGTAGTTCTCACATCCATTGGGGGTTTTCCCCATCCTTTTTCTTTTCCCTCCTTTGTTTTGCAAAGTCTTAGCGGATGTTGCTGATTCTGCTGTTGCTGTTCGAGGCGAGGGAGTCGCGAGCTAGATCCCTACCTATCTTTGGAGAGTAGCTGTACCACTTCATTGGAGATTTGCAGTACAGTCAGTAGACTAGTTATTTTGTTTCCACTTTTGAGAGATCATTGTATTGTGAGGATCTGACTTGTACTGAGAACCTGTACACTGATGTATTATTTCAGGTTACCTCCCTGTTGAGTTCGGAGTTATTGTATTTGAGGATTTTGTATGATTATCACTTATGGGGAGATGGATATTGTATCATTATTTCCAGTTGTACAGATGGTTGGTTTTCAGTTTTACAGCAGTTTTATTTTATAGCTCTGATATTTATTTAGCTGTATCCCTTTTCTTGCAGGATGGACGCTTCGCCTATGCAGGGTTTTGTATAGGCGGCGGATCTGTTGGCGAGCCCGGGTCACAGTTTCGACCCCGGGGCGTGACACGTGTCTTGTGTTCCGTGTCAGTGTTCATGATACTTAGTCGAAGTGTGAACTCTGTTGAATCTCCTTTGACTCCATTAATCCACCCATGAAGGACTGTGTTACGGAATTTGAGTTGGCGTATTTCGTGAAAGTGGTTAAGTCTTGAAGATTAAAGATAAAGAAGTTTGGATCATATACCTCAATCTCAAGAAAGAAGAACTCAAAAGGATCAGGTACGTTTAACTAAAGATTTTTGGTGATCCGAATACTTGTTATAGTGTAGAAACACTTGGATGAATTTGTAATTGCATAAAAATCAAAAACTGGACATGGGACATGTTCAGGATCCGGATCGGGCATTACAATCCGGATCCCGAACATAGGCTGGTTCATGCGCAATTCCAGTCCGGACCTTGGGAATTTCAGTCCGGACCCCGAACGTGGAAAGTGCTGGAATTGTATGAACGATCCGGATCGTGGACTTCAGATCCGGATCCCGAACGTCCTTTTTCTGGAAAAAGTCTGTTTCGCTGAGACAGTCCGGACCGCCAATTCCAGTCCGGACTGTTGTCCTGTAAATTTTCAGAAATGGTTAGTTTTTGATGCTTATCTTCTTCCAATGGTTTCTAACCTATAAATAGACCCTACGATTTATTTTTAGGGTACACGAAAAAATACGACCGAAATAGAATAATCCACTTATAGAGAAGAAAGGAAATCAATAGAATTAATTCTATGTTTCTTCATCTATATTGATTAATTTGATTCTAGGTTTTTCAAACTCAGATTTTGAGTAGAATCAAATTAATGAATACTTAGATGGTATTTCCGATCTATTTCTAATCTAAGTATTCGGCGGATTATCACCACCCAAAAACAACGATTTTTCCAAAATCGGCGCGTGGACTCGCGTGGCCTTGTGGATTCAAGGTGCAACTGCTCTCGTGGATTCGGAGCGAGGTACGTTCGTGGATTCGAGACGTGCTACTGGGTGAAGACCGTGGATTCGGTCGGACGTCGTGGACTCGACGTTGGACGCTGTGGATTCGGCGTTGGGCGCTGATCGTGGATTCGAGAAGCGTTGTGGAGCGAGCGGAGAAGATCTACTAGGAGCGTATGGAAAAGGTTGAGTCGTCTGTGAGTACGGTATATCACCTTGTACGTGTTTTAATTCTAGTGGATTTCGCCGTGTTATCGGTCCCGTGGTTTTTTACTCCGGTTTGGAGTTTTTCCACGTAAAAATCTTGCGTGTTCTTTTTATTTCCGCATTGGGTTTATTGCGCAATGATTTTTGAGTGTTTATTGTTTACACCTATTCACCCCCCTCTAGGTGTTTTTTTCCCTATTTAGATCCAATTATACATAACCCAACAAGTGGTATCAGAGCGGGAATAGGGTTGTAAACAATGGTTGAAGGTGGAAACATCAACGACCCCCTTTCTTTGATGGAACAAATTATGCGTACTGGAAAGTACGGATGAAAGCCTTTTTAATTTCCATCGACGAAAGGGTGTGGCAATCAATTGAATTAGGATGGTCTAATCCAACTGAAATTATTGCTGATGTTCGCACCTTCAAACCTAGGTCGAAATGGACCAAGGAAGAGATAGATTCATCTTCTTACAATGGCAAAGGTGTTAATGCTTTATTTAATGCTTTGTCACAAACTGAGTTCTCTCGCGTCTCGGCATGTGAGACTGCGAAAGAAATCTGGGATGTTCTTCAAGTTACGCATGAGGGAACTAACCTTGTGAAGATTCAGAAACTGCAAATGCTTACGAGCAAGTTTGACTCTATTTCTATGGCAGAAAATGAATCTTTCACAGACTATTACACACGATTGCAAGACATCGTGAACTCATGTGCTAACTTGGGAGAGAAGATTCCAGAATTTAAAGTTGTAAGAAAGATTTTAAGAACTCTTCCTGAACGATTTCGCCCGAAGGTTGCAGCCATTGAAACAGTTAAACACCCGGACGAAATGCGTGTAGAAGAATTAGTTGGTGCACTTACAAACTTATGAAATGACATTTCCTACTAACTATTCTTCTGGGAAAGCATCCTCTTCTAAGTCTTCAGGTTTTGCATTGAAATCAACTAAGAAGAAGACGCGGATTCATCCTCCTCGGACGATGACGAGAACCTATCTATGGAGGACTTTGAGAAGCAGCTCGCTCTCTTGACAAGGAAGTTTCGCCGCAACTTTCGAAGGGGTAATTCAAGCAAAACTCCATCCTTCGGAAAGTCAAAGAAAGGCAAGGGTTCTTCAAGCAACAAGTCAAGAAAGCAAGAGAACTTCTCAAAGGATAAGAAAAGTTCTGAGGGACAAGTACAGTGCTTCAAATGTCGAGGCTACGGCCACATTGCAACGGAGTGTCCCAATAAGAATCCGGCAAAGAAGAAGGCGATGCAAGCCGTCACTTGGGATGACACCTCAATGTCAAATGAGTCATCTTCCAGTGATGAGGAGAACAACGCAACGGCGTTCCACGCGTCCACATCTTCACCCTTCATGTGCTTAATGGCAAGTGTGATGACCTGGATCTCCGCAGAGTTGTTGCAGTGCATTGGGTGGCTTCAGGAGGCCTACGTGGTGTGTCGGTGGTGATTGTGCACAATTTGGACACAAGTGTGGGACTTCGGGCTTAAATTGGATCATGTGAGTGATCGGAGGACCCCGTTGAGTGCTTAGAAGTGTTCTCGCGCGGAACAGATATCAGAATTGGGCTCAGCGCGAAATTTGGGCTAAGAACACCTTTCCGGGTGCATTTGGCAATTTTTAGAGTTGGAATTTGGCAAAACGGACATCAAATTCGGATTCAGCGCGCGAAAACGGTCAAAATGGACTACCTACTTGATATTTTACGCAATCGGTTACTGTTCATGCCGGAACAGTGATTCCGGCAGCCGACGGCCGGCGGCGGCAGCGGCGGAGCGCGGCGGGCAGCGGCGGAGCGCGGCGGATGGGCTCGGGCAGGAGGCGGAGCGGTCGCGGGCAGCGCGCGGGCGCGGGCAGGCGCGCGGGCGCACGGGCAGGCGCGCGGCGCACGGGAGCACGTGGGACACGTGGCATCTTGTGATAGGGCCGGTTCAGTGGACGTGGTTCACGGAGTGGTGCGGCCGGTGTATGGACCGGGGTGGACACGTGGCGGCGACTGGTTGGGCGGTCCACATGCGCGCGGTTCACGGTGCAGGCGGGGGGCGGCCTCGGGTTGCGGGCCTGGCAGGTGGCGCAGGCGGCGGGCGCAGCGCGCACGTGGGGCGATCGGCGTTTTCCCGCGCGTGGGCGCGCCACGCGTCGGCCTCTCGGTGGGCCACGTGGCGCGAGGTTAGTGGCGGGCTTCGCTGTTGGCTGTTGAGCGGGCGACGTGGAGGCCTGGGAGCGATTCGGGCCGGCACAGTGTTGGGCCGGGCCCAACACTGTAGCGGCCCGAAAAGTCCGGGCGCCCGGAAGTGGGGACTTATGCGTCATTTTCGGATTTGTTTCTTCCAGCATATAAATAGGCCGAGTTCAACTGCAGAGAGCTACTTCCCTGTTCTTCTTTTCACAGTGCGACCTTCACAAGAAATCCTCCTCTCCCAGAGCTGGTTCCATCTGCAGATTTCCAGATTTTTGCGGCACGCATCCCAAGGTTTCTATTTTTACGGTGCGGCGCGGCGCTCGTTCATTTGTGGTCCCCTTCGTCGCATTTCAGTGCATGGACTCTCCCGAGCTACCCCGGCAGTATTTTCCAGCGATTCTTGCGCCATCGTCTTCACGACAGGTAGGGCTACGTTTCCCGTGTTTACTGGTTTTTCCCATTCCGAGCTTTTCATGGGTTTTTCGGATCATCTTGTGACCTCATTTTCTTGGCGGAGTTTTGGACAGCGCCACAGTTTTTCTGCGATATCTTCGCGCACAGGCATCGGATTGGGGTGATTCAAAAGGCGTTTTTCATCTACATTTCGCAAGGAATCTCCTGATTTTTCTCAAATTTTTCTGAATATTTTTCGAAGGTGAAAAATCTCTGTGTACAGAAATTATTGCTACAGATTTTGTACAGGATTATTTTGAGAGGGTCACTTGTCGGATTTTTATCTTGATGCCCCAAACTCGGTTTTGAGCGTGCAGGTACTCGTTTCGACGGGTTCGTCGCGAGGATCGTGGCAGTATTTATCTTGGATTTTTCTGGGCATTTTTCACAGGTGAAAACAGGGCAACTTTGGACTGATGAGTTTTGGACAGATTTATTGGAGCATTGTATGATTAATTATGCATGTTCTTTTGGGAATTTTGTTCAGTGATCGCGGTGGCTTATCGGTTTAGGCGAGAGCACTATTTGGACTTGGAATTAGCGATCGAGGTGGGTGGTTGTTGTTTACCTCTATTTTTGACATGCTCACTAGGAATATTAGAGTGATCCCTTTATTTGGACATGCATGCTTAAAGTAATATAATTGTGAGCCTATCATATGGAAAATACTATTGTGGATATCTGATAGTGGTTGGGATTTATTCATGCTTGAATGGATATAGTTTTGGCACTTAACCTTGCATGTGGAATTTACCTTCATATTTGGATAAAATGAAATGTCTTGTGGGAGTGGATCTTTTGGGACATGCATAGGTGGATGATGTAGGTGAGGGAAAATTGTGGATTATTGTCATGTGTGGATGGATAATATTTTAGCATGATGGTTATATCTATGCGGAGCTATTAATTGTTACACATGTGGAACCACTATTGGTCACCTTTTCTTTTATCTTCTTTGAGAACACTATGCATGCTTGTATGGACATCTAGATAGGCCACTCTTTATTGCTGCACTATTATTTTGGGACTTGACTTAGGAGAAACCATGTTTGTTTCTTTTCTCCTTCTCTTTTAGACCTTTGAGTCTGGTTGCTCGGGTTTGAGCAGGGGTTTGGGATAGTGTAGCGGGGGACCTGAGGGTCGGTGACAGGTTGTGTTTGATTATGGGTTGTGGGATATTGCGGCTACCGCGGATAGTAGGCGGTTGACCGGATACGGATTACTTTACCCGATTTTGGACTGGGGGTTATTGCGGCTACCGCGGATAGTAGGCGGTTGACCGGATGTCAGATGTGGGACATGATTGTGATTGTGGGTTATTCCGGCGACCGCGGATATTGGGCGGTTGACCGGAAGTCGGTTGTGAGACCTGGTTGTGGATTGTAGGTATTGTGGCGATCGCGGATTTTGGGCGATTGACCGGATGTTCATTTGTGCATCAGATTGGGGATCAGTTTCTTTTAGTGGAGGGATGTGTTCCACTGGGGCTTTATAGTTGTGATCCAGTCCTGCTTTTGATACTTATCACACCGGCGCGGTTATTGCCCGGTGATGCTTTCCTCGTGTGGGTCGCTCCCCTCGAGATCCCCTCCGGAGGCCGGGGCCAGACAGTTATGGACAGTTTTGCTATCACATCGGCGCGGCTTATTTGCCCGATGATGAGAGCGGCAGCAGGAGTTTTGCTATCACATCGGCGCGGCTTACTTGCCCGATGATGAGGGCGGTACAGATTGGGTTCATCTGGGACGGTTGGTTACTGTTGCATACGGTTATTCCAGTCTAGGACTGCATTTTAGAGGCATAGTAGTGGTAGATTCCCCTTTTTCAGCGGTTTCATTTCTTACCACTCTTCTTTCCCTTTTTGCCTCTGGTAGACCTAGTGGGTGTGTCAGAGTTTGAGGTTTTACCCACTAGGGGAGGCTACTGGTTTACTAGTAGTTCTCACCCCCATTCTTCTTTCCTCTTTTTCTTCTCCCTTGTTTTGCAGTGTCTTCTGCGGGTGCTGCTGGGCTTTCAGCGGCGGGTCGAGGAGAGAGGACGGCTGAGTAGATAGATCTCGAGGCAGGATGAGCGTGTTAGCTGGACTGTTGGTGTACCCATGTTTCCTCAGACGGTTGTACTTTTACATTTGGGACTGGCTTTTGCCAGCAGGTTGTATTTATTTTTGGTGAGCTGGGAGAGACTGATGTATCATTTATACAGATGTATTGTATTTTATTTCCAGCTTCAGTCTGAGATGTATTAGTTTTAGTTCAGCTCTGTTTTTATTGCTCTTTTATTATTATCTCTTATATCTGAGCAGGTTTGGCGCTTCGTGTACGCGGGAAATACCGTGTGCACGGCGGATCTGTAGACGGGCCCGGGTTCCGGTTTACACCCGGGGCGTGACAGATTAGTTGGTATCAGAGCTTAGGGATAGGTCAGTTGGGACTTAGGAAACCCTAGGCTTTTGGGCGGACCCTAGGATGTTAGTGCGTGAGAGACGCGACATTTTGCGAAAGTCGGTGATTTGTTTATTTGACTCTTCCTGTGAGTGAAGAGGGATCGACATATCCTATTTTTGTGGGACAGTTATGTTGGCTGCAGACAACATAAAGTTACAAAAATAGGGGGATGTCTTTGACTTTCGCTAGATTGGGTCGAGTGTTGGGGTGTGCTGATTTGCGGTTTTGTCGTGGTGAGCGGTGTCTCCCCGACGTTGGGCCCTGACCCGGGTGCACCTTGGTGCGGCAGTTGGGTCTGAGCTGGTTGTTTCGGGCTGGATACCCAGATTGGGGTCTGAGAGCTCCGGACCCGAAGGGTAGTAGTGTTGGGGGGCAGATCAGCAGAGCAGTGGCACAGTTGTCGGAGCAGTGACACAGTTGTCGGAGCAGCACAGTGACACAGTTGTCGGAGCAGCACAGTGACACAGTTGTCGGAGCAGCGCAGTGGCACAGTTGTCGGAGCAGTGACACAGTTGTCGGAGCAGCACAGTGACACAGTTGTCGGAGCAGCGCAGTGGCACAGTTGTCGGAGTAGTGACACAGTTGTCGGAGCAGCGCAGTGACACAGTTGTCGGAGCAGCGCAGTGACACAGTTGTCGGAGCAGCGCAGTGGCACAGTTGTCGGAGCAGTGGCATAGTTGTCGGAGTAGCGAGTAGCCCCCTCCGTGCCGACGTTTAGTGTTGAGGCACCGAGGCAGGGTGGATAATTGACAGCGGGTAAGCTGTGGGATTGCGTCGATCGAGTGAGCCAGTTCTGGCGGATGAGTCATTCCGATTCGTGGGATTGAGTATGGAGGCTTTGGAGATAGGGTCTTGTTCGATGGGGGATAGAGAGTACTTGGAGGCGCTTGGCGCCGGGTGATGGAGGACAGATCAGTTGGATGAGGCATTCCCGATTTCTTTTTCCAGGATAGTGGATTTTCAAGACTGTCAGAGCAGCATTGGTTACAGCGGTCGGTGTGGTGGTAGGTTTGAGTTGCTCGGGGCTCTTGGGTTCGTATCTTTTGATACGGGAGTTTTCCCTTCTTGGTAGGTAATGCTTTTGCTTCATTGCTTGGGTAAGGGTAGGAGGGTCACCACGTGCTCGGGAGGCTTATTTTCCCGATCGCGCTTGGCACGTGGAGGAGAGCTGTTGGTCCTGCCCGGTGCAGCTTGAGTCCTGGATTTTGCCGGTAGACCTGATGGTCTTGACTCAGCTGCGGGATGGTGCTGTGGTATTTGTTGGGCTGGCTGGTTCGGTTTTCTTTCGTGGCGGTTGATTATGCCGCGAGGACAGTTTTCTTGGGGAGCCAGGCCCGGAGGAATTGGTGTACTTGGGTTGCTTGAGGTTGTCTTCGCCTCTATGGTTTCGACTTCGTGAGCGAGGCGGATGTTTCGCAGTGGATGAGTAGCCTTTTTGGCTGGTGTGGTTGAGGGGCCTGCGGCGGCACCGGGACTCGTGGATACCCCATTTGGTTGCGAGTTCCCGACTGTTCTCTTATCGGAGTTGTCTAGCATGTCACTAGTTTGGGAGTTGAGGACACAACTCCGGGATTTGATGGATAGAGAATTTTGTCAGACCGAGTGTGTCGCCTTTGGGGGCGCCGGTGCTATTCGAGTTATGGAAGGTTGGTTCACTTCGGCTTTGCGTGGATCCCCGGGAATTAGATGAAGTGACCATCTGGAGCTAGCACCCTTGTCGAGCATGGAGGATTTGATTTACCAGTTGTAAGGGTCTCGGGTCTTCCTGAAGGTGGATTTGTAAGCAGGTTTTCTCGACTGCATATGGTTGGGTGTTGATGCCGGAGAGTTGGGAATTGCTTCTACATCCCGACAGTTTTGGATTAGAGATCAGAGGCTACGGGATCAGTTGGGGGACTTATATTGGATACCACGGGAGTACAGAGGTACTTGGATCGAGCTTTTGTGCCGATGGACTTGTGGTTGGATTATCTGAGGCCCTGGGAGGAGCGGATGCTTGTACCGATGCAGACTACTTGGTAGCTCGAGCGGTTAGCCCATCTGTACTTGGTTGAGGTGGTGCGGTTTCCTGGAGTGCCGCCTTTATTTTGTTCTAGTTAGAGACCCGAGGATAGTATCGCGTCTCTGGAGGAGGTATTAGACAGCTTTGGGAGCTTGAGTGGTGGGTAATTGGATATTTACCCCTCGCTACTTGGTTGAGGTTCCGGATTGAGGAACGACTTTAGTTTCGAGGACGAAACTTTCTTTTAGTGGGAGAGGATGTGATGACCTGGATCTCCGCAGAGTTGTTGCAGTGCATTGGGTGGCTTCAGGAGGCCTACGTGGTGTATCGGTGGTGATTGTGCACAATTTGGACACAAGTGTGGGACTTCGGGCTTAAATTAGATCACGTGAGTGATCGGAGGACCCCGTTGAGTGTTTAGAAGTGTTCTCGCGCGGAACAGATATCAGAATTGGGCTCAGCGCGAAATTTGGGCTAAGAACACCTTTCCGGGTGCATTTGGCAATTTTTAGAGTTGGAATTTGGCAAAACGGACATCAAATTCATATTCAGCGCGCGAAAATGGTCAAAATGGACTACCTACTTGATATTTTGCGCAACCGGTTACTGTTCATGCCGGAACAGTGATTCCGGCAGCCGGCGGCCGGCGGCGGCAGCGGCGGGCAGCAGCGGAGCGCGGCGGGCAGCGGCGGAGCGCGGCGGGCAGCGGCGGGCAGCGGCGGAGCGCGGCGGGCAGCGGCGGAGCGCGGCGGATGGGCTCGGGCAGGAGGCGGAGCAGTTGCGGGCAGCGCGCGGGCGCGGGCAGGCGCGCGGGCGCACGGGCAGGCGCGCGGCGCACGGGAGCACGTGGGACACGTGGCATCTTGTGATAGGGTCGGTTCAGTGGACGCGGTTCACGGAGTGGTGCGGCCGGTGTATGGACCGGGGTGGACACGTGGCGGCGACTGGTTGGGCGGTCCACATGCGCGCGGTTCACTGTGCAGGCGGGGGGCGGCCTCGGGTTGCGGGCCTGGCAGGTGGCGCAGACGGCGGGCGCAGCGCGCACGTGGGGCGGTCGGCGTTTTCCCGCGCGTGGGCGCGCCACGCGTCGGCCTCTCGGTGGGCCACGTGGCGGGAGGTTAGTGGCAGGCTTCGCTGTTGGCTGTTGAGCGGGCGACGTGAAGGCCCGGGAGTGATTCGGGCCCGCACAGTGTTGGGCCGGGCCCAACACTGTAGCGGCCCGAAAAGACCGGGCGCCCGGAAGTGGGGACTTATCCATCATTTTCGGATTTGTTTCTTCCAGCATATAAATAGGCCGAGTTCAACTGCAGAGAGCTCCTTCCCTGTTCTTCTTTTCACAGTGCGACCTTCACAGGAAATCCTCCTCTCCCAGAGCTGGTTCCATCTGCAGATTTCCAGATTTTTCTGCGGCACGCATCCCAAGGTTTCTATTTTTACGGCGCGGCGCGGCGCTTGTTCATTTGTGGTCCCCTTCGTCGCATTTCAGTGCATGGACTCTCCCGAGCTACCCCGGCAGTATTTTCCAGCGATTCTTGCGCCATCGTCTTCACGACAGGTAGGGCTACGTTTCCCATGTTTACTGGTTTTTCCCATTCCGTGCTTTTCATGGGTTTTTCGGATCATCTTGTGACCTCATTTTCTTGGGCGGAGTTTTGGACAGTGCCACAGTGTTTCTGCGATATCTTCGCGCACAGGCATCGGATTGGGGTTATTCAAAAGGCGTTTTTCATCTACATTTCGAAAGGAATCTCCTGGATTTTTCTCAGATTTTTCTGAATATTTTTCGAAGGTGAAAAATCTCTGTGTACAGAAATTATTGCTACAGATTTTGTACAGGATTATTTTGAGAGGGTCATCTTGTCGGATTTTTATCTTGATGCCCGAAACTCGGTTTTGAGCGTGCAGGTACTCGTTTCGACGGGTTCGTCGCGAGGATCGTGGCAGTATTTATCTTGGATTTTTCCGGGCATTTTTCGCAGGTGAAAACAGGGCAACTTTGGACTGATGAGTTTTGGACAGATTTATTGGAGCATTGTATGATTAATTATGTATGTTCTTTTGGGAATTTTGTACAGTGATCGCGGCGGCTTATCGGTTTAGTCGAGAGCACTATTTGGACTTGGAATTAGCGATCGAGGTGGGTGGTTGTTGTTTACCTCTATTTTTGACATGCTCACTAGGAATATTAGAGTGATCCCTTTATTTGGACATGCATGCTTAAAGTAATATAATTGTGAGCCTATCATATGGAAAATACTATTGTGGATATCTGATAGTGGTTGGGATTTATTCATGCTTGAATGGATATAGTTTTGGCACTTAACCTTGCTTGTGGAATTTACTTTCATATTTGGATAAAATGAAATGTCTTGTGGGAGTGGATCTTTTGGGACATGCATAGGTGGATGATGTAGGTGAGGAAAAATTGTGGATTATTGACATGTGTGGATGGATAATATTTTAGCATGATGGTTATATCTATGCGGAGCTATTAATTGTTACACATGTGGAACCACTATTGGTCACCTTTTCTTTTATCTTCTTTGGGGACATATGCATGCTTGTATGGTCATCTAGATAGGCCACTCTTTATTGCTGCACTATTATTTTGGGACTAGACTTAGGAGAAACCATGCTTGTTTCATTTTCTCCTTCTCTTTTAGACCTTTGAGTCTGGTTGCTCGGGTTCGAGCAGGGGTTTGGGATAGTGTAGCGGGGGACCTGAGGGTCGGTGACAGGTTGTGTTTGATTATGGGTTGTGGGATATTGCGGCTACCGCGGATAGTAGGCGGTTGACCGGATACGGATTACTTTACCCGATTTTGGACTGGGGGTTATTGCGGCTACCGCGGATAGTAGGCGGTTGACCGGATGTCAGATGTGGGACATGATTGTGATTGTGGGTTATTCCGGCGACCGCGGATATTGGGCGGTTGACTGGAAGCCGGTTGTGAGACCTGGTGGTGGATTGTAGGTATTGCGGCGATCGCGGATTTTGGGCGATTGACCGGATGTTCATTTGTCCATCAGATTGGGGATCAGTTTCTTTTAGTGGGGGGTGTGTTCCACTGGGGCTTTATAGTTGAGATCCAGTCCTGCTTTTGATACTTATCACACCGGCGCGGTTGTTGCCCGGTGATGCTTTCCTCGTGTGGGTCGCTCCCCTCGAGATCCCCTCCGGAGGCCGGGGCCAGACAGTTATGGACAGTTTTGCTATCACATCGGCGCGGCTTATTTGCCCGATGATGAGAGCGGCAGCAGGAGTTTTGCTATCACATCGGCGCGGCTTACTTGCCCGATGATGAGGGCGGTACAGATTGGGTTCATCTGGGACGGTTGGTTACTGTTGCATACGGTTATTCCAGTCTAGGACTGTATTGTAGAGGCATAGCAGTGGTAGATTCCCCTTTTTCAGCGGTTTCATTTCTTACTACTCTTCTTTCCCTTTTTGCCTCTGGTCGACCTAGTGGGTGTGTCAGAGTTTGAGGTTTTACCCACTAGGGGAGGCTACTGGTTTACTAGTAGTTCTCACCCCCATTCTTCTTTCCTCTTGTTCTTCTCCCTTGTTTTGCAGTGTCTTCTGCGGGTGCTGCTGGGCTTTCAGCGGCGGGTCGAGGAGAGAGGACGGCTGAGTAGATAGATCTCGAGGCAGGATGAGCGTGTTAGCTGGACTGTTGGTGTACCCATTTTTCCTCAGACGGTTGTACTTTTACATTTGGGACTGGCTTTTGCCAGCAGGTTGTATTTATTTTTGGTGAGCTGGGAGAGACTGATGTATTATTTATACAGATGTATTGTATTTTATTTCCAGCTTCAGTCTGAGATGTATTAGTTTTAGTTCAGCTCTGTTTTTATTGCTCTTTTATTATTATCTCTTATATCTGAGCAGGTTTGGCGCTTCGTGTACGCGGGAAATACCGTGTGCACGGCGGATCTGTAGACGGGCCCGGGTTCCGGTTTACACCCGGGGCGTGACAGCAAGTACATCCGATTCACTGTCCAACTCCTCCCATACTGAAAAGAATGCCATGGACGATGAATCGAGTAATTCTGAAGATGAAGATTTTGCTCTTGCCTACCACAAACTTTTGAGGGATTCAAAGAAACTGGCAAAGCAAAACAGGAGTTTGAGAGGGAGATTGCAGGAACTCGAAGAAGAAGTGAAAACGGCAACTTCTCTCTCGAACGCTCTTGAAGTGGAAAGGGATAACCTGATCAAGACAAATGTTTCCCTTCAAGAGAAAAATGAGCATTTCGAGAAGGAACATGTAAAACTGGTGGATAAGGCGAATTACTTCTCGAAGCTCAACAACGAGGCTCGACAAGAAAAATTGGAAATGACAAAGACCATTTTCCAACTCAAGGATGATTTAAAGAGATTTTCATCAGGAAGGAGTAAGTTGGATAAGCTTCTTGGTCTTGGTCAAACAAACCGTTTCGGCCTCGGATACACTCAAACTGGAGACAGTCCTAGTTCGAGTGGAACAGTTTTTGTGCCTCAGTCGGTTACTCCTCCTCCGACACCGAAATTCACGACAAACAACGACAACAAGCCTACTTCATCCTCTTCGGGATCGTCAAGCACTAAGGTATGTTTTCGTTGTGGTTTTTCAGGGCACATAAGGAGAAATTGCAAGATGGGAGCCAAACGCTCAACTCAAGCACTTCTTGCAATTACTACCAAAAGGTGATTCCTCAGAAATCAAATGCAAATCATTCAAAGGAAAAGAACCTTGGTAGTTCACCGCGCAAGACGACATCATCAAGGAGCAGCAATCAATCTAACAAGACGCTTTCACCAAGGAGAATAACTTCACGATCATTGCCAACGCAGTCCAAAAAGGTTTGGGTGCGCAAAGGTGAAATTTTTCCTTGTCTTGTTACAAATATTTTCTTGCATGCGTATGATAATTCGTCTTGGTATCTGGATAGCGGATGTTCCCGTCACATGACCGGTGACAAAAATTGCTTTCAAAATTTTGAGAAAATCTCCGGAGGACTTGTAGTTTTCGGAGACGGTCGGTCTTCCAAAATTGTTGGAAAAGGAACTGTAGCTATTCCAGATGGCCCGGTACTGAACAATGTGTTATTTGTTGAAGGCCTTAAGACTAACCTCATTAGTATTAGTCAACTCTGTGACAATGGTTTTTCAGTTAATTTTTCATCTGTTGAATGTATTGTAACTGATAAGGACCATGTTTTCTTTTTGAAAGGGGTTAGATCAGAAAATAATTGTTATGTTGTTCCTAATAAAATTTCTGAAAACTGTAACTTAGCCTCTTTGAATAATGAAACACTTTGGCATGAAAGGCTAGGTCACATAAATTTTAAGGAACTTGCAAGAATTTCAAACAAAGACGTGGTCAAGGGGGTTCCAAAACTTTCACTTAAACAAAACATTGTGTGTGGTGGTTGCCAAAAGGAAAACAATCTAGGACTGCACACAAGAACTTGAACCACGTTGGTACTAAACGGCCTTTGGAACTATTGCACATGGATTTAATGGGGCCAACACGTCAACCATCTTTGGGAGGTAAATGGTATATTTTCTTATTGGTTGATGATTTCTCTAGATATTCATGGGTAGCATTTTTAAAAGAGAAAGCAGATACTTTTGATTCTTTTCACGAGATTTGCCATCGTATTATGACTGAAAAGAATGAAAAGATCATTCATGTTAGAAGTGATAGAGGTGGAGAATTCATAAATTCTAAATTCATTGATTTTTGCACTTCCAACGGCATAAAACATGAATTCTCAGCACCCTATACACCTCAACAGAATGGTGTAGTCGAGCGCAAAAACAGGGTTGTACAGGAGATGGCACGTGTTATGCTTCATAGCCGGAATTTACCATTATATTTTTGGGCTGAAGCTGTGAACACTGCAGTCTATGTAATTAATCGAGTTTATTTGCGCCCGGAACCTTAAATACACCATATGAACTATGGTTTTGTAGAAAACCGAATATCAAATATTTTCGTATCTTTGGGAGTCGTTGTTACATTTTACGTGACCGCGAAAATCTTGGAAAATTTGACTCTCGAAGTGACGAAGGGATTTTCATGGGTTATTCTACAAACAGTAGAGCATATCGGGTATTTAACTTGGAATCTAAAACGATGGTAGAATCTATAAATGTTAAAGTAGATGAAGCTTTTCACTTTTCATCTGATAAATCTACCCCTGATATCTCTCTTGATGATGATACACCTGCAAATGCATCTTCTCATAACTGTGATGATCCGGACTCCTGCAGGAACTGTGCAACATTAAACAGTGACTGCGGGGAACTTGTACAGTGCAACGGAGCTTGTAGAATCGAAATTGGACATTTAAAATTGACTCGGCGCGAAAATCGGAGCAAATGGGATTTTCCGGGAGCTTTCGGCAAAATTTCGGATGAGAATTTGGCGAAACGGACGGCGGATTTGGACTCAGCGCGCGAAAACGATCGAAACGGTATATTTACTTTATTTTTTTGGCACATGAGTACTGTTCACGCCGGAATAGTAACTCCGGCCGCCGGAATTACTGTTCCGGCAACCGGCGAGCGGCGGCGGGCGGCGGCGCACGGCGGCGGGCAGCGGCGCAGCGGTAGAGTGCGGAGGCGCGCGGCGCGGGCAGCGCGGGCAGGCGCGGGCAGGGCGCGGGTGCGCGGTCCATGGGCATGGCGTACACCGGGAGCACCGAAAATTTCATCTGCCACGTGGCAGCTTCCCATTGGCTGGCCGGCTTCTAGAAGTCCACGGGGACTGTGACACGTGGCACACCCGGATTGGCTAATAGGATCCGGAAAACCCGGAGCGCGGACAGGGCACGTGCACCACGTGGACACGTGGCAATTTTTGGTTGGCCCTTGCACCGCTGTTTCCTATTTTGTGGACACGTGGCGCGTTTTGGTTGGCCCGTTTCGGTGTTTCCTGTTCGGATCCGATCCTGTGTAAGATTCCCAGCCCATTATAAATAGGGGTCCCCCACCCCTCCTCATTCCCACCTCGGGTTGCGTGCTGTAGAGAGAGAACCAGAGAAAGTGACCTATACAAAAATTCTTCCTCTCTCTCTTCTCTCTCTCTCCTCAAAATTCCAGAATTTCTGGAGTTACAGTTAGTGAGTTATCTGCGACGCGGCGCACTGCGACGGTTTTCTTTGTAGGCCCATTTCCCATCGCAGTTCCGTCGGATATTCCCTGTGTGCTAACCAGGAGGAATTTTTGGACGATTTTCATGACAGCGCGTTCCTAAGAGGTAAGGCTTCGATTTTTGTGTTGATCACTTTGCTCCATTTCGCACTTTTGGCATGGTTTCCAAGGCCTCTTTGACCCCCCTCTTTGTTGTGGAAATTTCTGGACAGCGTCGACTTCTCCGATTTTTATCTTGGCGTAGGAGCATCAGATTGAGGCGTTTAAAGAGTCGATTTTGATCTACTCTTCGCGAGGAACGCAACCGTAATTTTTTGGGATTTTCTTGAGCATTGTTTAGAGGATCTAAGGACTGTGGACAGCCAGGAGACTACCTGGGGTGTAGTTTGAGCTGCTCGAGGTGGGCGGTTGTTGCTTACCTCATTTTTGACAAGCTCACTGGGATTACTGGAACTCCCCTAAAATTTAATTGATGAGAACAATTGGGACAAACTAATATGACAATTGGGACAAACTAACAGGACAACTAACAGGACAACTAACAGGACAAACTAACAGGACAACTAACAGGACAAACTAACAGGACAATTGATAAGAACCGCTGGGACGAACTCTCCTAAAATTTGATATAACCCCACGGATGATATAATGACTTATGTTGGGACACTGTGATTGGGACAAAGGCTACAATAACTTTTTTCAGTAAATCAATATTCTTTTAAAATAAATATTGACACTTTTCTACAGCTTTTAAATAACTGCATGCTTTCTTGGACATCCAGTTAGCCATTATTTAGTGCTACACTATCATATTGGGACTTGGCATGTTTTATCACTTTCCTTTGCATTCAGATGTTGTCGCTCAAGTATGAGCAGGGATTTGGGATAGTGTAGCCAGATTATGGATTTGTGGGGAATTGCGGTGACCGCGGACAGTAGGCGGTTGACCAGATGTTTGTCCTTGCACCAGATTGGGGTCGAGTCTGGTTTATTGCATCAGTTGGGGATTGGGTTTCTGTAGTGGACAGAGTTTCCCACTTTGATCATATTCATGATGCAGTCCTTCTATTGTGAGACATTGGTTACAGAGATGCTTGATACAGTGATGCTTTACTCGTGTGGGTCGCTCCCCTCGAGTGCCGCTCCGGAGTAGGCTTAGGGCCGAGCCGTGTGCCGGTCGATTGGATATTCTAGGATCGTGCCGTGTGCCGATCAGATACTGGATTCTTGAGCAGGCAATACCGATCGTGTATCGGTTGCTAGATTGGGTTTATTTGGACAGATACTATTTCTGATGCATGCATACAGTTTTGACAGCATAATAGTGGTAGTTTACCTGTTTCAGCATCTTATGTATCTTACCACTTTCCTTTTTCCTTTTGCCTCTAGTAGTCCTAGTGGGTGCGTCAGAGTTGAGGATTTACCCACTAGGGGAGGCTGCTGGTTTATCTGGTAGTTCTCACCCCCCATTGTTATTTTCTGTTTCTTTCTTCTCCTTTATTTTTGCAGAGTCATCTGCGGGAGCTGCTAGGCCTTCGGCAGCGGATCGAGGTAAGGGGATCGCCGAATAGATAGATCTCCTGTGAGACTGAGGGCTGTAGTTAGACGCTGTACCCTTCACTCAGACTGTGGTATTCTCCTTTTGTTTTGGGTCTGGCTTCCGCCAGCTGGATGTACTATTTGGAGAAATAGGAGATTATTGTACTTATTATAGTTTTATTTGTATTTTCAGTCTGAGGTACTATGTGGTTCTTCTATTTCAGCTCTGTATTATGCTCTGTTATTGTTATATTATATCTAAGCAGGTTACCAGCGCTTCGTGTACGCGGGAAATCCCGTGTGCATGGCGGATCTGTTGGCGAGCCCGGGTTCTGGTTTACACCCGGGGCGTGACAGATTAAAGTTGGTATCAGAGCTTAGGGATAGGTCAGTTGGGACTTAGGAAACCCTAGGCTTTTGGCAGACCCTAGGATAATAGGGCGCGAGAGACGAGACATTTTGCGAAAGTCGTTGATTTATTGTTTGACTCTTCCAGTGAGAGAAGAGAGACCGACATACCCAAATTTCTGGTGCACGGTTATGTTGGCTGCAGACAACATAAAGTCACAGAAATAGGGGGATGTCTCTGACTTTCGCTAGATTGGGTCGTGTGGGGTTATGTTACTAAGTGTGATTTCTTGTGGTAGGATGCCTCCGCGACGTAGGATGCTGACGCGTTCTCAGCCTGATTCCCCTGAGCCCGATCAGGAGGAGTCCGGACAGGGCCAACAGAGTGACGTGCAAGAGCTTCAGGCTCAGATGGCCCAGATGTCAGAGGCTGTTCGACGTCAGGAGGAGGCTATGGGTCGGCTGACGCAAATGTTAGAGCAGAGGGCTCAGCCTGTTGTAGCACCTCCAGAGATTTCTCCCGTACCTTCTTCCCCTGCTGTGAATCCCCCTGTTGTACCAGTGACCCCGGCATCCCCTGTTGCTCGGGGTACTGGTAGACAATCGTCTGGGTTAACGGGATCTCTGACCCCGGCAGAGTAGCGGGAGATGGTTGATTTGCTGATGAGGTTTCGCCAGTTTGACCCACCCTATTTCTCGGGGCAGAATACAGAGCCGTGGGAGGCAGAGTCGTGGATCACGGCGATGGAGCGACGTTTTGAGACATTGTTCATCGAGGAGCGATACCAGGTGTTATTAGCGACGAACTTTTTGGAACGCAACGCCGAAGCCTGGTGGCGGCGTGTTCGACCTGCGAGTCCGCCTGGGGCTCAGCTCTTGGCCTGGGCGGAGTTCCGCAATCTCCTTCTCGGGGCTGTCTTCCCAGAAAGCTTCCGGCAGAGGTTAGAAGAGCAGTTGAAAAACCTTCGCCAAGGAGATCGGCCCGTTCACGAGTACATTGCCAATTTCAATCAATTGTTGGCATGTGTACCGAACGTGGCCAGGGATGAGGCGCACCGGATCTACATGTTCGAGCGAGGGTTGCACCGAGACCTTTTTCAGTTAGTTCGTTCGCGTAGGTTGCAGACCTTGGAGGCCTCAATGGAGCAGGCACTCTACGTTGAGTGCGGGGAAGTAGTGATGGAGGAGGTAGCTCCAGCTCCCGTAGTGATCCCGGGGGCGAAGCGACCGGCGCCGGAGGTTGGGGGACAATCTAGTTCGTGGAGGCCACCACGACCGCCGCAGCCACAGTTCCCCGGCCAAGGACGGTCTGAGCGACGAGGACCTGGTGGATCCCAGAGGCCCCAGCAGCGGCAGCAGCAGCAAAGATCACAGTCGTCGCAGCGTGGGTCGCAGCGGCAGCCTCAGCGACAGCGGCAGTCTCAACAGCAACAGCAATCACGACAACCACGGGCCCCCGGCAATTGTATTTTCTGTGGAGGTCAGCATTTTTCCAGCACCTGTGACCAGCGGTGGGGTCGCTGTTATGGATGTGGACAGCCCGGGCACATTCGAGCCTCGTGCCCCTTTTCGGCCCCCACCACCCCTTCTTCAGCATCTGCTCCATCTTCATCGCAGCAGTGGTCGACAGCTCAGCGGCCCTATACTCCAGCAAGCAGGCCATCTTCTTCCCATCCCACGGATTATCGCCCTCCAGCTCAAAGTGGGCGAGTGTATGCCGCGCAGGTAGAGGACTCTTCGGCAGCAGATCACGTGGTGGCAAGTATCACCCTACTTTTTGGCATTAGGACTCGTACTTTATTTGATACTGGAGCATCGCATTCTTTTATTAGTAGATCATTTGCATCATTACATGGGTTAGAGGTAGGACTTTTACCACGTGCACGAGAGGTTCAGATTCCCGATCACACTTTGCACGTGGAGGAGTGCTGTTGGTCCTGCCCGATGCAAATCGAGTCCTGGATTATGCCAGCAGACCTGTTGGTCTTGAGACAGTTAAGGGACTTTGATGTGGTTCTCGGGATGGACTGGCTGGCTCGGTATTTCGCGACTATTGACTGTGCCGCAAGGACTGTCACTTTTAGAGAGCCAGGCCAGGAGATGTTGGTATACCGGGGATGTCAGAGTGCTTTCTTTGCCTCTATGATTTCGACTTCCCGAGCAAGGCAGATGATCCATCGTGGGTGTGTAGCCTTTTTGGCTAGTGTTGTTGAGGGGCCTACGGCGGCGCCGGGACTCGGGATATCCCTATTGCCCGCGAGTTTCCGGATGTTTTCCCACCTGAGCTGACTAGCATGCCGCCAGATAGGGAGATTGAGTTCGTGATCGACGTAGTTCCAGGAACTGCGCCAATCTCAAAGGCTCCTTACCGGATGGCACCGGCTGAGTTGCGAGAGCTTAAGGCGCAACTCCAGGATTTGATGGATAAGGGCTTTATTAGGCCGAGTGTGTCGCCTTGGGGAGCGCCGGTGCTATTCGTGAAGAAGAAAGATGGGTCACTTCGACTATGTGTGGACTATAGAGAATTAAATAAAGTGACCATCAAGAACAAGTACCCTTTGCCGCGCATTGATGATCTTTTTGATCAGCTGCAAGGGTCTTGTGTCTTCTCTAAGATAGATCTGCAGTCCGGTTACCACCAGTTGAAGGTGAAGGCCGAGGATATTCCGAAAACGGCATTATGAATTTACAGTTATGCCTTTTGGGCTAACTAATGCCCCTGCCGCATTCATGGATTTAATGAACCGGATTTTCCGACCATACTTAGACCGGTTTGTGGTGGTGTTCATCGATGATATCTTGATCTACTCCCGAAGTGATCCGAGCATGAGGAGCACTTAAGGATTGTGCTGCAACTTCTGCGAGAGAAGAAGTTGTATGCCAAGCTGGCAAAATGCGAGTTTTGGCTTCGGGAGGTAGTCTTCTTGGGCCATGTGATTTCTGCCGCAGGTGTGGCAGTGGACCCAGCAAAGATTGAGGCAGTCCGTGATTGGCCCCGACCGACGACGGTTTCTGAGGTACGTAGCTTTATGGGTTTAGCTGGGTATTACCGTCGGTTTGTGGAAGGCTTTGCGAAGCTCTCCACACCCCTCACTCGCTTGACGCGTAAGGGAGTGAAGTTTATCTGGAGTGAGGACTGTCAAAGGAGCTTTGAGGAGCTGAAGAATAGACTGATGACCGCTCCTATCCTTTCCCTTCCTGTTATGGGAAAAGGATATGTGATCTACAGCGATGCATCACACAGCGGACTTGGTTGTGTGTTGATGCAAGAAGGGAGGGTAATTGCTTATGCATCAAGACAACTCAAAGAATATGAGAAAAATTACCCTACCCATGACTTGGAGCTTGCTGCTGTAGTGTTTGCACTGAAGCTTTGGCGTCATTATCTGTATGGAGAGCACTGTGAAATCTACACCGACCACAAGAGCTTAAAGTATCTGTTCACGCAAAAGGAGCTAAATTTGAGGCAACGTAGGTGGTTAGAGCTATTAAAGGATTATGATGTAGATATTCTCTACCACCCAGGCAAGGCTAATGTGGTCGCTGACGCCTTGAGTAGGAGAGCAGTGCAAAGTTTGTCTATGTTGATCACAGACCAGGCACCGCTATTAGAGGAGATGAGACGACTCGAGTTAGAGATTGTGTCCCCTGGGGTCACTGCTAGACTGACATCTTTAGTCTTGCAGCCCACTCTGCTGGACAGGATCAGGGAAAAACAGAGCGAGTACCCCCACTTGACCAGGATTAGAGATCAGATTCCGAGTAATCAGTTAGGGGACTTTGCGGTGGATGCCTCGGGAATACTGAGATTCAGGAACCGAGCGTGTGTGCCAGTGGATGCAGAGATTAGAGAGCAGATATTGCGAGAGGCCCATTATACACCTTATACCCTACATCCTGGTGGGACTAAGATGTATAAAGACCTCAAGGCACACTTTTGGTGGAATGGCATGAAAAGGGACATCGGGAGATTTGTGGCTCAGTGTTTAACTTGTCAGCAGGTGAAAGCTGAGCATCGAGTGCCAGCTGGCAAGTTACAAAGTCTCCCAATTCCCGAGTGGAAATGGGG
>CM054930.1:22527973-22709244 GCA_029168755.2 Tillandsia fasciculata
GCATTGAAATCAACTAAAGAGAAGACGCGGATTCATCCTCCTCGGACGCGACGAGAACCTTCTATGGCGAGGACTTTGAGAAGCAGCTCGCTCTCTTGACAAGGAAGTTTCGCCGCAACTTCGAAGGGGAAATTCCAGCAAAACTCAATCCTTCGGAAAGTCAAAGAAAGGCAAGGGTCCTTCAAGTCACAAGTCAAGAAGCCAGGAGAACTTCTCAAAGGATAAGAAAGTTCTGAGGGACAAGTCCAGTGTTTCAAATGTCGAGGCTACGGCCACATTGCAACGGAATGTCCCAACAAGAATCCGGCAAAGAAGAAGGCGATGCAAGTAGTTACTTGGGATGACAACTCCACGTCAAATGAGTCATCGTCAAGTGATGAAGAAGACAACGCGACAGCTTTCCACGCGTCCACTACATCTTCTCCCTTCATGTGCTTAATGGCGAGTACATCCGAGTCATTGTCCAACTCCACTGTGGAAAAGATTGCAACGGACGATGAATCAGATAATTCGGAAGGTGAAGATTTTGTTTTAGCCTACCATAAGCTTTTGAGGGATTCAAAGAAATTGGCTAAACAAAACGGGTTGAAAGAGAGATTACTGGATCTTGAAGATGAAGTAAAAAGAGTAACCTCTTTCTCAACCGATCTTGAAGTGGAAAGGGACAATCTGATTAAGACAAATGTTTCCCTTCAAGAGTCCAATGAGCATTTCGAGAAGAATTATATAGACATGGTGAACAAAGCGAATTACTTCTTGAAGCTCAACGGCGAGGCCCGACAGGAAAAATTGGAAATGACGGAGACCATACGCCAACTAAAGGATGACTTACAGAGATTTTCTTCTGGAAGGAGTAAGTTGGACAACTTCTTGGTCTCGGTCAAAGAAACAAGTTCGGCCTCGATACACTCAAACTGGAGACATTCCAAGTTCGAGTGGTACAGGTATTTGTTGCCTCCGTCGGTATCTCCTCCTCCGACACCGGTGTTCACGACACAAGCAACGACAACGAACCTACTACATCTTCTCGGAATCGACAAGATCCAGGTATGTTTCGTTGTGGCATTTCAGGGCACATCAGAAGAAACTGCAAGACTGGAGCCAAACGCACACCTCACGAACATCTTGCAACAACTACCAAAAGGGCTATTCCTCGGGAAAACACTCCAATCAATTGACAGGAAAAGAGCCTTGGGAAGTACACCTCTCAAGACGACAGCATCAAGGAGCAGCATTCTTCAAGCAAGACGCTCACACCTAGGAAAAACTTCACGACCATTACTGCCGTACTCCAAAAAGGTTTGGTGCGCAAAAGGTGAAATCTTTCCCTTTCTGCTACACAATGTTCTTTGCATGCATATGATGGTTCGTCTTGGTACCTGGAATAGCGGTGTTCCCGTCATATGACCGGCTATAAAAATGTTTCAAACATTTGATGTTGGGTTTAGGTTAATAAGGATCTAATAGGGGAAAAAACACCTAGAGGGGGGTGAATAGGTGTAAACAATAAACACTCAAAAATCTTTGTGCGATAAAACCCAATGCGGAAAAATAAAAGAACACACAAGATTTTTACGTGGAAAACTCCAAACCGGAGTAAAAAACCACGGGACCGATAACACGGCGAAATCCACTAGAGTTAACACACGTACAAGGTGATATAACGTACTCACAGACGACTCAACCTTTTACCATACGCCCCTAGTCGATCTTCTCCGCTCGCTCCGCAACGCTTCTCGAATCCACGATTTGCGCCGCCAACGCTGAATCCACAGCGTCCAACGTCGAATCCACGACGTCCGACCGAATCCACGGTCTTCACCCAATGGCACGCTTCGAATCCACGAACGCACCTCGCTCCGAATCCACGAAGCGATAACACCTTGAATCCACAAGGCCACGCGAGTCCACGCGCCGATTTTGGGATAAATCGTTGTTTGTTTGGGTGGTGATGATCCGCCGAATACTTAGATCAAGAGTAGATCGGAAATACCATCTAAGTATTCATTAGTTTGATTCAACTCAAGATATGAGTATGAAAATCCTAGAATCAAACTAATCAATATAGATGAAGAACCATTAAATAGATCTAATGATTTCCGTTCTTCTCTATATGTGGATCTAAGGCCGTATAAAATGATATTTGAAAATGACGGCTCTTTTTCCGATGTGTGGATTGCCCTAGAAATGAAAAGGAAGGGCTATTTATAGGTTAGAAACCCTAGGAAGAATATTCGGATCAAAAACAAACTTTTCTGGAAAGTTTTACGGGCGACGATCCGGACTGCGCAAGTCACGATCCGGATCGCTTACGCGTAGAGAGCAATTTCCAGAAAACCGCCTGTTCGGGATCCGGATCATAATCTACGATCCGGATCGTTCATACAGTTTTACCACAAACACCCCATTCGGGATCCGGATCTTCCAAGCCATGATCCGGATTGCCTATGTATGAACGAGCACCCTTCGGGATCCGGATCGAAACGACATGATCCGGATCCTGAACATGTCCCATGTCCAGTTTTTGATGAATATGCAGTTAAAACCTCTTCCGGGTGTTTCTACACTATAAGAAGTATTCGGATCATCACAAATTATTTAATTTAACGTACCTGATCCTTTTGAATTCTTCTTTCTTGAGATTGAGGTATATGATCCACAGTTTCTTCATCTTCAATCCTCAAGACTTAAACTATTCACGAAATACGCCAACTCAAATTCCGTAACAATCTCCCCCTTTGGCGGTTTCGTGACAAAACACAGATCCACAAAGAAAATTCAAAAAGGATATTTTTGTTGCTATCACCATACAACAAAAATTTACAAAAGAGTTCCATGAAAAATAAAAACATGAGACAAACTCCTAGAACAGACTCTAGACTTAGACATCTGTAACTTCTGCACACAGAAAACATTCTTGACAAACAAAATCGTTAGATACCTCAAGAATTGAAACATTGAAAACCAAATGCAGAATTAGAGTTTGATCTCATCATGACATTTGAAAGAATCAGATATGTGAAAGAACATAGTTAAAACCAACATATCATCTAAGCAATTGAAAAACCAAAATGTCAAAGTATGTTAGTCCAACACCAACTTGTTAGTCATATTACATGCCCAAATAGTTAGTCAAATAGTTAGTATAGAAGCATGTCACAATCCACAAAAGAAAACCCAAGTTGAGTTGAGATTCATACTTACCTTGATTCATTCCTTGATTCATTCACAGTCATTGTTCAGAGTTCATTGTTTTTCATTGTTCAGAGTTTATAACTCTTCAACTCTCACTCTCATTCTCTCTCCCCCCTTTTGTCACAAATAAAGCCAAAAATGTAGCATGAGCTACAATATGTAAGGAGAGTAAACAAAAAGTTCATAAGTTTCTAACAATATGCACAAAAAGAGAATTAACCTAAGAATATGCACAAACTGAGAGTTAAACTAGACTAAAAGAATCAACTAAACTAATCCAAATTCAGTTATCGAGAAATAAATCCTGCACAAAAAGACAAAGTTAGTTATCAGAATCTGAAAAGTCTGAACTCATGCAACCAATCTTGGACATAATCTTTCGCATCCGCTTGTCCATTGAGTTTATTTTCTTCGTGATGGTGATGTGAGCTGCTGTGGTTAGCTCCAGTTCATTCGCAACCCTTTGTTGTTCCTTCAACATTCGTTCCTGCTGAACGGATAGTCGTTGCTGCAACTTGAAAATTGAAGTCAATGATGCTTCATCATCTGTGCCAGGTGCTTGATGAGATGGTGATGCATCCGTGTCAGGCTTCTTTCCAAATGCAGAAGCTTGAGTGACATGAGGCAGCTTGTGAAGAGATTTGACAATTGTGGACTCGTCTATCATGTTCAAACATTGATGATACGTCGCCGAGGTGATGTCAACTTGAAATTTCTGTAAGATCCTCATTATGATCAATGGAAAAGGAATTCTTTCGGTAGGATGAGGATGCTCAACATATCGTGTCATTCTGTTCCAGATGATGTATGGTATGTTGACATTCAATGCCCTTGCTTCTGACGGGTGTCCTATGAGATATAAGAACAACAACCGTTCCCATCTCACAACCTTCGTCTGCATGTTTGGAAGTATATTGTAGCAAGTGATGAAGTTCAGGAAGCGATATTCCAGACGAAGTTCTTTGGATCGAACTGATTTGTTCGTTGATTGAGTTCCCTCGAGACAAATCCCCTCAATAACTTTACACCATAAAGTATTTGTCAAATCCACTCCTTTCAGATAGTGAGCTCCTCTTCCGCTTGCTTCCATTCCCAAAACCTCACCAATCAACTGTGGGGTGATTTTAATTCTCGTTCCTTGGATATTCGTATAGAATTCCATCGGACCGTTCTCAAATTCGCGAAGATGCCGTGCGTTGGTATAGAAGGTCCTCACATGGTGCAGGCAGTATCCGAGAGTTTCCGGGAAGCGACATACTTGAATGAGATTTGCTTCATCAATCAAAGTACCAAATTCAGGAGAGTGACTTCGTAGAGCTTCAATGTTCACGTGTCTTTCGCCAATGCACTCGCGATGTGCAAATGCTCTAAGCCGGTCATTGTTAACAAACACTTCTTCATCTCGTGGCGGAGAGTCCGGAGCTATTGGTGGTTCAACATCGGTCTCCTTTCTCCGTCCAAAACGTCGAGCGAGCCGCTTACGTTTTAGAGAAATAGTTGGGGCAGGCATAGGCCTTCCCAGAGTTCACTGGTGCTTTTCCTTTTTGCTTCGAGTCAGCAGGCACAAACTCGTCATCATCATCGTCATCCGTTAACATGTCCCAGTGTACTTCATCTGGGTTTTTCTCAAGTTCAGTATCACTGATAATTTCAACCTCTCCTTTTCTTTGAACTTTCTTAGCCCTCTTCAACTTATTGGTTGGTCTAGTGAGCACCATCGAGATAAGTAACAGTACCAACCAGGAGAAAGTCATTGATCCTAGTGCTTTGAGTTCTAAAGAGAATGTCCTGTGAAAACCAACTCAAGAACATATGAAAAATTGTCAAATTTTGAAAAATCTTAACACATTGTACCTAGACAATCATAATCATATAGAGAAGCTAAGAATCAAATTAGTTTTCCAAAAAGAATGTTAAAAATAGATCAATTTCATGTTTTACACAAATTCCTCTTTTATGCCCTAAAACCGAATTTTTAGAAATCGAAGGCTAAAAACTCGTTAATCATGCAAAAACCCAGCATAAAAGCAAAACTAATAGATCCAGAGTTCTTATTTCAAAAGAAGTTTGATCAAAAACCGTTCACAAACGAAGAAAATCCATCTTTTCTGCTCGCGTTTGATGAAAAAACCTAAAAACTGTGAAAAACCGAGTTTTGATCATGAAAACTTACTTGAATCCGAAGAAGCTTGAGTTTTGAAGCACTAGGAAGCAAGAGATCTAGAAAGAGAAACTCTAGAAGCTTGGAAATCAGAAATTTTGGTAAAGAAATCTTGAATCTGAAGGTTTCTATAAGAAGCCCTAGCCGCGATCCGGATCGGTCGTGAATGAGATCCGGATCGGCCACACACAGGAAAATCCTGCATTCGGGATCCGGATCACTTGCCACGATCCGGATCGGCTATACGCAGGGAGAGAATCCTGCGTTCGGGGTCCGGATCACTTTGCCACGATCCGGATCGCCTACACCTTTTTCTCCAGAAAAGTTAAAAAAAATACAATAAAATCCAGAAAAAGTATGTAAGCATTTTATCATGTCAACTTTAAACAAATAGCATCGTTCCATACAACAAGAAATAGATTATGCAAAATCTATCAAAAATATCCAAAAATGAAACGAAGATTTACGAAAGTTAAAACACTTAAAGTTGAACAACTTCAATTACATCTATCTTGATCCTATGTGTAATGTCTTTATCAAATCATCAATTTCAGTAAAGAAAATGAAGTACCAAGATCAATAGATGTTTGAAATCCCAGATAAGTTAATAATATATCTAGACAATCTGTTGAAGGAGTGGCTCTTTGAGCATCTTTTACTAAAAATCCCACCTTATACCAACCATGAAATACGACTGAGTCAAGTATTTCAATATGAGTTTCATCAACAATTTTCAAAACAAAAGTTTGCTTTTCATTCATGGAGTTTCTTTTTCTTTCATTTTCTCCATGTGGTGGTAGTTTTCACACTCCTCACTGGGATGTAACTCTTTCCACATCTTTTGAGCATTTCAGATTTCATTGACTCCCCCTCAATTGGCTATCAATTATTTAATATATAAGGTATTCAACCAACCCATTGATCTCGAATTCATACTCGACTAAGCAATCAAATATGATAATGACTATACCAAGAGATCATTGAGAGAGAAATTGACTTTGATCACTTAGAAGATGGTTTAAATAACGTAAATGATCATTGCAACATTGAGATATTATGACATCAAGGACATAATAAATTTCTAAATGCATGTCAAGGTGCAAGTAAAGTCAATTATGAAATGTGCTCAATTAGTGTGCTATGTACAAAACATAGATAAAGAACAAAACAAATACAAAGAACAAAAACAAAACCTAATCTAAGCAAAAGTTTCAAAAGAGGTTATTTCAAGGAAAGCATGCCAATTGCTTTACGCAAGTGAATAAAACGTTTTTGATCCAAAGGTTTTGTCAAGATGTCAGCTAATTGATCTTCAGTTGAAATATATGACAGTTGAAGAATGTTTGATTCAACTAGCTCTCTAAGAAAATGATATCTAAGTTCAATATGTTTTGTTCTAGAGTGCAACACAGGGTTTTTAGAAATGTTAATGGCACTAGTGTTGTCACATAAAATGGTTACCGAAGATGTTGAAATTCGGAAATCACTCAACACGCTCTTCATCCAAATCAATTGGGTTGAGCAACTTCCTGCAGAAATGTACTCCGCTTCGGCAGTCGAGAGTGCTATGCAGTTCTGTTTCTTACTGTGCCATGCAACAAGGCAGTGGCCTAGATAGAAGCATGCACCACTCGTGCTTTTCCGGTCATCCACAGATCCAGCCCAATCGGCATCTGAGTATCCAACAATATCCAAAGTCGTTCCCATAGGATACCAAATTCCGAAATTGATTGTACCTTTGATATACCGGATGATCCGTTTCACCGCTTTCAGGTGAACCTCCTTCGGTGCTGATTGATATCTCGCACAAATCCCAACACTGAAGGATATATCCGGGCGACTAGCCGTGAGATATAGTAGACTTCCAATCATACTCCGGTACAGTTTCTCGTCTACATTCTCACATTGTGATTCACTTCCAAGTCCCTTATGGCTAGTTCCCATTGGAGTTGGAAAATCTTTCGAATTTTCAAGGTCAAACTTTTTGACCAACTCCAGTGCATACTTGGATTGACACAAGTGAATTCCTTCATCGTTCTGCTTAACTTGTAATCCAAGAAGTAATTCAACTCGCCCATCATGGACATCTCAAATTCGCCTTCCATGGTCTCCGCGAATTTAGAAGCATCATTATCCCTCGTTGCTCCAAAAACAATGTCATCGACATAAATTTGAGCAACTATGAAATTGTTTTGATAATGCTTCACAAAGAGAGTCCTGTCAGCTCCCCCTCGAGTGTAGCCCTTTTCCAAAAGGTGCTTTGTCAACCTTTCGTACCATGCTCGCGGTGCTTGTTTCAGACCGTAAAGAGCCTTTTTCAGTCGAAAAACATGGTTAGGTAGTTTATGATCCACAAAACCTTTCGGTTGAGCTACATAAACTTCCTCATTTAAAAATCCGTTTAAAAAGGCGCTCTTAACGTCCATTTGAAATAATTTGATTTTAAAATGACAAGCGATCGCAAACAGTATACGAATGGACTCGAGTCTAGCTACTGGGGCGAAGGTTTCATCAAAGTCTATACCTTCGACTTGAGAATAGCCTTGAGCAACTAACCTTGCTTTGTTCCGGATGATAGTACCTTCTTCGTTTTTCTTGTTCTTGAAGATCCATTTGGTACCTATCACATTGTGTTGCTTCGGAGGCTTTGTCAGTTCCCAGACTTTGTTTCGCTCGAATTGATGAGCTCTTCCTGCATTGCTTTAATCCAATAATCATCTTGGAGAGCTTCATCAACATTCTTTGGTTCGATTTGAGATACATAGCATGCAAATCCGCAAACCAATTGTCTCCGTGTTCTAACTCCTTCTTGTGGATCTCCAATTATGTTCGACTCAGGGTGATCCTTGGAGATGCGTAACGTCTGAGGTAGAGGAGTAGGCGGAGGTACACGAGATGATTCCTGCACATCACATGAGCTTGAAGAACCGTTAGATGCATCAACATTATTATCGAAAGAATTGTTAGAAGAAGATGCATTAGCAGGTGAATCATCATCAAGAGAGATATCGAGGGTAGATTTTTCAGATTCAAAGTGAAAAGCTTCATCTACCTTAACATTTATCGATTCTACGATCGTCTTAGATTCTAAGTTAAAACTCGATATGCTCTGCTGTTTGTAGAATAACCTAAGAAAATCCCTTCGTCACTTCGAGAGTCAAATTTTCCAAGATTTCACGATCACGTAAATAAAACATCGACTCCCAAAAATGCGAAAATATTTGATGTTAGGTTTTCTACAAAACCAAAGTTCATATGGTGTATTAAAAGTCCCCGGGCGCAAATACACTCGATTGATAACATAACAGCAGTGTTCACCGCTTCAGCCCAAAAATATAAAGGAAGTTCCGGCTATGAAGCATAACACGAGCCATCTCCTGTACGACCCTGTTTTTGCGCTCGACTACACCATTTTGTTGAGGTGTGTAAGGTGCGGAGAATTCATGTTTAATACCATTAGAAACACAGAACTCAATGAATCTAGAATTAATGAATTCACCACCTCTATCACTCCTCACTCGAGTAATCCTTTCATTCTTTTCTATCATAATACGATTGCAGATTTCGAGAAAAGAGTCAAAGGTATCAGCTTTTTCCTTTAGAAAGGCTACCCAAGTATATCTAGAAAAGTCATCAACCAACAAGAAAATATACCATTTACCTCCCAGAGATGGTTGACGAGTTGGCCCCATTAAGTCCATATGCAAAAGTTCCAAAGGCCGTTTGGTACCTATGTGGTTCAAATTCTTGTGTGCAGTCCTAGACTGTTTTCCCTTTTGACAACCGCCACACACAAGGTTTTGTTCAAAAGAAAGTTTCGGAACCCCTTTGACCACATCTTTATTTGAAATTCTAGAAAGTTCCTTAAAGTTTATGTGACCTAGCCTTTCATGCCAAAGTGTTTCGTTTTTCAAAGATGCTAGGTTACATTTTTCAGAATTTTTAGAAGGAACTACATAACAGTTGTTTTCTGATCTAACCCCCTTTAAAAAGAAAGCATGGTTCAAGTCAGTTACAGTGCATTTATCAGATGAAAAATTAACTGAATAACCACTATCACACAGTTGACTTATGCTTATGAGGTTAGTCTTTAGGCCATGAACAAATAATACATTATCTAGAACCGGGCCATCTGGAATAGCTACTGTTCCCTTTCCAACAATTTTGGAAGACCGGCCATCTCCGAAAACAACAAGTCCTCCGGAGTTTTTCTCAAAAGTTTGAAAACAGTTTTTATCGCCGGTCATATGTCGGGAACACCCGCTATCCAAATACCAAGACGAACTATCATATGCATGTAAGGAAACAGTGGTAGCAAGACAGGGAAAGATCTCACCTTTGCGCACCCAAACCTTTTTGGTATGCGACTGTAGTGCTCGTGGAGTTGATTTCCTAGGTGAGGGCGTCTTGCTTGAAGAATTGCTGCTCCTTGAAGATGTCGTCTTGAGCGATGTACTACCAAGGCTCTTTTCCGTCAATTTGGTTGGAGTGGTTTTCCGAGGAATAGCCCTTTTGGTAGTTGCTGCAAGATGTTCTTGAGGTGTGCATTTGGCTCCAGTCTTGCAGTTTCTTCTGATGTGCCCTGAAATGCCACAACGAAAACATACCTTGGTTCTTGTCGATTCCGAAGATGATGTAGTAGGTTCGTTGTCGTTGCTTGGCGTGAACACCGGTGTCGGAGGAGGAGATACCGACGAAGGCACAAATACCGTACCACTCGAACTTGGAATGTCTCCAGTTTGAGTGTATCCGAGGCCGAACTTGTTTCTTTGACCGAGACCAAGGAGTCTGTCCAACTTACTCCTTCCAGAAGTAAATCTCTGTAAGTCATCCTTTAGTTGGCGTATGGTCTCTGTCATTTCAATTTTTCCTGTCGGGCCTCGCCGTAGAGCTTCAAGAAGTAATTCGCTTTGTTCACCATGTCTACATAACTCTTCTCGAAATGCTCATTGGACTCTTGAAGGGAAACATTTGTCTTAACCAGATTGTCCCTTTCCACTTCAAGATCGGTTGAGATAGAGGTTACTCTTTTTACTTCAACTTCAAGATCCAGTAATCTCTCTTTCAACCCCTTGTTTTGTTTAGCCAGTTTCTTTGAATCCCTCAGAAGTTGATGGTAGGCTAAAACAAAATCTTCACCTTCCGAATTATCTGACTCATCGTCCGTTGCAATCTTTTCCACAGTGGAGTTGGACAGTGAGTCGGATGTACTTGCCATTAAGCACATGAAGGATGAAGGTTGGTGGACGCGTGGAAAGCTGTCGCGTTGTCTTCTTCATCACTTGACGATGACTCATTTGACGTGGAGTTGTCATCCCAAGTGACTGCTTGCATCGCTTTCTTCTTAGCCGGATTCTTGTTGGGACATTCCGTTGCTATGTGGCCGTAGCCTCGACATTTGAAACACTGAACTTGTCCCTCAGAACTTTTCTTATCCTTTGAGAAGTTCTCTTGGCTTCTTGACTTGTAGCTTGAGAATCCCTTGCCTTTCTTCGACTTTCCGAAGGATGGAGTTTTGCTTGAATTTCCCCTTCGAAAGTTGCGGCGAAACTTCCTTGTCAAGAGAGCAAGCTGCTTCTCAAAGTCCTCCATAGAAATGTTCTCGTCGTCGTCCGAGGAGGATGAATCCGCGTCTTCTTCTTTAGTTGATTTCAATGCGTAACCTGAAGACTTAGAAGAGGATGCCTTTCCAGAAGAATAGTTAGTAGGAAAAGTCATTTCATAAGTTTGTAAAGCACCTACTAATTCTTCTACACGCATTTCGTCCGGGTGTTTAATTGTTTCAATGGCTGCAACCTTCGGGCGAAATCGTTCAGGAAGAGTTCTTAGAATTTTTCTTACAACTTTAAATTCTGGAATCTTCTCTCCCAAGTTAGCACATGAGTTCACGATGTCTTGCAATCGTGTGTAATAGTCAGTGAAGGATTCATTCTCTGCCATAGAGATTGAGTCAAACTTGCTCGTAAGCATTTGCAGTTTCTGAATCTTCACTAGGTTAGTTCCCTCATGCGTAACTTGAAGAACATCCCAGATTTCTTTCGCAGTCTCACATGCCGAGACGCGAGAGAACTCAGTTTGTGACAAAGCATTAAATAGAGCATTAATCCCTTTGCCATTGTAAGAAGATAAGTCTATCTCTTCCTTGGTCCATTTCGACCTAGGTTTTAAGGTGCGAACATCATCTAAAATTTCAGTTGGATTAGACCATCCTAATTCAATTGATTGCCACACCCTTTCGTCGATGGAAATTAAGAAAGCTTTCATCCGTACTTTCCAGTACGCATAATTAGTTCCATCAAAGAAAGGGGGTCGATTGATGTTTCCACCTTCAACCATTGTTTACAACCCTATTCCCGCTCTGATACCACTTGTTGGGTTTAGGTTAATAAGGATCTAATAGGGGAAAAAACACCTAGAGGGGGGTGAATAGGTGTAAACAATAAACACTCAAAAATCATTGTGCGATAAAACCCAATGCGGAAAAATAAAAGAACACACAAGATTTTTACGTGGAAAACTCCAAACCGGAGTAAAAAACCACGGGACCGATAACACGGCGAAATCCACTAGAGTTAACACACGTACAAGGTGATATAACGTACTCACAGACGACTCAACCTTTTACCATACGCCCCTAGTCGATCTTCTCCGCTCGCTCCGCAACGCTTCTCGAATCCACGATTTGCGCCCCAACGCTGAATCCACAGCGTCCAACGTCGAATCCACGACGTCCGACCGAATCCACGGTCTTCACCCAATGGCACGCTTCGAATCCACGAACGCACCTCGCTCCGAATCCACGAGAGCGATGACACCTTGAATCCACAAGGCCACGCGAGTCCACGCGCCGATTCTGGGATAAATCGTTGTTTGTTTGGGTGGTGATGATCCGCCGAATACTTAGATCAAGAGTAGATCGGAAATACCATCTAAGTATTCATTAGTTTGATTCAACTCAAGATATGAGTATGAAAATCCTAGAATCAAACTAATCAATATAGATGAAGAACCATTAAATAGATCTAATGATTTCCGTTCTTCTCTATATGTGGATCTAAGGCCGTATAAAATGATATTTGAAAATGACGGCTCTTTTTCCGATGTGTGGATTGCCCTAGAAATGAAAAGGAAGGGCTATTTATAGGTTAGAAACCCTAGGAAGAATATTCGGATCAAAAACAAACTTTTCTGGAAAGTTTTACCGACGGCGATCCGGATTGCATAAGCCACGATCCGGATCGCAGACGCACAGAATGCAGTTTCCAGAAAATCACCTGTTCGGGATCCGGATCATAATCCACGATCCGGATCGTTCATACATTTTCACAAAACACCCCATTCGGGATCCGGACTGTCCAAGCTATGATCCGGATTGCAGCAATGTATGAACGAACACCTTTCGGGATCCGGATTGAAAGTCCACGATCCGGATCCTGAACATGTCCCATGTTCAGTTTTTGATGAATATGCAATTAAAACCTCTTCCAAGTGTTTCTACACTATAAGAAGTATTCGGATCATCAAAATTATTTAGTTAAACGTACCTGATCCTTTTGAATTCTTCTTTCTTGAGATTGAGGTATATGATCCACAGTTTCTTCATCTTCAATCCTCAAGACTTAAACTATTCACGAAATACGCCAACTCAAATTCCGTAACATTTGAGAAAAACTCCGGAGGACTTGTTGTTTTCGGAGATGGCCGGTCTTCCAAAATTGTTGGAAAGGGAACGGTAGCTATTCCAGATGGCCCGGTTCTAGATAATGTATTATTTGTTCATGGCCTAAAGACTAACCTCATAAGCATAAGTCAACTGTGTGATAATGGTTATTCAGTTAATTTTTCATCTGATAAATGCACTGTAATTGACTTGAACCATGCTTTCTTTTTAAAGGGGGTTAGATCAGAAAATAACTGTTATGTAGTTCCTTCTATGATTTCTGAAAAATGTAATCTAGCATCTTTAAAAAACGAAACTCTTTGGCATGAAAGGCTAGGTCACATAAACTTTAAGGAACTTGCTAGAATTTCAAATAAAGATGTGGTCAAAGGGGTTCCGAAACTTTCTTTTGAACAAAACCTTGTGTGTGGCGGTTGCCAAAAGGGAAAACAGTCTAGGACTGCACACAAGAATTTGAACCACATAGGTACAAAACGGCCTTTGGAACTTTTGCATATGGACTTAATGGGGCCAACTCGTCAACCATCTCTGGGAGGTAAATGGTATATTTTTTTGTTGGTTGATGATTTTTCTAGATATACTTGGGTAGCCTTTCTAAAAGAAAAAGCTGATACTTTTGATTCTTTTCTCGAAATTTGCAATCGTATTATGATTGAAAAGAATGAAAGGATTACTCGAGTTAGGAGTGATAGAGGTGGGGAATTCATAAATTCCAAATTCATTGATTTTTGCACTTCTAACGGCATTAAACATGAATTCTCTGCACCTTACACACCTCAACAAAATGGTGTAGTCGAGCGCAAAAACAGGGTCGTACAGGAGATGGCTCGTGTTATGCTTCATAGCCGGAACCTTCCTTTATATTTTTGGGCTGAAGCGGTGAACACGGCTGTCTATGTTATCAATCGAGTGTATTTGCGCCCGGGGACTTTAATACACCATATGAACTATGGTTTGTAGAAAACCTAATATCAAATATTTTCGCATCTTTGGGAGTCGGTGTTTTATTTTGCGTGATCGCGAAAATCTTGGAAAATTTGACTCTCGAAGTGACGAAGGGATTTTCTTAGGTTATTCTACAAACAGTAGAGCATATCGAGTTTTTAACTTGGAATCTAAGACGATCGTAGAATCGATAAATGTTAAGGTAGATGAAGCTTTTCATTTTGAATCTGAAAAATCTACCCTCGATATCTCTCTTGATGATGATACACCTGCTAATGCATCTTCTTCTAACAATTCTTTCGATAATAATGTTGATGCATCTAACGGTTCTTCAAGCTTATCTGATGTGCAGGAATCATCTCGTGTACCTCCGCCTACTCCTTTACCTCAAACGTTACGCATCTCCAAGGATCACCCTGAATCGAACATAATTGGAGATCCACAAGAAGGAGTTAGAACACGGAGACAATTGGTTTGCGGATTTGCATGCTATGTATCACAAATCGAACCAAGGAATATTGATGAAGCTCTCCAAGATGATTATTGGATTAAAGCAATGCAGGAAGAGCTCCATCAATTCGAGCGAAACAAAGTCTGGGAACTGACGAAGCCTCCGAAGCAACACAATGTGATAGGTACCAAATGGATCTTCAAGAACAAGAAAAACGAAGAAGGTACTATCATCAGGAACAAAGCAAGGTTAGTTGCTCAAGGCTATTCTCAAGTAGAAGGTATAGACTTTGATGAAACCTTCGCCCCTGTAGCTAGACTCGAGTCCATTCGTATATTGTTTGCGATCGCTTGTCATTTCAAAATCAGATTATTTCAAATGGACGTTAAGAGCGCCTTTTTAAATGGATTTTTAAATGAGGAAGTTTATGTAGCTCAACCGAAAGGTTTTGTGGATCATAAACTACCTAACCATGTTTTTCGTCTGAAAAAGGCTCTTTACGGTCTGAAACAAGCACCGCGAGCATGGTACGAAAGGTTGACAAAGCACCTTTTGGAAAAGGGCTACACTCGAGGGGGAGCTGACAGGACTCTCTTTGTGAAGCATTATCAAAACAATTTCATAGTTGCTCAAATCTATGTTGATGACATTGTTTTTGGAGCAACAAGAGATAATGATGCTTCTAAATTCGCGGAGACCATGGAAAGCGAATTTGAGATGTCCATGATGGGCGAATTGAATTATTTTCTTGGATTACAAGTTAAACAAAACGATGAAGGAATTCACTTGTGTCAATCCAAGTATGCACTGGAGTTGGTCAAAAAGTTTGATCTTGAAAATTCTAAAGATTTTCCAACTCCAATGGGAACTAGCCATAAGGGACTTGGAAGTGAATCACAAAGTGAGAATGTAGACGAGAAACTGTACCGCAGTATGATTGGAAGTCTACTATATCTCACGGCTAGTCGCCCGGATATATCCTTCAGTGTTGGGATTTGTGCGAGATATCAATCAGCACCGAAGGAGGTTCACCTGAAAGCGGTGAAACGGATCATCCGGTATATCAAAGGTACAATCAATTTCGGAATTTGGTATCCTATGGGAACGACTTTGGATATTGTTGGATACTCAGATGCCGATTGGGCTGGATCGGTGGATGACCGGAAAAGCACGAGTGGTGCATGCTTCTATCTTGGCCACTGCCTTGTTGCATGGCACAGTAAGAAACAGAACTGCATAGCACTCTCGACTGCCGAAGCGGAGTACATTTCTGCAGGAAGTTGCTCAACTCAATTGATTTGGATGAAGAGCGTGTTGAGCGATTTCCGAATTTCAACATCTTCGGTAACCATTTTATGTGACAACACTAGTGCCATTAACATTTCTAAAAACCCTGTGTTGCACTCTAGAACAAAACATATTGAACTTAGATATCATTTTCTTAGAGAGCTAGTTGAATCAAACATTCTTCAACTGTCATATATTTCAACTGAAGATCAATTAGCCGACATCTTAACAAAACCCTTGGATCAAAAACGTTTTATTCATTTGCGTAAAGCAATTGGCATGCTTTCTTTGAAATAAACTCTTTTGAAACCTTTGCTTAGATTAGGTTTTGTTTTTGTTCTTGTTTTTGTTTTGTTCTTTATCTATGTTCTGTACATAGCACACTAATTGAGCATATATCATAATTGACTTTAATTGCATCCTTTTATGCATTTAGAAATTTATTATGTTTTTGATGTCATAATGTTTCAATGTTGCAATGATCATTTACGTTAATTAAACCATCTTTCTGTGATCAAAGTCAATTTCTCTCTCAATGATCTCTTGGTATAGTCATTATCATATTTGATTGCTTAGTCGAGTATGAATTCGAGATCAATGGTTTGGTTGAATACTTTATATATTAAATAATTGATAGCCAATTGAGGGGGAGTCAATGAAATGTGAAATGCTCAAAAGATGTGGAAAGAGTTACATCCCAATGAGGAGTGTGAAAACTACCACCACATGGAGAAAATGAAAGAAAAAGATACTCCATGAATGAAAAGCAAACTTCTGTTTGAAAAATTGTTGATAAAACTCATATTGAAATACTTGACTCAGTCGTATTTCATGGTTGGTATAAGGTGGGATTTTTGATTTAAGATGCTCAAAGAGCCACTCCTTCAACAGATTGTCTAGATATATTATTTAACTTATCTGGGATTTCAAACATCTATTGATCTTGGTACTTCATTTTCTTTACTGAAATTGATGATTTGTGACATGCTTCTATACTAACTATTCGACTAACTATTTGGGCATGTAATATGACTAACAAGTTGGTGTTGGACTAACATACTTTGACATTTGGTTTTTCAACTGCTTAGAAGATATGTTGGTTTTAACTGTGTTTCTTTCACATATCTGATTCTTTTAAATGTCATGGTGAGATCAAACTCTATCTCTGCACTTGGTTTTTCTATGTTCCAATTCTTGAGGTATCTAACGATTTTGTTTGTCAAGAATGTTTTCTGTGTGCAGAGGTTACAGATGTCTAAGTCTAGAGTCTGTCTTAGGAGGTTATCTCATGTTTTTAATTTCTGGAACTCTTTTGTAAATTTTTGTTGTATGGTGATAGCAACAAAAATATCTTTTTGAATTTTCTTTGTGGATCTGTGTTTTGTCACGAAACCGCCAAAGGGGGAGATTGTTACGGAATTTGAGTTGGCGTATTTCGTGATTGTATTAAGTCTTGAAGATTGAAGATGAAGAAACTTCGGATCGTATACCTCAATCTCAAGAAAGAAGAATTCAAAAGGATCAGGTACGTTTAACTAAATAATTTTGATGATCCGAATACTTCTTATAGTGTAGAAACACCTGGAAGAGGTTTTAACTGCTTATTCATCAAAAACTGGACATGGGACATGTTCAGGATCCGGATCGTGGACTTTCAATCCGGATCCCGAAAGGTGTTCGTTCATACATTGCTGCAATCCGGATCACAGCTTGTACAATCCGGATCCCGAATGGGATGTTTTGTGAAAATGTATGAACGATCCGGATCGTGGATTATGATCCGGATCCCGAACAGGTGATTTTCTGGAAACTGCATTCTGTGCGTCTGCGATCCGGATCGTGGCTTATACAATCCGGATCGCCGTCGGTAAAACTTTCCAGAAAAGTTTGTTTTTGATCCGAATATTCTTCCTAGGGTTTCTAACCTATAAATAACCCTATGGTCATTTCTCTAGGGGGAATCCAAATAGAGCCGTCATTTTCACATATCATTTTATACGGCCTTAGATCCACATATAGAGAAGAAAGGAAATCAATAGAAATGATTCTATGTTTTCTTCATCTATATTGATTAGTTTGATTCTAGGTTTTCATACTCACATCTTGAGTTGAATCAAACTAATGAATACTTAGATGGTATTTCCGATCTACTCTTGATCTAAGTATTCGGCGGATCATCACCACCCAAACAAACAACGATTTACCCCAAAATCGGCGCGTGGACTCGCGTGGCCTTGTGGATTCAAGGTGTTATCGCTTTCGTGGATTCGGAGCGAGGTGCGTTCGTGGATTCGAAGCGTACCATTGGGTGAAGACCGTGGATTCGGTTGGACGTCGTGGACTCGACGTTGGACGCTGTGGATTCAGCGTTGGGCGCGGATCGTGGATTCGAGAAGCGTCGTGGAGCGAGCGGGAAGATCGACTAGGGGCGTATGGTAAAAGGTTGAGTCGTCTGTGAGTACGTTATATCACCTTGTACGTGTGTTAACTCTAGTGGATTTCGCCGTGTTATCGGTCCCGTGGTTTTTTACTCCGGTTTGGAGTTTTCCACGTAAAAATCTTGTGTGTTCTTTTATTTTTCCGCATTGGGTTTTATCGCACAATGATTTTTTGAGTGTTTATTGTTTACACCTATTCACCCCCCTCTAGGTGTTTTTTCCCCTATTAGATCCTTATTAACCTAAACCCAACACGCACGGGCAGGCGCGCGGCGCACGGGAGCACGTGGGACACGTGGCATCTTGTGATAGGGCCGGTTCAGTGGACGTGGTTCACGGAGTGGTGCGGCCGGTGTATGGACCGGGGTGGACACGTGGCGGCGACTGGTTGGGCGGTCCACATGCGCGCGGTTCACGGTGCAGGCGGGGGGCGGCCTCGGGTTGCGGGCCTGGCAGGTGGCGCAGGCGGCGGGCGCAGCGCGCACGTGGGGCGATCGGCGTTTTCCCGCGCGTGGGCGCGCCACGCGTCGGCCTCTCGGTGGGCCACGTGGCGCGAGGTTAGTGGCGGGCTTCGCTGTTGGCTGTTGAGCGGGCGACGTGGAGGCCTGGGAGCGATTCGGGCCGGCACAGTGTTGGGCCGGGCCCAACACTGTAGCGGCCCGAAAAGACCGGGCGCCCGGAAGTGGGGACTTATGCGTCATTTTCGGATTTGTTTCTTCCAGCATATAAATAGGCCGAGTTCAACTGCAGAGAGCTACTTCCCTGTTCTTCTTTTCACAGTGCGACCTTCACAAGAAATCCTCCTCTCCCAGAGCTGGTTCCATCTGCAGATTTCCAGATTTTTGCGGCACGCATCCCAAGGTTTCTATTTTTACGGTGCGGCGCGGCGCTCGTTCATTTGTGGTCCCCTTCGTCGCATTTCAGTGCATGGACTCTCCCGAGCTACCCCGGCAGTATTTTCCAGCGATTCTTGCGCCATCGTCTTCACGACAGGTAGGGCTACGTTTCCCGTGTTTACTGGTTTTTCCCATTCCGAGCTTTTCATGGGTTTTTCGGATCATCTTGTGACCTCATTTTCTTGGGCGGAGTTTTGGACAGCGCCACAGTTTTTCTGCGATATCTTCGCGCACAGGCATCGGATTGGGGTGATTCAAAAGGCGTTTTTCATCTACATTTCGCAAGGAATCTCCAAGATTTTTCTCAAATTTTTCTGAATATTTTTCGAAGGTGAAAAATCTCTGTGTATAGAAATTATTGCTACAGATTTTGTACAGGATTATTTTGAGAGGGTCATCTTGTCGGATTTTTATCTTGATGCCCGAAACTCGGTTTTGAGCGTGCAGGTACTCGTTTCGACGGGTTCGTCGCGAGGATCGTGGCAGTATTTATCTTGGATTTTTCCGGGCATTTTTCGCAGGTGAAAACAGGGCAACTTTGGACTGATGAGTTTTGGACAGATTTATTGGAGCATTGTATGATTAATTATGTATGTTCTTTTGGGAATTTTGTACAGTGATCGCGGCGGCTTATCGGTTTAGTCGAGAGCACTATTTGGACTTGGAATTAGCGATCGAGGTGGGTGGTTGTTGTTTACCTCTATTTTTGACATGCTCACTAGGAATATTAGAGTGATCCCTTTATTTGGACATGCATGCTTAAAGTAATATAATTGTGAGCCTATCATATGGAAAATACTATTGTGGATATCTGATAGTGGTTGGGATTTATTCATGCTTGAATGGATATAGTTTTGGCACTTAACCTTGCTTGTGGAATTTACTTTCATATTTGGATAAAATGAAATGTCTTGTGGGAGTGGATCTTTTGGGACATGCATAGGTGGATGATGTAGGTGAGGGAAAATTGTGGATTATTGACATGTGTGGATGGATAATATTTTAGCATGATGGTTATATCTATGCGGAGCTATTAATTGTTACACATGTGGAACCACTATTGGTCACCTTTTCTTTTATCTTCTTTGAGGACATATGCATGCTTGTATGGTCATCTAGATAGGCCACTCTTTATTGCTGCACTATTATTTTGGGACTTGACTTAGGAGAAACCATGCTTGTTTCATTTTCTCCTTCTCTTTTAGACCTTTGAGTCTGGTTGCTCGGGTTTGAGCAGGGGTTTGGGATAGTGTAGAGGGGGACCTGAGGGTCGGTGACAGGTTGTGTTTGATTATGGGTTGTGGGATATTGCGGCTACCGCGGATAGTAGGCGGTTGACCGGATACGGATTACTTTACCCGATTTTGGACTGGGGGTTATTGCGGCTACCGCGGATAGTAGGCGGTTGACCGGATGTCAGATGTGGGACATGATTGTGATTGTGGTTTATTCCGGCGACCGCGGATATTGGGCGGTTGACCGGAAGCCGGTTGTGAGACCTGATGGTGGATTGTAGGTATTGCGGCGATCGCGGATTTTGGGCGATTGACCGGATGTTCGTTTGTTCATCAGATTGGGGATCAGTTTCTTTTAGTGGAGGGGTGTGTTCCACTGGGGCTTTATAGTTGAGATCCAGTCCTGCTTTTGATACTTATCACACCGGCGCGGTTGTTGCCCGGTGATGCTTTCCTCGTGTGGGTCGCTCCCCTCGAGATCCTCTCCGGAGGCCGGGGCCAGACAGTTATGGACAGTTTTGCTATCACATCGGCGCGGCTTATTTGCCCGATGATGAGAGCGGCAGCAGGAGTTTTGCTATCACATCGGCGCGGCTTACTTGCCCGATGATGAGGGCGGTACAGATTGGGTTCATCTGGGACGGTTGGTTACTATTGCAAACGGTTATTCCAGTCTAGGACTGCATTGTAGAGGCATAGCAGTGGTAGATTCCCCTTTTTCAGCGGTTTCATTTCTTACCACTCTTCTTTCCCTTTTTGCCTCTGGTTGACCTAGTGGGTGTGTCAGAGTTTGAGGTTTTACCCACTAGGGGAGGCTACTGGTTTACTAGTAGTTCTCACCCCCATTCTTCTTTCCTCTTGTTCTTCTCCCTTGTTTTGCAGTGTCTTCTGCGGGTGCTGCTGGGCTTTCACCGGCGGGTCGAGGAGAGAGGACGGCTGAGTAGATAGATCTCGAGGCAGGATGAGCGTGTTAGCTGGACTGTTGGTGTACCCATGTTTCCTCAGACGGTTGTACTTTTACATTTGGGACTGGCTTTTGCCAGCAAGTTGTATTTATTTTTGGTGAGCTGGGAGAGACTGATGTATCATTTATACAGATGTATTGTATTTTATTTCCAGCTTCAGTCTGAGATGTATTAGTTTTAGTTCAGCTCTGTTTTTATTGCTCTTTTATTATTATCTCTTATATCTGAGCAGGTTTGGCGCTTCGTGTACGCGGGAAATACCGTGTGCACGGCGGATCTGTAGACGGGCCCGGGTTCCGGTTTACACCCGGGGCGTGACAGATTAGTTGGTATCATAGCTTAGGGATAGGTCGGTTGGGACTTAGGAAACCCTAGGCTTTTGGGCGGACCCTAGGATGTTAGTGCGTGAGAGACGCGATATTTTGTGAAAGTCAGTGATTTGTTTATTTGACTCTTCCTGTGAGTGAAGAGGGATCGACATATCCTATTTTTGTTGGACAGTTATGTTGGCTGCAGACAACATAAAGTTACAAAAATAGGGGGATGTCTTTGACTTTCGCTAGATTGGGTCGAGTGTTGGGGTGTGCTGATTTACGGTTTTGTCGTGGTGAGCAGTGTCTCCCCGACGTTGGGCCCTGACCCGGGTGCACCTAGGTGCGACAGTTGGGTCTGAGCTGGTTGTTTCGGGCCGGATACCCAGATTGGGGTCTGAGAGCTCCGGACCCGAAGGGTAGTAGTGTTGGGGGGCAGATCAGCAGAGCAGTGGCACAGTTGTCGGAGCAGTGACACAATTGTCGGAGCAGCACAGTGACACAGTTGTCGGAGCAGCGCAGTGACACAGTTGTCGGAGCAGCGCAGTGGCACAGTTGTCGGAGCAGTGACAGTTGTCGGAGCAGCGCAGTGGCACAGTTGTCGGAGTAGTGACACAGTTGTCGGAGCAGCGCAGTGACACAGTTGTCGGAGCAGCGCAGTGACACAGTTGTCGGAGCAGCGCAGTGGCACAGTTGTCGGAGCAGTGGCATAGTTGTCGGAGTAGCGAGTAGCCCCCTCCGTGCCGACGTTTAGTGTTGAGGCACCGAGGCAGGGTGGATAGTTGACAGCGGGTAAGCTGTGGGATTGCGTCGATCGAGTGAGCCAGTTCTGGCGGATGAGTCATTCCGATTCGTGGGATTGAGTATGGAGGCTTTGGAGATAGGGTCTTGTTCGATGGGGGATAGAGAGTACTTGGAGGCGCTTGGCGCCGGGTGATGGAGGACAGATCAGTTGGATGAGGCATTCCCGATTTCTTTTTCCAGGATAGTGGATTTTCAAGACTGTCAGAGCAGCATTGGTTACAGCGGTCGGTGTGGTGGTAGGTTTGAGTTGCTCGGGGCTCTTGGGTTCGTATCTTTTGATACGGGAGTTTTCCCTTCTTGGTAGGTAATGCTTTTGCTTCATTGCTTGGGTAAGGGTAGGAGGGTCACCACGTGCTCGGGAGGCTTATTTTCCCGATCGCGCTTGGCACGTGGAGGAGAGCTGTTGGTCCTGCCCGGTGCAGCTTGAGTCCTGGATTTTGCCGGTAGACCTGATGGTATTGACTCAGCTGCGGGATGGTGCTGTGGTATTTGTTGGGCTGGCTGGTTCGGTTTTCTTTCGTGGCGGTTGATTATGCCGCGAGGACAGTTTTCTTGGGGAGCCAGGCCCGGAGGAATTGGTGTACTTGGGTTGCTTAAGGGTTGTCTTCGCCTCTATGGTTTCGACTTCGTGAGCGAGGCGGATGTTTCGCAGTGGATGCGTAGCCTTTTTGGCTGGTGTGGTTGAGGGGCCTGCGGCGGCACCGGGACTCGTGGATACCCCATTTGGTTGCGAGTTCCCGACTGTTCTCTTATCGGAGTTGTCTAGCATGTCACTAGTTTGGGAGTTGAGGACACAACTCCGGGATTTGATGGATAGAGAATTTTGTCAGACCGAGTGTGTCGCCTTTGGGGGCGCCGGTGCTATTCGAGTTATGGAAGGTTGGTTCACTTCGGCTTTGCGTGGATCCCCGGGAATTAGATGAAGTGACCATCTGGAGCTAGCACCCTTGTCGAGCATGGAGGATTTGATTTACCAGTTGTAAGGGTCTCGGGTCTTCCTGAAGGTGGATTTGTAAGCAGGTTTTCTCGACTGCATATGGTTGGGTGTTGATGCCGGAGAGTTGGGGAATTGCTTCTACATCCCGACAGTTTTGGATTAGAGATCAGAGGCTACGGGATCAGTTGGGGGACTTATATTGGATACCACGGGAGTACAGAGGTACTTGGATCGAGCTTTTGTGCCGATGGACTTGTGGTTGGATTATCTGAGGCCCTGGGAGGAGCGGATGCTTGTACCGATGCAGACTACTTGGTAGCTCGAGCGGTTAGCCCATCTGTACTTGGTTGAGGTGGTGCGGTTTCCTGGAGTGCCGCCTTTATTTTGTTCTAGTTAGAGACCCGAGGATAGTATCGCGTCTCTGGAGGAGGTATTAGACAGCTTTGGGAGCTTGAGTGGTGGGTAATTGGATATTTACCCCTCGCTACTTGGTTGAGGTTCCGGATTGAGGAACGACTTTAGTTTCGAGGACGAAACTTTCTTTTAGTGGGAGAGGATGTGATGACCTGGATCTCCGCAGAGTTGTTGCAGTGCATTGGGTGGCTTCAGGAGGCCTAAGTGGTGTATCGGTGGTGATTGTGCACAATTTGGACACAAGTGTGGGACTTCGGGCTTAAATTAGATCACGTGAGTGATCGGAGGACCCCGTTGAGTGTTTAGAAGTGTTCTCGCGCGGAACAGATATCAGAATTGGGCTCAGCGCGAAATTTGGGCTAAGAACACCTTTCCGGGTGCATTTGGCAATTTTTAGAGTTGGAATTTGGCAAAACGGACATCAAATTCATATTCAGCGCGCGAAAATGGTCAAAATGGACTACCTACTTGATATTTTGCGCAACCGGTTACTGTTCATGCCGGAACAGTGATTCCGGCAGCCGGCGGCCGGCGGCGGCAGCGGAGCGCGGCGGGCAGCGGCGGAGCGCGGCGGGCAGCGGCAGAGCGCGGCGGGCAGCGGCGGAGCGCGGCGGATGGGCTCGGGCAGGAGGCGGAGCAGTCGCGGGCAGCGCGCGGGCGCGGGCAGGCGCGCGGGCGCACGGGCAGGCGCGCGGCGCACGGGAGCACGTGGGACACGTGGCATCTTGTGATAGGGTCGGTTCAGTGGACGCGGTTCACGGAGTGGTGCGGCCGGTGTATGGACCGGGGTGGACACGTGGCGGCGACTGGTTGGGCGGTCCACATGCGCGCGGTTCACGGTGCAGGCGGGGGGCGGCCTCGGGTTGCGGGCCTGGCAGGTGGCGCAGACGGCGGGCGCAGCGCGCACGTGGGGCGGTCGGCGTTTTCCCGCGCGTGGGCGCGCCACGCGTCGGCCTCTCGGTGGGCCACGTGGCGGGAGGTTAGTGGCAGGCTTCGCTGTTGGCTGTTGAGCGGGCGACGTGAAGGCCCGGGAGTGATTCGGGCCCGCACAGTGTTGGGCCGGGCCCAACACTGTAGCGGCCCGAAAAGACCGGGCGCCCGGAAGTGGGGACTTATCCATCATTTTCGGATTTGTTTCTTCCAGCATATAAATAGGCCGAGTTCAACTGCAGAGAGCTCCTTCCCTGTTCTTCTTTTCACAGTGCGACCTTCACAGGAAATCCTCCTCTCCCAGAGCTGGTTCCATCTGCAGATTTCCAGATTTTTCTGCGGCACGCATCCCAAGGTTTCTATTTTTACGGCGCGGCGCGGCGCTTGTTCATTTGTGGTCCCCTTCGTCGCATTTCAGTGCATGGACTCTCCCGAGCTACCCCGGCAGTATTTTCCAGCGATTCTTGCGCCATCGTCTTCACGACAGGTAGGGCTACGTTTCCCATGTTTACTGGTTTTTCCCATTCCGTGCTTTTCATGGGTTTTTCGGATCATCTTGTGACCTCATTTTCTTGGGCGGAGTTTTGGACAGTGCCACAGTGTTTCTGCGATATCTTCGCGCACAGGCATCGGATTGGGGTTATTCAAAAGGCGTTTTTCATCTACATTTCGAAAGGAATCTCCTGGATTTTTCTCAGATTTTTCTGAATATTTTTCGAAGGTGAAAAATCTCTGTGTACAGAAATTATTGCTACAGATTTTGTACAGGATTATTTTGAGAGGGTCATCTTGTCGGATTTTTATCTTGATGCCCGAAACTCGGTTTTGAGCGTGCAGGTACTCGTTTCGACGGGTTCGTCGCGAGGATCGTGGCAGTATTTATCTTGGATTTTTCCGGGCATTTTTCGCAGGTGAAAACAGGGCAACTTTGGACTGATGAGTTTTGGACAGATTTATTGGAGCATTGTATGATTAATTATGTATGTTCTTTTGGGAATTTTGTACAGTGATCGCGGCGGCTTATCGGTTTAGTCGAGAGCACTATTTGGACTTGGAATTAGCGATCGAGGTGGGTGGTTGTTGTTTACCTCTATTTTTGACATGCTCACTAGGAATATTAGAGTGATCCCTTTATTTGGACATGCATGCTTAAAGTAATATAATTGTGAGCCTATCATATGGAAAATACTATTGTGGATATCTGATAGTGGTTGGGATTTATTCATGCTTGAATGGATATAGTTTTGGCACTTAACCTTGCTTGTGGAATTTACTTTCATATTTGGATAAAATGAAATGTCTTGTGGGAGTGGATCTTTTGGGACATGCATAGGTGGATGATGTAGGTGAGGAAAAATTGTGGATTATTGACATGTGTGGATGGATAATATTTTAGCATGATGGTTATATCTATGCGGAGCTATTAATTGTTACACATGTGGAACCACTATTGGTCACCTTTTCTTTTATCTTCTTTGGGGACATATGCATGCTTGTATGGTCATCTAGATAGGCCACTCTTTATTGCTGCACTATTATTTTGGGACTAGACTTAGGAGAAACCATGCTTGTTTCATTTTCTCCTTCTCTTTTAGACCTTTGAGTCTGGTTGCTCGGGTTCGAGCAGGGGTTTGGGATAGTGTAGCGGGGGACCTGAGGGTCGGTGACAGGTTGTGTTTGATTATGGGTTGTGGGATATTGCGGCTACCGCGGATAGTAGGCGGTTGACCGGATACGGATTACTTTACCCGATTTTGGACTGGGGGTTATTGCGGCTACCGCGGATAGTAGGCGGTTGACCGGATGTCAGATGTGGGACATGATTGTGATTGTGGGTTATTCCGGCGACCGCGGATATTGGGCGGTTGACTGGAAGCCGGTTGTGAGACCTGGTGGTGGATTGTAGGTATTGCGGCGATCGCGGATTTTGGGCGATTGACCGGATGTTCATTTGTCCATCAGATTGGGGATCAGTTTCTTTTAGTGGGGGGTGTGTTCCACTGGGGCTTTATAGTTGAGATCCAGTCCTGCTTTTGATACTTATCACACCGGCGCGGTTGTTGCCCGGTGATGCTTTCCTCGTGTGGGTCGCTCCCCTCGAGATCCCCTCCGGAGGCCGGGGCCAGACAGTTATGGACAGTTTTGCTATCACATCGGCGCGGCTTATTTGCCCGATGATGAGAGCGGCAGCAGGAGTTTTGCTATCACATCGGCGCGGCTTACTTGCCCGATGATGAGGGCGGTACAGATTGGGTTCATCTGGGACGGTTGGTTACTGTTGCATACGGTTATTCCAGTCTAGGACTGTATTGTAGAGGCATAGCAGTGGTAGATTCCCCTTTTTCAGCGGTTTCATTTCTTACTACTCTTCTTTCCCTTTTTGCCTCTGGTCGACCTAGTGGGTGTGTCAGAGTTTGAGGTTTTACCCACTAGGGGAGGCTACTGGTTTACTAGTAGTTCTCACCCCCATTCTTCTTTCCTCTTGTTCTTCTCCCTTGTTTTGCAGTGTCTTCTGCGGGTGCTGCTGGGCTTTCAGCGGCGGGTCGAGGAGAGAGGACGGCTGAGTAGATAGATCTCGAGGCAGGATGAGCGTGTTAGCTGGACTGTTGGTGTACCCATTTTTCCTCAGACGGTTGTACTTTTACATTTGGGACTGGCTTTTGCCAGCAGGTTGTATTTATTTTTGGTGAGCTGGGAGAGACTGATGTATTATTTATACAGATGTATTGTATTTTATTTCCAGCTTCAGTCTGAGATGTATTAGTTTTAGTTCAGCTCTGTTTTTATTGCTCTTTTATTATTATCTCTTATATCTGAGCAGGTTTGGCGCTTCGTGTACGCGGGAAATACCGTGTGCACGGCGGATCTGTAGACGGGCCCGGGTTCCGGTTTACACCCGGGGCGTGACAGCAAGTACATCCGATTCACTGTCCAACTCCTCCCATACTGAAAAGAATGCCATGGACGATGAATCGAGTAATTCTGAAGATGAAGATTTTGCTCTTGCCTACCACAAACTTTTGAGGGATTCAAAGAAACTGGCAAAGCAAAACAGGAGTTTGAGAGGGAGATTGCAGGAACTCGAAGAAGAAGTGAAAACGGCAACTTCTCTCTCGAACGCTCTTGAAGTGGAAAGGGATAACCTGATCAAGACAAATGTTTCCCTTCAAGAGAAAAATGAGCATTTCGAGAAGGAACATGTAAAACTGGTGGATAAGGCGAATTACTTCTCGAAGCTCAACAACGAGGCTCGACAAGAAAAATTGGAAATGACAAAGACCATTTTCCAACTCAAGGATGATTTAAAGAGATTTTCATCAGGAAGGAGTAAGTTGGATAAGCTTCTTGGTCTTGGTCAAACAAACCGTTTCGGCCTCGGATACACTCAAACTGGAGACAGTCCTAGTTCGAGTGGAACAGTTTTTGTGCCTCAGTCGGTATCTCCTCCTCCGACACCGAAATTCACGACAAACAACGACAACAAGCCTACTTCATCCTCTTCGGGATCGTCAAGCACTAAGGTATGTTTTCGTTGTGGTTTTTCAGGGCACATAAGGAGAAATTGCAAGATGGGAGCCAAACGCTCAACTCAAGCACTTCTTGCAATTACTACCAAAAAGGTGATTCCTCAGAAATCAAATGCAAATCATTCAAAGGAAAAGAACCTTGGTAGTTCACCGCGCAAGACGACATCATCAAGGAGCAGCAATCAATCTAACAAGACGCTTTCACCAAGGAGAATAACTTCATGATCATTGCCAACGCAGTCCAAAAAGGTTTTGGTGCGCAAAGGTGAAATTTTTCCTTGTCTTGTTACAAATATTTTCTTGCATGCGTATGATAATTCGTCTTGGTATCTGGATAGCGGATGTTCCCGTCACATGACCGGTGACAAAAATTGCTTTCAAAATTTTGAGAAAATCTCCGGAGGACTTGTAGTTTTCGGAGACGGTCGGTCTTCCAAAATTGTTGGAAAAGGAACAGTAGCTATTCCAGATGGCCCGGTACTGAACAATGTGTTATTTGTTGAAGGCCTTAAGACTAACCTCATTAGTATTAGTCAACTCTGTGACAATGGTTTTTCAGTTAATTTTTCATCTGTTGAATGTATTGTAACTGATAAGGACCATGTTTTCTTTTTGAAAGGGGTTAGATCAGAAAATAACTGTTATGTTGTTCCTAATAAAATTTCTGAAAATTGCAACTTAGCCTCTTTGAACAATGAAACACTTTGGCATGAAAGGCTAGGTCACATAAATTTTAAGGAACTTGCAAGAATTTCAAACAAAGACATGGTCAAGGGGGTTCCAAAACTTTCACCTAAACAAAACATTGTGTGTGGTGGTTGCCAAAAGGAAAAACAATGTAGGACTGCACACAAGAACTTGAACCACGTTGGTACTAAACGGCCTTTGGAACTATTGCACATGGACTAAATGGGGCCAACACGTCAACCATCTTTGGGAGGTAAATGGTATATTTTCTTATTGGTTGATGATTTCTCTAGATATTCATGGGTAGCATTTTTAAAAGAGAAAGCAGATACTTTTGATTCTTTTCACGAGATTTGCCATCGTATTATGACTGAAAAGAATGAAAAGATCATTCATGTTAGAAGTGATAGAGGTGGAGAATTCATAAATTCTAAATTCATTGATTTTTGCACTTCCAACGGCATAAAACAAGAATTCTCAGCACCCTATACACCTCAACAGAATGGTGTAGTCGAACGCAAAAACAGGGTTGTACAGGAGATGGCACGTGTTATGCTTCATGGCCGGAATTTACCATTATATTTTTGGGCTGAAGCTGTGAACACTGCAGTCTATGTAATTAATCGAGTTTATTTGCGCCCGGGAACCTTAAATACACCATATGAACTATGATTTTGTAGAAAACCGAATATCAAATATTTTCGTATCTTTGGGAGTCGTTGTTACATTTTACGTGACCACGAAAATCTTGGAAAATTTGACTCTCGAAGTGACGAAGGGATTTTCATGGGTTATTCTACAAACAGTAGAGCATATCGGGTATTTAACTTGGAATCTAAAACGATGGTAGAATCTATAAATGTTAAAGTAGATGAAGCTTTTCACTTTTCATCTGATAAATCTACCCCTGATATCTCTCTTGATGATGATGCACCTGCAAATGCATCTTCTCATAACTGTGATGATCCGGACTCCTGCAGGAACTGTGCAACATTAAACAGTGACTGCGGGGAACTTGTACAGTGCAACGGAGCTTGTAGAATCGAAATTGGACATTTAAAATTGACTCGGCGCGAAAATCGGAGCAAATGGGATTTTCCGGGAGCTTTCGGCAAAATTTCGGATGAGAATTTGGCGAAACGGACGGCGGATTTGGACTCAGCGCGCGAAAACGATCGAAACGGTATATTTACTTTATTTTTTTGGCACATGAGTACTGTTCACGCCGGAACAGTAACTCCGGCCGCCGGAATTACTGTTCCGGCAACCGGCGAGCGGCGGCGGGCGGCGGCGCACGGCGGCGGGCAGCGGCGCAGCGGTAGAGTGCGGAGGCGCGCGGCGCGGGCAGCGCGGGCAGGGCGCGGGTGCGCGGTCCATGGGCATGGCGTACACCGGGAGCACCGAAAATTTCATCTGCCACGTGGCAGCTTCCCATTGGCTGGCCGGCTTCTAGAAGTCCACGGGGACTGTGACACGTGGCACACCCGGATTGGCTGACAGGATCCGGAAAACCCGGAGCGCGGACAGGGCACGTGCACCACGTGGACACGTGGCAATTTTTGGTTGGCCCTTGCACCGCTGTTTCCTGTTTTGTGGACACGTGGCGCGTTTTGGTTGGCCCGTTTCGGTGTTTCCTGTTCGGATCCGATCCTGTGTAAGATTCCCAGCCCATTATAAATAGGGGTCCCCCACCCCTCCTCATTCCCACCTCGGGTTGCGTGCTGTAGAGAGAGAACCAGAGAAAGTGTCCTATACAAAAATTCTTCCTCTCTCTCTTCTCTCTCTCTCCTCAAAATTCCAGAATTTCTGGAGTTACAGATAGTGAGTTATCTGCGACGCGGCGCACTGCGACGGTTTTCTTTTTAGGCCCATTTCCCGTCGCAGTTCCGTCGGAAATTCCCTGTGTGCTAACCAGGAGGAATTTTTGGACGATTTTCGTGACAGCGCGTTCCTAAGAGGTAAGGCTTCGATTTTCGTGTTGATCACTTTGCTCCATTTCGCACTTTTGGCATGGTTTCCAAGGCCTCTTTGACCCCCCTTTTTGCTGTGGAAATTTCTGGACAGCGTCGACTTCTCCGATTTTTATCTTGGCGTAGGAGCATCAGATTGAGGCGTTTAAAGAGTCGATTTTGATCTACTCTTCGCGAGGAACGCAACCGTAATTTTTTGGGATTTTCTTGAGCATTGTTTAGAGGATCTAAGGACTGTGGACAGCCAGGAGACTACCTGGGGTGTAGTTTGAGCTGCTCGAGGTGGGCGGTTGTTGCTTACCTCATTTTTGACAAGCTGCTTACCTCATTTTTGACAAGCTCACTGGGATTACTGGAACTCCCCTAAAATTTAATTGATGAGAACAATTGGGACAAACTAATATGACAATTGGGACAAACTAACAGGACAACTAACAGGACAACTAACAGGACAAACTAACAGGACAACTAACAGGACAAACTAACAGGACAATTGATAAGAACCGCTGGGACGAACTCTCCTAAAATTTGATATAACCCCACGGATGATATAATGACTTATGTTGGGACACTGTGATTGGGACAAAGGCTACAATAACTTTTTTCAGTAAATCAATATTCTTTTAAAATAAATATTGACACTTTTCTACAGCTTTTAAATAACTGCATGCTTTCTTGGACATCCAGTTAGCCACTATTTAGTGCTACACTATCATATTGGGACTTGGCATGTTTTATCACTTTCCTTTGCATTCAGATGTTGTCGCTCAAGTATGAGCAGGGATTTGGGATAGTGTAGCCAGATTATGGATTTGTGGGGTATTGCGGTGACCGCGGACAGTAGGCGGTTGACCAGATGTTTGTCCTTGCACCAGATTGGGGTCGAGTCTGGTTTATTGCATCAGTTGGGGATTGGGTTTCTGTAGTGGACGGAGTTTCCCACTTTGATCATATTCATGATCCAGTCCTGCTATTGTGAGACATTGGTTACAGTGATGATTGATACAGTGATGCTTTACTCGTGTGGGTCGCTCCCCTCGAGTGCCACTCCGGAGTAGGCTTAGGGCCGAGCCGTGTGCCGGTCGATTGGATATTCTAGGATCGTGCCGTGTGCCGATCAGATACTGGATTCTTGAGCAGGCAATACCGATCGTGTATCGGTTGCTAGATTGGGTTTATTTGGACAGATACTATTTCTGATGCATGCATACAGTTTTGACAGCATAATAGTGGTAGTTTACCTGTTTCAGCATCTTATGTATCTTACCACTTTCCTTTTTCCTTTTGCCTCTAGTAGTCCTAGTGGGTGCGTCAGAGTTGAGGTTTTACCCACTAGGGGAGGCTGCTGGTTTATCTGGTAGTTCTCACCCCCATTGTTATTTTCTGTTTCTTTCTTCTCCTTTATTTTTGCAGAGTCATCTGCGGGAGCTGCTAGGCCTTCGGCAGCGGATCGAGGTAAGGGGATCGCCGAATAGATAGATCTCCTGTGAGACTGAGAGCTGTAGATAGACGCTGTACCCTTCACTCAGACTGTGGTATTCTCCTTTTATTTTGGGTCTGGCTTCCGCCAGCTGGATGTACTATTTGGTGAGCTGGGAGATTATTGTACTTATTACAGTTTTATTTGTATTTTCAGTCTGAGGTACTATGTGGTTCTTCTATTTCAGCTCTGTATTATGCTCTGTTATTGTTATATTATATCTGAGCAAGGTTACCAGCGCTTCGTGTACGCGGGAAATCCCGTGTGCATGGCGGATCTGTTGGCGAGCCCGGGTTCTGGTTTACACCCGGGGCGTGACAGATTAAAGTTGGTATCAGAGCTTAGGGATAGGTCAGTTGGGACTTAGAAAACCCTAGGCTTTTTGCAGACCCTAGGATAATATGGCGCGAGAGACGAGACATTTTGCGAAAGTCGTTGATTTATTGTTTGACTCTTCCAGTGAGAGAAGAGGGACCGACATACCCAATTTCTGATGCACAGTTATGTTGGCTGCAGACAACATAAAGTCACAGAAATAGAGGGATGTCTCTGACTTTCGCTAGATTGGGTCATGTGGGGTTATGATACTGAGTGTGGTTTCTTGTGATAGGATGCCTCCGCGACGTAGGATGTTGACGCGTTCTCAGGCTGATTCCCCTGAGCCTGATCAGGAGGAGTCCGAGCAGGGCCAGCAGAGTGAGGTACAAGAGCTTCAGGCCCAGATGGCCCAGATGTCAGAGGCTGTTCGGCGTCAGGAGGAGGCTATGGGTCGGCTGACGCAGATGCTAGAGCAGAGGGCGCAGCCTGTTGTAGCACCTCCAGAGAATTCTCCCGTACCTTCTTCCCCTGCTGTGAATCCCCCTGTTGTACCAGTGACCCCGGCATCCCCTGTTGCTCAGGGTACTGGTAGACAATCGTCTGGGTTGACGGGATCTCTGACCCCGGCAGAGCAGCGGGAGATAGTTGATTTGCTGATGAGGTTTCGCCAGTTTGACCCACCCCATTTCTCGGGGCAGAATACAGAGCCGTGGGAGGCAGAGTCGTGGATCAAGGCGATGGAGCGACGTTTTGAGACATTGTTCATCGAGGAGCGATACCAGGTGTTATTAGCGATGAACTTTTTAGAACGCAACGCCGAGGCTTGGTGGCGGCGTGTTCGACCAGCGGGTCCGCCTGGGGCTCAGCTCTTGGCCTGGGCGGAGTTCCGCAATCTCCTTCTCGGGTTTTTCTTCCCAGAAAGCGTCCGGCAGAGGTTAGAAGAGCAGTTGAAAAACCTTCGCCAAGGAGATCGGCCCGTACACGAGTACATTGCCAATTTCAATCAATTGTTGGCATGTGTACCGAACGTGGCCAGGGATGAGGCGCACCGGATCTACATGTTCGAGCGAGGGTTGCACCGAGACCTTTTTCAGTTAGTTCGTTCGCGTAGGTTGCAGACCTTGGAGGCCTCAATGGAGCAGGCACTCTACGTTGAGTGCGGGGAAGTAGTGATGGAGGAGGTAGCTCCAGCTCCCGTAGTGATCCCGGGGGCGAAGCGACCGGCACCGGAGGTTGGGGGACAATCTAGTTCGTGGAGGCCGCCACGACCGCCGCAGCCACAGTTCCCCGGCCAAGGACGGTCTGAGCGACGAGGGCCTGGTGGATCCCAGAGGCCCCAGCAGCGGCAGCAGCAGCAAAGATCACAGTCGTCGCAGCGTGGGTCGCAGCGGCAGCCTCAGCGACAGCGGCAGTCTCAACAGCAACAGCAATCACGACAACCACGGGCCCCCGGCAATTGTATTTTCTGTGGAGGTCAGCATTTTTCCAGCACCTGCGACCAGCGGTGGGGTCGCTGTTATGGATGTGGACAGCCCGGGCACATTCGAGCTTCGTGCCCCTTTTCGGCCCCCACCACCCCTTCTTCAGCATCTGCTCCATCTTCATCGCAGCAGCGGTCGACGGCTCAGCGGCCATATGCTCCAGCAAGCAGGCCATCTTCTTCCCATCCCACGGATTATCGCCCTCCAGCTCAGAGTGGGCGAGTGTATGCTGCGCAGGTAGAGGACTCTTCGGCAGCAGATCACGTGGTGGCAGGTATCACCTTACTTTCTGGCATTAGGACTCGTACTTTATTTGATACTGGAGCATCGCATTCTTTTATTAGTAGATCATTTGCATCATTACATGGGTTAGAGGTAGGACTTTTACCACGTGCACGAGAGGTTCAGATTCCCGATCACACTTTGCACGTGGAGGAGTGCTGTTGGTCCTGCCCGATGCAAATCGAGTCCTGGATTATGCCAGCAGACCTGTTGGTCTTGAGACAGTTAAGGGACTTTGATGTGGTTCTCGGGATGGACTGGCTGGCTCGGTATTTCGCGACTATTGACTGTGCCGCAAGGACTGTCACTTTTAGAGAGCCAGGCCAGGAGATGTTGGTATACCGGGGATGTCAGAGTGCTTTCTTTGCCTCTATGATTTCGACTTCCCGAGCAAGGCAGATGATCCATCGTGGGTGTGTAGCCTTTTTGGCTAGTGTTGTTGAGGGGCCTACGACGGCGCCGGGACTCGGGGATATCCCTATTGCCCGCGAGTTTCCGGATGTTTTCCCACCTGAGCTGACTAGCATGCCGCCAGATAGGGAGATTGAGTTCGTGATCGACGTAGTTCCAGGAACTGCGCCAATCTCAAAGGCTCCTTACCGGATGGCACCGGCTGAGTTGCGAGAGCTTAAGGCGCAACTCCAGGATTTGATGGATAAGGGCTTTATTAGGCCGAGTGTGTCGCCTTGGGGAGCGCCGGTGCTATTCGTGAAGAAGAAAGATGGGTCACTTAGACTGTGTGTGGACTATAGAGAATTAAATAAAGTGACCATCAAGAACAAGTACCCTTTGCCGCGCATTGATGATCTTTTTGATCAGCTGCAAGGATCTTGTGTCTTCTCTAAGATAGATCTGCAATCCGGTTACCACCAGTTGAAGGTGAAGGCCGAGGATATTCCGAAAACGGCATTATGAATTTACAGTTATGCCTTTTGGGCTAACTAATGCCCCTGCCGCATTCATGGATTTAATGAACCGGATTTTCCGACCATACTTAGACCGGTTTGTGGTGGTGTTCATCGATGATATCTTGATCTACTCCCGAAGTGATGCCGAGCATGAGGAGCACTTAAGGATTGTGCTGCAACTTCTGCGAGAGAAGAAGTTGTATGCCAAGCTGGCAAAATGCGAGTTTTGGCTTCGGGAGGTAGTCTTCTTGGGCCATGTGATTTCTGCCGCAGGTGTGGCAGTGGACCCAGCGAAGATTGAGGCGGTCCGTGATTGGCCCCGACCGACGACGGTTTCTGAGGTACGTAGCTTTATGGGTTTAGCTGGGTATTACCGTCGGTTTGTGGAAGGCTTTGCGAAGCTCTCCACACCCCTCACTCGCTTGACGCGTAAGGGAGTGAAGTTTATCTGGAGTGAGGACTGTCAAAGGAGCTTTGAGGAGCTGAAGAATAGACTGATGACCGCTCCTATCCTTTCCCTTCCTGTTATGGGGAAAGGATATGTGATCTACAGCGATGCATCACACAGCGGACTTGGTTGTGTGTTGATGCAAGAAGGGAGGGTAATTGCATATGCATCAAGACAACTCAAAGAATATGAGAAAAATTACCCTACCCATGACTTGGAGCTTGCTGCTGTAGTGTTTGCACTGAAGCTTTGGCGTCATTATCTGTATGGAGAGCACTGTGAAATCTACACCGACCACAAGAGCCTAAAGTATCTGTTCACGCAAAAGGAGCTAAATTTGAGGCAACGTAGGTGGTTAGAGCTATTAAAGGATTATGATGTAGATATTCTCTACCACCCAGGTAAGGCTAATGTAGTCGCTGACGCCTTGAGTAGGAGGGCGGTGCAAAGTTTGTCTATGTTGATCACAGACCAGGCACCGCTATTAGAGGAGATGAGACGGCTCGAGTTAGAGGTTGTGTCCCCTGGGGTCTCTGCTAGACTGACATCTTTAGTCTTGCAGCCCACTCTGCTGGACAGGATCAGGGAGAAACAGAGTGAGGACCCCCACTTGACCAGGATTAGAGATCAGATTCCGAGTAATCAGTCAGGGGACTTTACGGTGGATGCCTCGGGAGTACTGAGGTACAGGAACCGAGCATGTGTGCCAGTGGATGCGGAGATCAGAGAGCAGATATTGCGAGAGGCCCATTATACACCTTATACCCTACATCCTGGTGGGACTAAGATGTATAAGGACCTCAAGGCACACTTTTGGTGGAATGGCATGAAAAGGGATATCGGGAGATTTGTGGCTCAGTGTTTAACTTGTCAGCAGGTGAAAGCTGAGCATCGAGTGCCAGCTGGCAAGTTACAAAGTCTCCCAATTCCCGAGTGGAAATGGGACCACATTACGATGGATTTTGTGGTCGGACTACCGAAGGCACAGGGAGGAGCAGATGCTATCTGGGTAGTTGTAGATCGACTTACCAAGTCAGCGCACTTTCTTGCCTATGCAGACTACTTGGCCACTCGAGCGACTAGCCCAGTTATATCTAGATGAGATAGTGAGATTACATGGAGTACCAGCCTCCATTGTATCAGATAGAGACCCGAGGTTTGTTTCGCATTTCTGGAAGAGTTTGCAGACAGCCTTGGGGACTGAACTCAGGTTCAGTACAGCTTTTCATCCGCAGACTGATGGGCAGTCAGAGCGGACGATACAAATCCTGGAGGACATGTTGAGGGCTTGCGTCCTGGATTTCGGCGGAGGGTGGATTCGACACTTATCTTTGGCTGAGTTCGCGTACAACAATAGCTTTCAAGCGAGCATTCAGATGGCTCCGTTTGAAGCGTTGTATGGACGCAAGTGTCGATCACCACTTTATTGGAGTGACGTGGGCGAGAGGCGGACCTTGGGACCAGATGTCTTGATAGAGGCAGAAGAGAAGGTCCGAGTGATTCGACGGCATCTTCAGATCGCCCAAAGCCGACAAAGGAGTTATGCCGACGTTCGGCGACGAGACTTAGAATTTCAGGTTGGAGATCATGTATTCCTGAAAGTCTCACCGTCCAAAGGAATCAGGAGATTCGGCATTCGTGGAAAGCTTAGCCCCCGATACATTGGACCCTTCGAGGTATTGGAGCGTATCGGGCCAGTTGCCTACCGACTTGCACTTCCTCCGAGGCTTGCTGGTGTCCATGATGTATTTCATGTTTCTACTTTGAGGAAGTATGTCTTCGACCCATTGCACGTCATCGACTTCACACCGCTTGAGATCAGCGAGGATTTAAGGTATGAGGAGCGCCCACTGCAAATTCTGGATCGAGAGGTAAGAGAATTGCGCAGTCGGGCCATTCCCTATGTAAAGATCTAATGGAGCAATCATGACGAGCGCGAGGCTACATAGGAGCTTGAGTCGGAGATGAGGGACGCCCACCCCTACTTATTCGAGACATTGGACTGAGGATTGTTGTTGAGTCTCGTTTCGAGGACGAAACTCTTTTTAGTGGGGGAGGATGTGATGATCCGGACTCCCGCAGGAACTGTGCAACATTAAACAGTGACTGCGGAGAGCTTGTACAGTGCAACGGAGCTTGTAGAATCGAAATTGGACATTTAAAATTGACTCGGCGTGAAAATCGGAGCAAATGGGATTTTCCGGGAGCTTTCGGCAAAATTTCGGATGAGAATTTGGCGAAACGGACGGCGGATTTGGACTCAGCGCGCGAAAACGATCGAAACGGTATATTTACTTTATTTTTTTGGCACATGAGTACTGTTCACGCCGGAACAGTAACTCCGGCCGCCTGAATTACTGTTCCGGCAACCGGCGAGCGGCGGCGGGCGGCGGCGCACGGCGGCGGGCAGCGGCGCAGCGGCAGAGTGCGGAGGCGCGCGGCGCGGGCAGCGCGGGCAGGCGCGGGCAGGGCGCGGGTGCGCGGTCCATGGGCATGGCATACACCGGGAGCACCGAAAATTTCATCTGCCACGTGGCAGCTTCCCATTGGCTGGCCGGCTTCTAGAAGTCCACAGGGACTGTGACACGTGGCACACCCGGATTGGCTGACAGGATCCGGAAAACCCGGAGCGCGGACAGGGCACGTGCACCATGTGGACACGTGGCAATTTTTGGTTGGCCCTTGCACCGCTGTTTCCTGTTTTGTGGACACGTGGCGCGTTTTGGTTGGCCCGTTTCGGTGTTTCCTGTTCGGATCCGATCCTGTGTAAGATTCCCAGCCCATTATAAATAGGGGTCCCCCACCCCTCCTCATTCCCACCTCGGGTTGCATGCTGTAGAGAGAGAACCAGAGAAAGTGTCCTATACAAAAATTCTTCCTCTCTCTCTTCTCTCTCTCTCCTCAAAATTCCAGAATTTCTAGAGTTACAGTTAGTGAGTTATCTGCGACGCGGCGCACTGCGACGGTTTTCTTTGTAGGCCCATTTCCCGTCGCAGTTCCGTCGGAAATTCCCTGTGTGCTAACCAGGAGGAATTTTTGGACGATTTTTGCGACAGCGCGTTCCTAAGAGGTAAGGCTTCGATTTCCGTGTTGATCACTTTGCTCCATTTCGCACTTTTGGCATAGTTTCCAAGGCCTCTTTAACCCCCCCTTTTTGCTGTGGAAATTTCTGGACAGCGTCGACTTCTCCGATTTTTATCTTGGCGTAGGAGCATCAGATTGAGGCGTTTAAAGAGTCGATTTTGATCTACTCTTCGCGAGGAACGCAACCGTAATTTTTTGGGATTTTCCTGAGCATTGTTTAGAGGATCTAAGGACTGTGGACAGCCAGGAGACTACCTGGGGTGTAGTTTGAGCTGCTCGAGGTGGGCGGTTGTTGCTTACCTCATTTTTGACAAGCTCACTGGGATTACTGGAACTCCCCTAAAATTTAATTGATGAGAACAATTGGGACAAACTAATATGACAATTGGGACAAACTAACAGGACAACTAACAGGACAACTAACAGGACAACTAACAGGACAAACTAACAGGACAACTAACAGGACAAACTAACAGGACAATTGATGAGAACCGCTGGGACGAACTCTCCTAAAATTTGATATAACCCCACGGATGATATAATGACTTATGTTGGGACACTGTGATTGGGACAAAGGCTACAATAACTTTTTTCAGTAAATCAATATTCTTTTAAAATAAATATTGACACTTTTCTACAGCTTTTAAATAACTGCATGCTTTCTTGGACATCCAGTTAGCCACTATTTAGTGCTACACTATCATATTGGGACTTGGCATGTTTTATCACTTTCCTTTGCATTCAGATGTTGTCGCTCAAGTATGAGCAGGGATTTGGGATAGTGTAGCCAGATTATGGATTTGTGGGGAATTGCGGTGACCGCGGACAGTAGGCGGTTGACCAGATGTTTGTCCTTGCACCAGATTGGGGTCGAGTCTGGTTTATTGCATCAGTTGGGGATTGGGTTTCTGTAGTGGACGGAGTTTCCCACTTTGATCATATTCATGATGCAGTCCTGCTATTGTGAGACATTGGTTACAGAGATGCTTGATACAGTGATGCTTTACTCGTGTGGGTCGCTCCCCTCGAGTGCCGCTCCGGAGTAGGCTTAGGGCCGAGCCGTGTGCCGGTCGATTGGATATTCTAGGATCGTGCCGTGTGCCGATCAGATACTGGATTCTTGAGCAGGCAATACCGATCGTGTATCGGTTGCTAGATTGGATTTATTTGGACAGATACTATTTCTGATGCATGCATACAGTTTTGACAGCATAATAGTGGTAGTTTACCTGTTTCAGCATCTTATGTATCTTACCACTTTCCTTTTTCCTTTTGCCTCTAGTAGTCCTAGTGGGTGCGTCAGAGTTGAGGTTTTACCCACTAGGGGAGGCTGCTGGTTTATCTGGTAGTTCTCACCCCCATTGTTATTTTCTGTTTCTTTCTTCTCCTTTATTTTTGCAGAGTCATCTGCGGGAGCTGCTAGGCCTTCGGCAGCGGATCGAGGTAAGGGGATCGCCGAATAGATAGATCTCCTGTGAGACTGAGGGCTGTAGTTAGACGCTGTACCCTTCACTCAGACTGTGGTATTCTCCTTTTGTTTTGGGTCTGGCTTCCGCCAGCTGGATGTACTATTTGGAGAAATAGGAGATTATTGTACTTATTATAGTTTTATTTGTATTTTCAGTCTGAGGTACTATGTGGTTCTTCTATTTCAGCTCTGTATTATGCTCTGTTATTGTTATATTATATCTAAGCAGGTTACCAGCGCTTCGTGTACGCGGGAAATCCCGTGTGCATGGCGGATCTGTTGGCGAGCCCGGGTTCTGGTTTACACCCGGGGCGTGACAATAACAATTCTTCCGATAATGATGATGCATCTAATGGTTGTTCAAGTTTTATCTGATGTGCAGGAATCATCTCATGTACCTCCGAGTACTCCGTTACCTCAAACGTTACGCATCTCCAAGGATCATCCTGAATCAAACATTATTGGAGACCCACAAGAAGGAGTCAGAACTCGGAGACAATTGGTTTGCGGATTTGCTTGCTACGTATCCAAATCGAACCAAAGAATGTCGATGAAGCTCTTCAGGATGACTACTGGATTGAAGCAATGCAGGAAGAGCTCCATCAATTTGAGCGAAACAAAGTCTGGGAATTAACGAAGCCTCCGAAGCAACACAATGTGATAGGTACCAAATGGATTTTCAAGAACAAGAAAAATGAAGATGGTACTATCATCAGGAACAAAGCAAGGTTAGTTGCTCAAGGCTACTCTCAAGTAGAAGGTATAGACTTTGATGAAACTTTCGCCCCTGTAGCTAGACTCGAGTCCATTCGTATTCTATTTGCGATAGCTTGTCATTTTAAAATAAGATTATTTCAAATGGACGTTAAGAGCGCCTTTTTAAATGGGTTTTTAAATGAGGAAGTTTATGTGGCTCAACCGAAAGGTTTTGTGGACCATAAACTACCTAACCATGTTTTTCGTTTGAAAAAGGCTCTTTACGGTCTGAAACAAGCACCGCGAGCATGGTACGAAAGGTTGACAAAGCACCTTTTAGAAAAGGGCTATACTCGAGGGGGAGCTGACAGGACTCTCTTTGTGAAGCATTATCAAAACAATTTCATTGTAGCACAAATCTATGTCGATGACATTGTATTTGGTGCAACGAGAGATAATGATGCTTCCAAATTCGCGGAGACCATGGAAAGCGAATTTGAGATGTCCATGATGGGCGAATTGACATATTTTCTTGGATTACAAGTTAAACAAAACGATGAAGGAATTCACTTGTGTCAATCCAAGTATGCAATGGAGTTGGTCAAAAAGTTTGATTTAGAAAATTCTAAAGATTTTCCGACTCCAATGGGAACTAGTCATAAGGGACTTGGAAGTGAATCACATAGTGAGAATGTAGATAAGAAACTGTATCGCAGTATGATTGGAAGTCTACTATATCTCACGGCTAGTCGCCCGGATATATCCTTCAGTGTTGGGATTTGCGCGAGATATCAATCAGCACCGAAGGAGGTTCACCTGAAAGCGGTGAAACGGATCATCCGGTATATCAAAGGTACAATAAATTTCGGAATTTGGTATCCTATGGGAACAAGTTTGGATATTGTTGGATACTCAGATGCCGATTGGGCTGGATCTGTGGATGATCGGAAAAGCACGAGTGGTGCATGCTTCTATCTTGGCCATTGCCTTGTTGCATGGCACAGTAAAAAGCAAAACTGCATAGCACTCTCGACTGCCGAAGCGGAGTACATTTCAGCGGGAAGTTGTTCAACCCAATTGATTTGGATGAAAAGCGTGTTGAGCGACTTCCGAATTTCAGCAACTTCGGTAACCATTCTATGTGACAACACTAGTGCTATAAACATTTCTAAAAACCCTGTGTTGCACTCTAGAACAAAACATATTGAACTTAGATATCATTTTCTTAGAGAGCTAGTTGAATCAAATATTCTTCAACTTTCATATATTTCAACTGAGGATCAATTAGCTGACATTTTAACAAAACCTTTGGATCAAAAACGTTTTATTCACTTGCGTAAAGCAATTGGCATGCTTTCCTTGAAATAATCTCTTTTTGAAACCTTTGCTTAGGTTAGGTTTTGTTTTTGTGTTTTTGTTCTTTATCTATGTTTGTACATAGAACATTAATTGAGCATTAGTTATATTGACTTTAATTGCATCCTTTTATGCATTTAGAAATTTATTATGCTTTTGATATCATAATATTTCAATGTTGCAATGATCATTTATGTCAATTAAGTCATCTTTTAAGTGATCAAAGTCAATTTCTCTCTCAATGATCTCTTGGTATAGTCATTATCTTATTTGATTGCTTAGTCGAGTATGAATGCGAGATCAATTTTTGGTTGAATACCTTATATCTTAAATAATTGATAGCCAATTGAGGGGGAGTCAAAGAAAAGTAATATGCTCAAAAGATGTGGAAAGAGTTACATCCCAATGAGGAGTGTGAAAACTACCACCACATGGAGGAAAGAGCTACCACCTCGGTCGTCCGAGTACTGTGTGCAGCTACCACATGTATACCAAGCAAGGTGTTCAAGTTTAAGTAATTAAAATGCATGTTGAAATACTTGACTCTGTCAAATTTCAAGGTTGGTATAAGGTGGGAATTTTGTAGAGTTATTTAGGATCCAACAGGATCTAAATAGGTACTATCAAACACCTAGAGGGGGGTGAATAGGTGTAATATTATAAAAACCAATCTCAGTGCAAAAATAAAAAACCAATGCGGAAATAAAAATCAACACACTGAGATTTACGTGGAAACTCCAATCCAGGAGAAAAACCACGGGACCAACACGCAATAACAATCCACTAAGAAAAGAAGAATAACAAGGTGATTACCGACTCCACGGACTCAAACCCCTCCTTCAACTTCTTCGGACCTTGCGCTCACCGATTGCACGTCCACTGCACACGTTCGAATCCACGAACGCCACTTGAATCCACGAGCACACGTTTCGAATCCACGAAACGCCTTTAGCACACCGAATCCACGATGCCACGTCGAATCCACGACGCAAACTCAGCCGATAAGAATATAGGCTTCGATGGTGATCCTTTGCTTAGATTATCATTGAAGAACCGTAGAAGAAATCTCTAAGCAAAGATTAGATCAATTCGACAAAAGATAGATCTTGGAAGAACCGTCGAATTGACCTAAAAGAGGCTATAAAGAAGAACGATAAAAACCTAGCCTCTAGGGTTGCTCTCAAGTGTTTTCGGTATTGGTCGGTCGTTCTTGAGAAACCCTAAGTGTCTATTTATAGTTTAGAAACCTTTGGAAAGAGATAAGAATCAAAAACATACCTTATCTGGAAATTTTCAGGACGACGATCCGGATCGGGATTACTGCGATCCGGATCGTCGTAACGAGATTGACGATTCCAGAAATCCAAGGGTTCGGGATCCGGATCGCAAGGCCCGATCCGGATCGTTCATGAATTTCAGCAACATCCAATGTTCGGGATCCGGATCAGAATAGGCTTGGATCCGGATTGGATTTGCACATGAACTAATACCCTTCGGGATCCGGATTGGATTGTCTGATCCGGATCCTGAACATGTCCCATGTCCAGTTTTTGATTTTTATGCAATTAAAAATTCATCCAAGTGTTTCTACACTATAAGAAAGTATTCGGATCACCAAAATTATTTAGTTAAACATACCTGATCCTTTTGAATACTTTCTTCTTGAGATTGATGTAACTGATCCACAATTCTTCATCTTCAATCTTCAAGACTCAAGACACTGAGTGTCAACTTGAGCTCTTGTTGAATCTTCTCTAAGTCTTTGATTGCTGATTGACAATTTGATCCCTTTAAGACTCCGACTCAACTCACTGACTTGACTCACGAAATATGCCAACACCAAAATGCCGTAACAATCTCCCCCTTTGGCAATTTCGTGACAAAACCCAAAAATACATAAAAACGCTCAAGTCACTCATCTTAAACCAAAAAATTCGAAATTCAATGTCATCACCAAAACATTGATTTTCTTTGCGTGAAAGATCCAATAAATACAAAATTACATTTGAACCAAACAGTCCTAGAACATACTCTATGACTTAGAACTTGGAGTCTTAAAGTGATGTAATTCCTGCAAAACAAAACTCCAAACAAAATCAAACGTTAGTCGTTAGAAATTAAAATCCTACATTTGATTCGTCCTTTTGGTTCTTTTGTTTTTCGGCTCTTTCAATTTTTTCTTTGTCTCCCCCTATCTTGAGCATCTCACATCTCTAACATGTTCTCCATGTTCTCCCCCTTTGTGATACGATCATCATTTTCCGTTCTCCCCCATTTTTCCATTTTCGTTTGTCCTCTCTTGATGATCTCATCTCCGTCATTTCTCTTCTCCCCCTTTTTGTCACAAATTGTCAAACAGTGAACATACTAGACAAAAGGAAATCACTAACAACATTAGTTCATAGAGAAAGAGAGATAAAAGCTCAGTTCCGGTATATAACAAAAATGCAGATTGCGTACCGGTACCAGAAGGCAAAAATCAAATAATTCCTTGAAACAAATCCAGATTTTAGAATCTTTTCAAATACCGATTTGTATTCCATCAAGAAATCAATTTAAGTGCTTTAACCAATGAATTAACAAGATGTCATTCAATCCAATTAATTTCACAAAATTAAAAAGATTTACTCCTAAATCATGAAAAATAAAGATAACACATTATAAACAGTTTTTCATGTTATATTCATCAAACACAAGTCATCAAAAATAATCTTGAGATCCAAACTCTATCAAGATGTAACGAATTTACAAAGATGACTTACGGAGATTTCCAAATGACATCAATCTTGAATTCTACCCTTTCATCAGAATAATTTAGAAAAATTCCATAAAACCAGAAAGAGTATGTAAGCACTTTAGCGCATCAACTTTAAACAAAAGTCATCGTTTCATGCAACAAGAAATAGATTATACCAAATCTATCAAAAATACTCAAAAATGAAACGAAAATTTATGAAAATTAAAACCCTTAAAGTTGAACAACTTCAATCACATCTAACCTGATCTTATGCGTAATGCCTTTATCAAATCATCAATTTTGGTAAAGAAAATGAAATACCAAGATCAATAGATGTTTGAAATCCCAGATAAGTTAGATAATATATCTAGACAATCTGTTGAAGGAGTGGCTCTTTGAGCATCTTTTATCAAAAATCCCACCTTATACCAACCATGAAATATGACTAAGTCAAGTATTTCAATATGCATTTCATCAACAATTTTTTAAAACAAAAATTTGCTTTGCATACATGGGGTATCTTTTTCTTTCTTTCTTTTCCTCCATGTGGTGGTAGTTTTCACACTCCTCATTGGGATGTAACTCTTTCCACATCTTTTGAGCATTTTACTTTTCTTTGACTCCCCCTCAATTGGCTATCAATTATTTAATATATAAGGTATTCAACCAAAAATTGATCTCGCATTCATACTCGACTAAATAGTCAAATAAGATAATGACTATACCAAGAGATCATTGAGAGAGAAATTGACTTTGATCACTTAAAAGATGAATTAATTAACATAAATGATCATTGCAACATCGAAATATTATGATGTCAAAAGCATAATAGATTTCTAAATGCGTGAAAAGATGCAATTAAAGTCAATATTACCAATGCTCAATTAAAAAACTCCTATAATGAAGTATCTTCAAGATTATGATTATGGAGTCAAGTTGATAATCCATATAAAATTAATTTGGAGTGAATGAACGTGAAATCCTTTTTATTCAATGCACTTGTTCGTTAAAAGCCTTTTGTTCAAAAACAAAACATAAAAACAGAGAGCATTGAAAAACATGTAATGCAAAGATTAAGAAAAATATGAAGGGAAAACCAATCAAAGCATTACATACAGTCATAAGCTAATTAGAACTTAAGACAAGGAAAGATATCACCTTTCCGAATCCAAAATCGTCGGATCTTGGGTTGTCTTGATTCATTGTGCCCGGGGGTTGGTAGCTTTGACTGTTGATCCACCTTAGGTCTTTGCCTTGCAATGATCCACTTGTATGATTGATGTTGTGGCTCGGACCTTTGGTGGGTTGAGTGAACTCCTTTGACTTGATGTGTCTTTTGATTCCGTTGAGTCCGCTCCGTAGATGAAGTTGCCGAAGGATTTTTCTTTCTCTTTTTCGGGCAATTCTTCACCAAATGTCCTTCAAGTCCACATAGGTGACAAGTTTTTCCTTTCAATTTCATTGTGGAACTTGAAGCATGCACAGTTTGGTTCTTTTTAAATCCCAAACCAACCTTGCTTGTTTGACCTAATCCGGACATACTTTCTAGTTTCTTGGAACCGGTTGAAAGCCTTTGTATGTCGGATTTAAGTTGATGAACTTGCTTGGTCAAAGCTTGGTTGGTGACATGAATTTCTTCAAACTGCTTTTCAAGAAAACCAATCTTGTCCATATATGATTTTGCGTTCGTCTCCGATTGGTTTAGCTTTTCTTGGAGGATTTTATTGTTATCCAATAAACGTCCTTGTTCCTCCTCGAGATCATGAAGTTTGATCTTTAAAGCTTGATTCTCGTCTTGAACCTCAAGTCGTTGCTTCCTCAACTTCTTGATATGCTTGGCCATCTTCTTCGATTCCACAAGAAGTTGTTGGTATGCCTCAACGAGTTCTTCCTCGTCCGACTCCCCCTCACTTGATGACTCTCCTCCGGATGTTGATGTTTCATGCAAAATCAAAGGAATAGAGTCAGTGACTAAAGATGATAAGCACAAATTAGAAGAGGGAATTTGAGAGGCATGGAAAGCAACAAATTTTTCTTTTTCCTCTTCACTTGAGGTCGATTCATCGAAACTAGAATCGTCCCAAGTTTTTGCTTGCAAAGCCTTCTTTTTGTATGATTTCTTAGAAGGACAATCCGTTGAAATATGGCCGTAGCCTTTGCATCGATAGCATCGGATTTCCCCTTCGAAATCATCTTTTTCTTTTTCTTTAGAAGCTTTTGCAACGCTTTTGAGTTTAGAGGATTTAGAACCCGATGATCCTTTAGATGGTTTCGTGGATGAAGATCCATCGGTTCGATTCTTCCAAAATTTCCGACGAAATTTCTTTGTGATCCGCGCCAATTGTTCTTCAAAATCAGCAAGAGAGATTTCATCGTCGGAACTCGATTCGTCATCTTCTTCCTTTGTTGATTTGAATGCAATACCTGTAAGCTTAGAAGAAGACTTGGAAGAAACTTGATTAGTAGGAAAAGTCATTTCATAAGTTTGCAAAGCACCTACTAATTCCTCTACACTCATCTCATCCGGATGACTAACGGTTTCAATGGCGGTAACCTTTGCCCTAAACCGTTCCGGAAGAGTCCGAAGTATCTTTCTTACAATTTTCGACTCCGGGATCTTTTCTCCTAAATTAGCACACGTATTGATTACATCTTGAAGTCTAGTGTAATAATCTGTAAACAATTCATGCTCTTCCATATGAATAGAGTCAAATTGACTTGTAAGCATCTGGAGCTTTTGAATTTTTACAAGATTAGTACCCTCATGTGTAATTTTGAGAATATCCCAAATTTCCTTCGCGGTTTCACACGCGGAAATTCTTGTAAACTCAGTCGAGGAAAGAGAATTATATAAAGCGTTCATACCTTTCCCATTGTAAGAAGATCTTTCGATTTCCTCTTTAGACCATCTAGAGCGAGGTTTTGGGGTAGTAGAATTTCCTACTTCCTCAACCGGATGCACCCAACCGTATTCCACGGTTTGCCAAACACGCTCATCAATTGAGATGAGAAAAGCTCTCATCCGCACTTTCCAATACGCATAATTGGTCCCATCAAAAAGAGGAGGTCTAAAAATATTACCACTTTCACCCGACATGATAGATAAACCTAAAACCCGCTCTGATACCAATTGTAGAGTTATTTAGGATCCACAAGGATCTAAATAGGTACTATCAAACACCTAGAGGGGGGTGAATAGGTGTAATATTATAAAAACCAATCTCAGTGCAAAAATAAAAACCAATGCGGAAAATAAAAATCAACACACCGAGATTTACGTGGAAACTCCAATCCAGGAGAAAAACCACGGGACCAACACGCAATAACAATCCACTAAGAAAAGAAGAATAACAAGGTGATTACCGACTCCACGGACTCAAACCCCTCCTTCAACTTCTTCGGACCTTGCGCTCCACCGATTGCACGTCCACTGCACACGTTCGAATCCACGAACGCCACTCGAATCCACGAGCACACGTTTCGAATCCACGAAACGCCTTTAGCACACCGAATCCACGATGCCACGTCGAATCCACGACGCAAACTCAGCCGATAAGAATATTGGCTTCGATGGTGATCCTTTGCTTAGATTATCATTGAAGAACCGTAGAAGAAATCTCTAAGCAAAGATTAGATCAATTCGACAAAAGATAGATCTTGGAAGAACCGTCGAATTGACCTAAAAGAGGCTATAAAGAAGAACGATAAAAACCTAGCCTCTAGGGTTGCTCTCAAGTGTTTTCGGTATTGGTCGGTCGTTCTTGAGAAACCCTAAGTGTCTATTTATAGTTTAGAAACCTTTGGAAAGAGATAAGAATCAAAAACATACCTTATCTGGAAATTTTCAGGACGACGATCCGGATCGGGATTACTGCGATCCGGATCGTCGTAACGAGATTGACGATTCCAGAAATCCAAGGGTTCGGGATCCGGATCGCAAGGCCCGATCCGGATCGTTCATGAATTTCAGCAACATCCAATGTTCGGGATCCGGATCAGAATAGGCTTGGATCCGGATTGGATTTGCACATGAACTAATACCCTTCGGGATCCGGATTGGATTGTCTGATCCGGATCCTGAACATGTCCCATGTCCAGTTTTTGATTTTTATGCAATTAAAAATTCATCCAAGTGTTTCTACACTATAAGAAAGTATTTGGATCACCAAAATTATTTAGATAAACATACCTGATCCTTTTGAATACTTTCTTCTTGAGATTGATGTAACTGATCCACAATTCTTCATCTTCAATCTTCAAGACTCAAGACACTGAGTGTCAACTTGAGCTCTTGTTGAATCTTCTCTAAGTCTTTGATTGCTGATTGACAATTTGATCCCTTTAAGACTCCGACTCAACTTACTGACTTGGCTCACGAAATATGCCAACACCAAAATGCCGTAACAAATTTTAATGAAAGATGCTCAAAGAGCCACTCTCTTCAACAGATTGTCTAGATATATTATCTAACATATTTGGGATTTCAAACATCTATTGATCTTGGTATTTCATTTTCTTTACCAAATTGATGATTTGATAAAGGCATTACACATAAGATCATGTTAGATGTGATTGAAGTTGTTCAACTTTAAGGGATTTAATTTTTATAAATTTTCGTTTCGTTATTTGGATATTTTTGATAGATTTTGCATAATCTATTTCTTGTTGTATGAAACGATGATTTTTATTTAAAGTTGATACATACAAGTGCTTACAATCTTTTTCTGGATTTTCTGAAATTTTTCTGAATTTTTCTGAAGAAAAAGTTTGGAGCCGGTCCGGACTGGACAAGCCGATCCGGACCCCGAATGCAGGAAAATCCTACGGGTAGCCGATCCGGACTGGATTCTTCAGGCAGTCCGGACCGCGGCTAGGGTTTATATGAAACGAAAAGGTTTTTGATTTTATTTCACCACAAGCTTTCGTTTCTAAGTCTCCTGAGTTTCTCTCTCTTGAAAGCAAAGATCTTGGAGCCTTCCCAACTCATTTTCTTCGAATCAAAGTGAGTTCTTTTGATCAAAATCTCATTTTTCACAGTTTTTCATGTTTTTGCTCAAAACGTGGAAGAAAACTTGAATCTTTTTCGTTTGTAATTGGTTTTCGATCAAACTTCTTTTGAAATAAGAACTCTGGGTAGATTAGTTTTGATTATATGCTGGGTTTTCTCCTGATAAACGAGTTTTTGGGCTTTGATTTCAAAGATTTCGGTTTTAGGGCATATTTTGAGAATTTTTGAAAATCATGGAATTGATCTATTTTTAAAATTCTTTTTGCAAAACTAATTTGATCCCTAGTCTCTCTACACGATAATGATTGTTTGGGTACAATTTTTCAAATTTTTGAAAATTAACAATTTTTTCATGTTCTTGAGTTGTTGCTCACAGGACTTCTAATTTCTTAAGCACTTGGATCAATGGCATTTGCATGGTTAATCTTTCTTCTGGTTGCAATGGTGCACACTCGAGCAACAAACAAACTGAAAAGAGCTAAGAAAACTCAACGGAAAGGTGAGTTTGTTCTTGTCAGCGATTCAGAGGCTGAAGCGGATAATGAAGAGGTAGATTGGGACAAATTGACGGATGATGAATCAATGCCCGTTAAACCTAAACAAAAGACTTCCGACACATCAAAAGGAAAGGCTCCCATGGATAGAGGAAAAGCACCAATGACTTCACCATCCATCTCCGTGAAAAGGAAAAGACTTACTCGACGCTTTGGACGAGCGCGAGATGTTGATATTAACGAACCAATAGTTCCTGATTCTCCGCCTCGCTTGGAAGAAGTGTTCGTTAATACTGACCGTCTTAGGGCATTTGAACATCGAGAATGCATCGGGGAAAGGCATGTCAACATTGGTGCTCTCCGAGATCACTCACCGGAGTTCGGGATTTTGATTGAACAAGCTAATCTTATTCAAGTTTGCAGATTCCCAGAATTACTTGGGTATTGTTTGCATCGTGTGAGAACTTTTTACACAAATGCGAGACATCTTCAGGAAGATGAACATGGTTCGATGCTGTGACGCCCCACTTCCCAGGAGGTCACCCATCCTAAAACTACTCTAGCTCTAGCACGCTTAACTCTCATGTTCCTCTTGGATCTTGCTACCATCCAAAATGCTATAGCCAGGTTAGAGATTTTAGTCCTATTATATCATTTATATATAGGACTAATTCAAATTCCGGGGGTGTCACATTCTTCCCCCCTTTAAGCCCTGACGTCCACGTCAGACTCAAGCACACTCACAAGCACCAGGCGATGTGAGACTCGTCTCGCTAGCCTTAGCCGACCTTGTGAGGAGCTGCACTCCACTCATAACGGTCATTAGCCGGGGAGCCTCGCTCTACCCGCTATATAACCCCTGGCTCAGCCGAGACTCATCTCACATTTCCGGCTGGTGAATGGCTCCGATACCAACTGTGACGCCCCACTTCCCAGGGGGTCACCCATCCTAGAACTACTATAGCTCTAGCACGCTTAACTCTCATGTTCCTCTTGGATCTTGCTACCATCCAAAATGCTATAGCCGGGTTAGAGATTTTAGTCCTATTATATCATTTATATATAGGACTAATCCAAATTTCGGGGGTGTCACAGATGCAGTTTTACACAAATATCCAAGGGATGAGACTCAAAATAACTCCGCAGTTAATCGGGGAAGTCCTAGAGATGCAATCGAGTAGATCGGGGATTAACTACTTAACTGGAAAAAGCTTGACGAATGCTCTGTGGCAAACAGTTATAAAAGGAATTTGTTTGGAAGGCACTGAATCAACAGAAAAGTCTGTTAAGTCCAAACAACTCCGGCTTGAATACCGGTTTCTCAACTTCATCACGTGTTACAACATTCTCCCTAACATGCAGACAAAGGTAGTGAGATGGGATCGAATGCTGTTTTTGTATCTCCTAGGTCATCCTTCTGAGGCCGTGGGGTTGAACATGAACATCCCTTACATAATTTGGAATAGAATGTCTAGATATATTGAGCATCCTCATCCCTCCGAAAGATTTCCTTTTCCTTTGATCATTATGAGGATCTTGAAGAAGTTTCAGATTGACATTAGCTCAACATCATATCAACATTGCTTAGGAATGATAAATGAATCCACCATTGTCAAGTCTCTTCATAAACTACCTCATGTTACTCCGACTCCTTCATCCGGAAAGAAACCTTGCGTCGGCACGTCTGCATCTCCGTCACGGCAAGCACCCGCTGTGACGCCCCACTTCCCAGGGGGTCACCCATCCTAGAACTACTCTAGTTCTAGCACGCTTAACTCTCATGTTCCTCTTGGATCTTGCTACCATCCAAAATGCTATAGCCGGGTTAGAGATTTTAGTCCTATTATATCATTTATATAGAGGACTAATCCAAATTTGTCACATTCTTCTTTAAGCCCTGACGTCCACGTCAGGCTCAAGCACACTCACAAGCACCAGGCTGAGACTAGCCTTCTTGTGAGGAGCTGCACTCCACTCACAACGGTCATTAGCCGGGGAGCCTCGCTCTACCCGCTATATACCCTGGCTCAGCCGAGACTCATCTCACATTTCCGGCTGGTGAATGGCTCTGATAACTGTGACGCCCCACTTCCAGGGGGTCACCCATCCTAGAACTACTCTAGTTCTAGCACGCATGTTCCTCTTGGATCTTGCTACCATCCAAAATGCTATAGCCGGGTTAGAGATTTTAGTCCTATTATATCATTTATATAGAGGACTAATCCAAATTCCGGGGGTGTCACACCCGCGCCAGATGATGACGCATCGGTAACCTCAATCTATAAGAAGCAACAACGCTTATCTTTTGAACAAGAGCAGATCACAAAAGAACAGAGGCGAATTTCAGAGGAACTTGAAATCATCACCGCATCCCAAATCACATTGACTAAGACAGTGACCTCGATGAAGAAATTGATGAAGAAAATGTTTTCTAAGATGGGATGCAGTGCCTCCGATGAATTAGACTCAGATGATTAATTTGTGTTCTAACTTTCATCTTTTTGTGCAGGCTTTTAGTCTTTTGCAGGCTTTTAGTTCCTTTTCTTTTTAGTTTTAGTTCTCAGGTTTTTCTTACTATTTGAACTTTTTTAACTCTCCTTACATTTTGTAATTTTGGCTAAATTTTGTGACAAAAAGGGGGAGAGAGGGATGAACTTTGAACAATGCTTGTGTGAGAACTTGAAACTAAGGTAAGTATAACTTCAACTTTGGTTTTATATGTGTTTTGATGCATGCCTCAGCTAACTATTTGATTAACTATTTGGGCATGTAATATAACTAACAAGTTGATGTTGACTAACATTTCTGTGACATTTGGATCTTTACTGCTTAGAAGATATGTTGTTTTAATTGTGATCCAATTACATATCTGAATGCATAAATGTCATGTGAGTATAAACTCTATCTCTGTGATTGGTCTTGATTGTTGAAAATTCTTGAGGTATCTAACGATCTCTTTTGTCAAGAATGATTTCTTTTGCAGAGAGTACATATGTCTAAGTCTAGAGTCTGTTTTATGAGTTTAACTCATGTATTTATCTTTATTTGGATCTCCAATGTAAATTTTTGTTGTATGGTGATATCAACAAAAATATCTTTTTGAATTTTCTTGAGTGGATTTGTGTTTCGTCTCGAAACCGCCAAAGGGGGAGATTGTTACGGAATTTGAGTTGGCGTATTTCGTGAAAGTGGTTAAGTCTTGAAGATTGAAGAAAAAGAAGTTTGGATCATATACCTCAATCTCAAGAAAGAAGAACGCAAAAGGATCAGGTACGTTTAACTAAAGATTTTTGGTGATCCGAATACTTGTTATAGTGTAGAAACACTTGGATGAATTTGTAATTGCATAAAAATCAAAAACTGGACACTTTACATGTTCAGAGTCCGGATCGGGCATTACAATCCGGACCCCGAACATAGGCTGGTTCATGCGCAATTCCAGTCCGAACCTTGGGAATTTCAGTCCGGACCCCGAATGTGGAAAGTGCAGGAATTGCATGAACAGTCCGGACCGTGGAACTTCAGTCCGGACCCCGAACGTCCTCTTTTCTGGAAAAAGTCTGTTTCGCTGAGACAGTCCGGACCGCCAATTCCAGTCCGGACTGTCGTCCTGTAAATTTTCAGAAATGGTTAGTTTTTGATGCTTATCTTCTTCCAATGATTTCTAACCTATAAATAAACCCTACGATTTATTTTTAGGGTACACGGAAAAATACGACCGAAATAGAATAATCCACTTATAGAGAAGAAAGGAAATCAATAGAATTAATTCTATGTTTCTTCATCTATATTGATTAATTTGATTCTAGGTTTTCCAAACTCAGATTTTGAGTAGAATCAAATTAATGAATACTTAGATGGTATTTCCGATCTATTTCTAATCTAAGTATTCGGCGGATTATCACCACCCAAAAACAACGATTTTCCCAAAATCGGCGCGTGGACTCGCGTGGCCTTATGGATTCAAGGTGCAACCGCTCTCGTGGATTCGGAGCGAGGTACGTTCGTGGATTCGAGACGTGCTACTGGGTGAAGACCGTGGATTCGGTCGGACGTCGTGGACTCGACGTTGGACGCCGTGGATTCGGCGTTGGGCGCTGATCGTGGATTCGAGAAGCGTTGCGGAGCGAGCGGAGAAGATCTACTAGGAGCGTATGGAAAAGGTTGAGTCGTCTGTGAGTACGGTATATCACCTTGTACGTGTTTTAATTCTAGTGGATTTCGCCGTGTGATCGGTCCCGTGGTTTTTTTACTCCGGTTTGGAGTTTTTCCACGTAAAAATCTTGCGTGTTACTTTTTATTTCCGCATTGGGTTTTATTGCGCAACGATGTTTGAGTGTTTACTGTTTACACCTATTCACCCCCCTCTAGGTGTTTTTTTCCCTATTTAGATCCAATTATACATAACCCAACAGACTGCGATACTGAGCGTTTTCTATAGGGAGTAATAGAGATACTTCAGGAAAGTTGAAGAGAGGGGAGAGAGAGAAAGTAGAGTTTTGCATTGAGGAGCAGAGGAAGAGGAGGAGAAGGAAGAAGATGGGAAAGTTGAGGAGGAAATTTGTATTCTTATTCATGTTGGTTATTTTTGTCACAATTACTCCTATTTATTGATGAGCAATGTTACATGTTGTTGAGACCAGAATTTTTGTCACTCAAGGAAGTGGTACGTGACGTCAACCATCGGTTGAAAGATATCAGTCGAAAGGGGCGTGAGTTGACAAAGAGGGACTCGCGTCTTGACTGAGACTCGCCCCGAGTACAGAGGCGGTGCGGCATGCGATTTACTATCGGGTAGATGTGGTGACCCGGATATCTGTAGGGCTTCTACAGTGTGACTAGCAGCTTCTGGAGGCCTATGTGGCGTGTCGGCGGTGTTGGTGCACCAATTTGCATAAGTGATGGACTCCGGGTGTTAAATGGATTACGTGAGTAATCGGTTGACCCCGTCGGATGTTTAGAAGTGGTTTCGCGCGAAACGGATATCAAAATTGGACTCAGCGCAAAGTTTAGACAAAAGAACACCTTTTCGGATGCCTTCGGCAATTTTTAGAAATGGAATTTGGCAAAACGGACAGCAGATTTGGATTCAGCACGCGAAATCGATGAAAACGGACTATTTATTTGTATTTTTCGGAGTCCGGACGAGTGAAAACGGGTAACCGGAAGTTTGGGGGTGCTTTCGGGTGCATGGCGGGCTGTGGACCGGGGGTGCCACGTGTCGACACCCCATTGGGCTGGCGTAGGAGGCGCGGCCCACGGGGCGCGCCAGCGGGATGCGTGGCGGGCCGCAATTGGCCCGCCACCGCGCGCACGTGGGCGCCGCAGCGCGGTCCCCCGCGTGGGGACACGCGGCGCACGCCCACTGGGCGGCGCCGTGGCCACCCGGATCAAGCTGCGTGGCTTGATCCGGGCGGCCCAACTGGGCAACGTGGCGGCCCGGATGGCCGCCACGTGCCCCGGGTCTCCTGTTGACTGACCGTGGGAGAGAGAGAGGGGGGGAGAGAGGGCTTTTATTCCTTTCTTCTTCTTCTTCTTCTTCTCTTCTTCTTCTTCTTCTTCCTCCTTCCTCCTTCTTTGAGCTTGGTTTTCTTTGGAGGACTTCACAGGCAGAGCATCTTCATCACCTCCACTTCATCTTCATCAATAAGGATGGGCCATTGGAGCTCCTTGGATTATCTTTTTCCCCATGTTGGAGCACAAACACCATTGCTGGATTTTCAAGCTTCCCCGTCGTAGTTTAGTGCAAAAATTCCCCAGGCTTCGTTTCTTAGTATTTTGAGCTGAAATTTGGAGGGGAACTCCATGACAGGTAAATCTACAAACGTGATATTCAGTGTTTTGCTTGGATCATGAGCTTTCTTGGAGTATTTCTGGGTTTTCTACAACCCTCACGCACAGATTTTATTTTTGGACACCTTGGAGTAATTTTGGGTTTTCTCTTGCATACGAGCTCGGAATTGGGTGCTTTTTGGCTCGATCTCTATCTACTCTCGACAAGGAATCTATTGCCACCTTTCTCACTGTATTTGGAGCTCATTTGGATAGGTAAAATTCCCAATCTTTCCAGCCCTGTAGTGCTGATTTTTACATAGCAGAATTTTGTTGGAATAGCATGTTTGTATGGTGATATCTTTGGATTCAGCATGTTTTTGGGGGATTGCTTGGTATGGATGTGTTAACAGGGTTAAGAGGAACATTTTTCATGTTGATAACTAAGTGGAATACCTTCTAGATTAATTCCTAAAAATCTGCGAACACTATGCTAAAATTTTGGTGGTTGCCCCGTTGTTTTGAGTGTATCTTGGCCTACAGGTATCGGAATGAGGTGTATAAATACTCGATTTGTATCTACTCGTCGCAAGGATCACAGCTGTGATTTTTCTAGATTTTTTTGGGGATTGCATATAGGTGAAAAACCCACTTTTTTGTGAACAGCAAGTGCTGTTTTTCGGTGTTGACCGTGGTGTTGTTTGTGGGCTTTTGACAGCGGATTTGGTGACGGTGATGGCTGTGCTGTTGGTTGTGGCTGACGCGTGAGTGATGATGAGCCGAGGGTGCGGTTTCGACGGATGTTGTTGCAAGTGGCTGTGCACTTCACTGACTTCGGCTTTGCCTGCGGAAAGCGTTTCAGGTGGGTTGCTTCGTCTCCAGAACCGGTGGACGGTTCTCTAATTCTATTTGTTAGAATGCATGCATGTTTAGAGTACAATATATGTGTTTGAGGGGTAAGCTTAGGAATGTTAATTGTATAAGGGAATGGCAAGGTTTATATGCATGTTGTGCCTTATGGAAATTGCAATAGTGGATGATTATGTTATGGTTAATGTAAGCTTACCTATGGGAATGTTACCCTCTATGATTGATAGCATGCATAATTTAATGTACAACCAATAAGAGTGAGATGTAAGCTTGAAAAATGGCCTAGATCATGTGGGTAAATGCTTACTTCATTATGATACATGTTTGGTGGATTGGAGACCTAGCATATTGTAGGAATCATGCAGGATTGATTATTGGCCTATTTATGTGAGATTGGTACATCATAGTAGGAATACTTTAGCATGCCTTGTTAGCACATAATCTTGCATGAGAATTGTTAGCATGCCTTGCTATTTTATGATTTATTCTCTTTTCTCGTTTATGAGGACAAAAGCATGCTTGTATGGACATTTAGATAGGCCATCTTTTATCGCTACACTATCATGTTGGAATTTGACTTAGGAGAAACCATGTTTGTTCTTTCTCCTTTCTTTCTAGATTCTAGATTCGTGTTGCTCGGGTTCGAGCAGGGGTTTGGGATAGTGTAGTCGGGACTTTGTGTCTGGGACAGGTTGGATTAGTTTGTGGACTTGTGGGGTTTTGCGGCGACCGCGGATATTGGGCGGTTGACCGGATATGTACTTGTGTATCAAATTAGGGATCGAGTTTCCCTTTAATGGATGGGTTTTCCCACTTTGATCAGAGTCGTGATCCAGTCCTGCTATATTATGATACATATGATACTGGTTACAGTGATACTTTACTCGTGTGGGTCGCTCCCCTCGAGTGCCACTCCGGAGTGTGCGACCGTGCCGGTCAGGAGCCGGTCTGTTACTTATTTTGGGTGCGACCGTACCGGTCAGTAGTCGGTCTGTCACCTATTTTGGGATGCGACCGTACCGGTCAGTAGTCGGTCAGTATTCTCGCAGATGAGTTCTTGAGTTCGACAGCAGAGCAGGCAGTACCGTGTTTTATACCGGTTCATTTGATTGGGTTTATTCGGTCAGATACTTTTATTGTTGCACTCGTGCCTGGGGGCCGAGTGGAGTCTGGTAGCTGAGTTTAGACCAGTGCTAGTGTTGTTGGGAGCCGTTTGGTTTGACGGTGGTCCCGTGTCGTTGAGAGTACTTTGACCGTTGTGTGTGAGGTTGTGGACCTTGAGTCTATCCGTTCTGTGAGAGAGCGTGGATTTCGACTATAGCCTGCATGTGCCACTATTGGATAGCGAGTTAGTCCGTTTGGACACCCTACGTAATTCCTGCCCGTCAGTGGGAGGTGGTTGTAGGTGGGCGAAGGTTTGACTGGACCAGATGTGGCAGACAGCTCGATTGGGTCGATTGTGCACTTCATGTGCTAGTGGTTGCATACCATTCTTTAATTCTCCTATTTTGAGCATTTAGATAGAGGCATGATAGCTGTTGAGTGTCTCCAGCTTTCTTGTTCAGTTTTTACTGCATTGGTTATCTTATGCCTCTAGTGGACTTAGTGGGCAGATCGTTGGGCCTGGCGGTGGTACCCACTGAGAACTCCCTTTTGGTGTAGTTCTCACACCCATTGGGGGTTTTCCCCCTCCCTTTCTTTTCTCTTCTTTGTTTTGCAGAGTCTTAGCGGGTGTTGCTGATTCTGCGGTTGTTGATCGAGGCGAGGGAGTCGCGAGCTAGATCCCTACCCGTCGTTGGAGAGTAGCGGTACCCTTCAGAGGAGATCTTCAGTAGATTAGTTATTTTATTTTCTCTTTGGAGAGACTGATGTAGTGAGGATATGTTATGTATTGAGAGCCTGTACACTGATGTATTTATTGGAGATACCTCCCTGTTGAATTCTGGATTTTGTATCTGAGGATATTGTATGATTATCATTTTTGGGAGATAGACATTATTGTATTATTTCCAGTTGTACAGTGGTTGATTTTAGTTTTACAGCAGATTTTTTTATTTATAGCTCTGATATCTGTTAGCTGTAGTACCCTTTTCTTGCAGGTTGGACGCTTCGCCTGTGCCGGGTTTTGCATAGGCGGCGGATTTATTGGCGAGCCCGGGTCGCAGTTTCGACCCCGGGGCGTGACAGTAGAGGCATCGACCGATAGGAGAAGCAACCGATGCAAGGATTATCACATCGGCTAGGGTCAACTGTGGTTGAAGGAAGGCTTTCGACCGCCCTGATCAGACGACGAAGCAGGCGGAGTCGAAATCAACCTTCGGTTGATCAAGTCGAAGAAGGAAAGACCCACGTCTTGTTTAAGACCAGTCTTAAGTGCGTAGCAGTACAGTACAAGGCGCACGTCATCGGACAAAGACATCAGCCGAAGAAGGGTCTGCGTCCCAATCCGGACCGATCTCAGTCACACAAAGACAAAAGACGCGACGAACGATATCGGTTGAAGGTGCCTGCTAATAGGAGAGTTAGCTGACAAGAGAAGCGGTCAACAGTAAGATTATCGTCTCATTCAGGACCGTCTGTCGGCCAAAGAGAGACATCAGACTGCCCCAGTCAAGCGATGGAAGAGGCGAAGTTAAGGTCAATCCTCTGCTGCTCGAAGCTATAGAAGGAAAGATCTTGAAAAGAATGAAGGCGAGATTCAGGCGTGAATCTCGTAACAGACTTCGAAGCGGCAATCGGCATCCATCATATGGAAGCGCTGGCACGACAATTAGGGGATGAACCAAGACGGGAAACGGCCACTATCCTATTGAGGATAATCGATTCAAAAGGAGATGGTTGAGGAATTCCCGGTAATTGCCCTTCGATTACGCCGATTTCTAAATCGGCGGTTATACACCTTGGTTCAAAACTGTATAAATAAGCGAACCAACAAAGGAAAAGTGGTCCGGCAACCTCGTAAGCCCGGTACCACCCCAGCTTCTTCATATCTTAGGAGTAGGTTAACGTAATTTTTAGCGCTTTCTTTACTGCTTTCCTAGGAGATGTTTACTTGTAATTTCTATTCATACCTTCTTCCTTATATCCCCTTCCTAAGCAATATAAAGTCATAATTGGCTAATCAGCCGTGTCTTTCTTGTATTCTGTTCTTTAAAGCTATAATCGGCTCCTTAGCCGTATCTTATCATTGTATCTTTCACCCGGTTCAGCTACTCTAAGCCAAACCCGGCAATCCCTCTCTACCTCCGTAAACCCAATTCGGCTATTCCCAGCCGAACGGTCGTGAGAGTTACCAGAGGAGAACCCCGCCGAGTGGATCCCTCCTTGTCTCGATCGCTTGATCTATTGGCACGCAGCGCATTCGACATCTATGAGGGTCACCCCTAGGGTTTGATCACAGTGCAATCACTTTTGGCCCCCCAACAACTTTCTTGGCACGCCCGGTGGGACCCTCAGGCAATTCATTACCTTATCCTACCGTTATCATGTCAAAATTTTTGGAGCCATACGAGGAGTCGACACTACCGGAGCCGTCTTTGTCGGAGTTGTATGGGCAATTAGTCCAGATGACGAGGTCTCTCAAAAGGAGAGCCCGAGCCTGGGATGCCAACGCGGTGGCCTTGGATGAGAATTTCGCTCGTTTTGAGCAATTCTTGTCCACTTCGCCGCACCCGATGGCGACACCGCCGGCGCAACCGCAAGGGGCTGCGCGACCAGCAGCGCTTGTTTACATGGCCCAACCACTGGAGGAAGGCCAAGTGCCGATAATAGGACAATTGGTCGGCCTCCGCAGGCCACCACATCCTCCGGAATAACCGGCAGTTTTGGTACCTCATGCCGGATCCGCCGAAATGGCCGGGGGCAGAAATGACAGTCCTTCCACAGGGACTGCCTTAGCTCCAGATTGGCCATCACGGGCCTGCTCAGACGGTGCCAGCAACAATGATGGCACAACTAGTTGGCCTCCGCGGGGCACCGCCTCCCCCGGCGCAGTTGGCGACTCTAGTACCCCAGGCAGGACTCGCCGAAATGGTCAGGGGTAGGGAGGTCTGGCAGACCCCTCCATAGGGACCACCTCAATAACAGGCTGACCACTGCGGGCCGCCATCCTTGCCAGCACAACCGACGATTCCGGCACCTCAGGTCGGACTCGTCGAAATGGCCGGGGGCAGGAGCGGTGAGCAGGTACCTCCACAGGGACCACCTCAGCAGCAGGCTAGTCATCAAGGGCCGCCGCCTCTGCCAGCACAGTCGGTGGTCTTGGTGCCTTAGGCCAGGCTTGCCGAGACGGTTGGGGGCAGAAACATTGGGCAGGTCCTCGCACAGAGGTCGTCTTTAAGCCAGGACGGCCAAGACATGCCGCCGCCCACTCCGGTGCAACAGACGACCCCAACACCTCAAGTGGGGTTCATCGATATCCATGCCCGAGTTGAGGAGGCAAATCAAAATGCCTCCGGCACCAAGGCCAGGCCGGACTTGCCGCCAGTTCCCAGGTCCCAACACCCCTCGAACAAGGAGGTGTGTATGGGATGGCCATACCAGGCCAATTGGAAAGGACCGAGGTTCAACAAACTCTCGGTTAAGGTAACTGAGAGCATAGACCCGCCAGGGTCATATCAAAGGAACCACTAACTCAGGCCTCACTTGGTCCTGAGGGTCGGAGGTCGGCCAAGAAGGGCCGGTCAGGAAAACCTTTCGGCTAACACAGTCAAGGCCGAAAGCGGATGAAGGACCCGATCGGTCAAAAAGGCCGAGGGAGAGAATCTTGATTCCGATGGGAGGAATCAGAAAGTAAGGCACTCTAGTTAGCTAAAAAAAAGCATCGAATTAGGAATGTGCGAACTCCGGCCAAAAATGCTCGACTACACTCGGGTCTACCAAAGCCGAAGGTAATGCACATACAATAGACAGATCAGAAAGCGATCAGTCGATCAAAAAGATACCTGAAAAACAACTATTGTCACGCCCTGGGTGGAACCAGAACCCGGGCTCGCCAACAAATCCGCCGTGCACATGGAATTCCCCATGTACACGAAGCGTCGGTAACCTGCTCAGATGTAAAATGTACAATAACAGAGCATAATACAGAGCTGAAATAGAAGAACCACATAGTATCTCAGACTGGAAATCAAATCAAGGCTGTAATGAATACAATGAATCTCCCAACTCACCAAAATAGTACAACCAGCTGGCTAAAGCCAGACCCAAAATAAAAGGGAGAAATACTACAGTCTGAGTAGAGGGTACAGCATCTATCCAACAACATCTCTCAGCCTCCCAGGAGATCTATCTATTCAGCGATCCCCTTACCTCGATCAGCCGCAGATGGCCCAGTAGCTCCCGTAGCAGACTCTGCAAAACAGAGGAGAAGAAAAATAGGAACAACAATGGGGGTGAGAACCACTAGTAAACCAGTAGCCTTCCCCTGTGGGTAAAGCCTCAAACCCCGATGTACCCACTAAATCTACCAGAGGCAAGGAGAAAGGTAAAGTGGTAAGGTAAATAATCTGTCGAATAGGAAAACTACCACTCGTATGCCTGTAAATGTAATGTCAAACGAAATGACTGTATGTATGCATCAAAGACATTATCTGTCTAAAGAAACCCAATCGATGAACCAGTAGGAACTGGTACTGCCTGCTGTGCTCGCCCAAATCGGGTATGCCGACCAACGCATAATGCCGATAGGGAAAAGGAGTCTCCAGGACTCAAAGTCTGTCTGTCGCGCACTCCGGAGTCGCACTCGAGAGGAGCGACCCACACGAGTAAGGTATCGCTGTAACAAGCGTCTCTGTAGCAAGTATCTCTGTAACAAGTATCTCTGTAGCAAGTATCATAAGTGCCATAAAGTAGCAGGACTGGATCATGACTATGATCAAAGTGGGAAAAATTATCCACTAAAGAAAAGCTGATACCCAAATGATGCAATAGTACTCAATAAGTGGGAAAACTCCGTCCACTAGCAAAAAGCTCGATCTCCCAATCTGATGCAAAGATAAACAAGACTCAGCCCCAATCTGATGCAAAGATAAACATCCGGTCAACCGCCTAATGTCCGCGGTTACCGTAATACCCCATAAGTCCAAAATCTGATAAAGTAGTCAACATCTGGTCAACCGCCTGAAGTCCGCGGTTACCACAATGCCCCACAAACCACAATCAAGTACAACTGTCCCAGACTCAAAAGTCCCGACTACACTATCCCAAATCCCTGCTCTAACCAGAGCAACATGACTCAAGAGTCTAGATAAGAAGGAGAAAGGAAGTAATCATGGTTTCTCCAAAGTCAAATCCCAATATGATAGTGTAGCACTAAATAGTGGTTTGTACAGATGTTCATATGAGTAAGTAGAGATTCTGATGAAATATGAAATAGAGGGTAGCAAACAACAGTGCGACATGTGTACCAAACGATAGATCAGTATTGATATAACCATTATGCCAAAATCACTATCCGACTACACATGTTGATAATCCCTGATTCATAATAAATCATCAAAGTAGTACCCGCATATAACTATGTCATCCTGTTCCATTTAATAACTTTTTAGCATGTTAAATATCATCATTATAGTCTTCTCATCCTCATGTTCCTTAAAGTTAATATTTTCCCGATAATCTTCCCAACATGATGTATCCACAAGATTAGTCTCACATATAATTTAATTCAAGTGTGGATGTCAAAGGATGATCAATCAATAAGCCAAAAGGGGAAAAATCCTCTAAATAAACTTAGTGAGTAAATCGCAGTAAGAGGTAAGCAACAACCACCCACCTGACACGCAAATCCACCCCAAATAGCCTCCTTGCTGTCCACAGTCCTCTAACAGCGTAGTCCGTCAAAAACAGTGTACTACAGCACAAAACAACGCACCCGGTGTAAATACAATTCCCAAAAATACAGTATTTGCTGTTTTCCAAACAGCACGGAAAAAGAGGAGTTTTTCACCTCTGTATAGTGCTCAGGAAAATCCAGAAAAATTACGGTTGTGTTCCTTGCGACGAGTAGATCAAAATTGACTACTTATTTGCCTTGATCCGATGTTCCTAGCTCAAGATATAAATCGGAGAAGTCGGGGCTGTCCAGAAAATACCACAGTAAAAAGAGGGGTCAAAGGTGCCTCGGGAACCGTGCCAAAAGTGCAAAACGAGGTGAAACGATCAACACGGAAAACGAAGCCTTACCTCTTACGGTCGCGCTATCGCAGAAATCATTCAAAAATTCCTCCTGGTTAGAGCACAGGAATTTTCCGACTGAACTACGACGGAAAATGGGCCGAAACTGAAAATCGTCGCAGTTCGCCGCGTCGCAGATAACTCGCTGTCGGAAGATCCAGAAATTCTGAAATTTCTAGGGTAGATAGAGGATAGAGAGAGAAGAAACTTTCATTAAGGGCTCACTGCCAATTTCTCTCTCTAGAATTCGCAAATGGCAGAGAGAGAGAGAGGGGGTATTTATAATGGGCCAAATCCTATTCGGGCTCCACACCAAATCCCAGGCCAAAACAGGAAACAGCCAATACGGCCAATAGAATTGCTCCACGTGTCCCATAACACGAAACAACCATGCAAGCCCTCTCATAACGTGCCACGTGTCCCAGCCGCCCACGTGTTCCACATGCCTCGAGCACGTGGGCTGCGTGAACCCGCCAATCACGTGATGCCACGTGTCCCCACGCGGTTCACGTGGTCCACGCTTCCGGTCTACGCGCCGGGTCTTCCGGAATGTGTCGGCCAATGGGATGCTGCCACGTGTCACAGACAAGCCGCCTCCTTTGACGTCGTCCAGCCAATCAGAGGCTGCCACGTGGCATTTCCCCTCTTCGGTGCACCCGGTGCACGCCATGCCCGTGGACCCCGCCGCCTGCGCCCTGCCCGCGCCTGCCCGTGCCCGCCTGCGCCTGCCCGCGGCCCTGCTCCGCCCCTGCGCCGCCTTGCTCCGCCGTGCGCCGCCGCCTGCCGCCGGCGGCCGGTCGCCGGAACAGTATTTCCGGCCGCCGGAAACACTGTTCCGGTGAACAGTACCATGGTGCCGAAAAAAATAAGCGAATACACCGTTTTGATCGTTTTCGCGCGCTGAGTCCAAATCCGCCGTCCGTTTCTTCAAATTCTCATCCGAAATTTTGCCGAAAGCTCCCGAAAGGCCCACTTGATCCGTTTTTCGCGCCGGATCCATTTCTGAAGTCCGTTTTCGACGCTGCAAGCTCCATTGCACTGTGTAGGCTTCCTCTAAGCGCCGTTAATGCTGCAAAATCCTTCATAAAAATTCGGATCATCACAACTATCGGCTTTAGAGGATATGGAGCAAAAATATAAGGAGACTTCACATTTAATAAATCGACACGTATATAACTCGAAAAAAGATCAAAATGCAAAAGTGTTTGAGAAGAGAAAGAGGCGTGGTCGGAACACTCGGGTTGGGGCCGAAATACATGGCCGCCTTCAAGTTGGCAGCGACGGAGAAGATCCAAAGCTGCAGGATCAAACACTGCCTTTTGAAAAGTAAGATATATGACCACCATTGGAGCCGACGGAAGAAGATAAAGTCATGGCGGGAGGAGATCATGCGGTTCTTCCTAGAGAAGAAGGCACCCGACCGCGCAGAAAAGCTGGTTGAAGCGTGACAAGGCTTGTTTCTGGCAGAGGACGGACGTTTGAGCGGCTCAAACTCATCCATCTCCTAGAGATGGAGGCAAAAGGCCGACCTTCTCTCCAAGGGATCTTCTCAATGATAACCATCTGTAAGCAGCCGAAAATCAGCTACACTGCCGGATGTAAGATCCCGGATCGGTAGGTCACGCGCAGGAGCTGCATCAGAAGATCAACTCCATTGGGAGCCGGAGGTAAGAATAGCCTTTCCTCACCCGGCGACGCAATGTCACTGAGGTTAATTTGAGAGGCCACCTCGAAAGCACCCTCAAGGACGAAAAGCTATGACTAGAGCACCGTTGTAGCGGGGGCATAATAATCGTCATGAGGGAAGAAAGAGATGTGGAGAAAGCTGCAAGTAGTGGCCCTACTTATAGGCCGACGAGGAGGAGCGACAGCCATCCTTCGGAAAGCAGCAGCATCTGACAGGGAGAACGACGAAGGACAATTTCATTGAAAATCAAGAAATATCAGCATCTGTTCGCGAATCCCTCGGGCAGTGAGAAAATATCTTGCGAAGATAATGAGGATGATCACTGGACAGTGTTATCCATGCTAGAAGTTGACTCAATTTCGACAATCGCCGGAACGACACATCAGGCGATTGCCAAGGGGGCATTATTGAGACCAGAATTCTTGTGACCTAAGGAAGTGACACGTGGCGTCAACCATCGATTGAAAGACATCAGCCGACAGGGGCTTGAGTCGACAAAGTAGGACTCGCGTCTCGATTGAGACTCGCCCCAAGTATAGAGGCGTGCGACATGCGATTTACTATTGGGTGGAGGCGTCGACCGATAGGAGAAGCAACTGATGCAAGGATTATCACATCAGTTAGGGTCAACTGCGGTTGAAGGAAGGCTTTCGACCACCCAGATCAGACGACTAAGCAGGCGGAGTCGAAATCAACCTTGGGTTGATCAAGCCGAAGAAGGAAAGACCACATCATGTTTCAGACCGGTCTTAGGTGCGTAGCAGTATAGTACAAGGCGCATGCCATTGGACAAAGACCTCAGCCGAAGAAGGGTCTGCGTCCCGATCCGGATCGATCTCAGTCACGCAATGACAAAAGACACGACGAATGCTATCGGCTGAAGGTACCTGCTGATAGGAGAGTCAGCCGATAAGAGAAGAGGTCAACAGAAATATTATCGTCTCATTCAGGACTATCTGTCGGCCAAAGACAGACATTAGACCGCCCCAGTCAAGCGACGGAAAAGGCGAACTCAAGGTCAATCCTCAGCTGCTTGAAGCTACAAAAGGAAAGATCTTGAAAAGAATGAAGGCGAGATTCAGGCACGAATCTTGTAACAGACTCCGAAGCGGCAAGCGGCGTCCATCATAGGGAAGCGCCGAAGATCACGCTTCGGCACGACAATCAGAGGATGAACCTAGATGGGAAACGATCACTATCCTATTGAGGATAATCGATTCAAAAGGAGATGGTTGAGGATTTCCCAATAATTCCCCTTCGATTACCCCGATTTCTAAATCGGCGGTTGTACATCTTGGTTCGAAACTGTATAAATAAGTGAACCAACGAAGGAAAAGGGGTCCGGCAACCTTGTAAGCCCGGTACCACCCCAGCTTCTTCATATCTTAGGAGTAGGTTAACTTAACTTTTATCGCTTTCCTTTTCCGCTTTCTTTACTGCTTTCTTAAGAGTAGGCTTCCTTGTAATTTTTAGCCCTACTTTCTTTCTTGTATCCCTATCCCAAGCAATACAAAGTCATAATGGGCCAATCAGCCGTGTCTTTCTTGTATCCTGTTCTTTAAAGCTATAATCGGCTCCTTAGCCGTATCTTATCATTGTCTTTTTAACCCGGTCCGGCTACTCTAAGTCGAACCCGGCAACCCATCTCCACCTCCGTAAACCCGATTCTGCTATTCCCAGCCGAACGGTCGTGAGAGTTACCAGAGGAGAACCCGGCCGAGCGGATCCCTCCTCGGCCCGATCGCTTGATCTATTAGCACGCGACGCATTCGACATCTCTGAGGGTCACCCCCAGGGCCCGATCGCAGTGTAGCCACTTTTGGCCTCAACACATGTACACTCCAAAAGGGTGTACATCCTAAAAGTGATCCCTCACCCGGTGTCTTTTAGAAGTGACCTCTTACCCCACACCTACCTTTTGGATGGGTGGGGCGTGGGATGTACACCTCGTAGAATTTTCCTTTATTGACTCAATATTGGACTCAACTATAATTTTGGATAAAAGTATGACTAAAATGCAAAATGCTAATTAGTGCTGGGTCGATAAGTATTGGACTTCGGTCGGCTGCTGATATGTTATTTATTCAATCCAGGTGGCTGTTGGGCCGGGACGCCAAGTCTCATGGACTCAGGCCATGCTACCTTGGTCGTAACCATAGTCTCCACATCTGATTCCTCATGCCTCGTGCCCTTGCCTCATTACCTCCCGCACCCCTTTTTTTGAAATCTTCTGAATGGAAACACCTTGGATCTCTACCTCAGAGCTTTTAATTGCTGTTGAGCTTCAATTGCCACCCAAGAATCCATTGCAACCAATACGAAATAAAAGCTAAGCTCTATCCTTTTCTCCAACTATGTATGTTGCATATACCATTGAACCTCTGCTTCTCATACTTGACTCGTGATATCTTGCGGTCGTTACAACTTTTCTTCCCTCAAGTCGATCCTTGCCTTCAAGCAGGGATAGAGCCACGTGGAACCCTTAATATTTTTAAAATTATATAAATATTTATTATTAAGTGTTGGGGCCAAAATGTAGTTTGCGTGCGATCGGCCCCTGTTGGGTGACCCTCTTGAGGTGTCGAAGTGCGTTGCGTGCCAACAATCAAGCGATCGGGTCGAGGAGGGATCCGCTCGGCCGGGTTCTCCTCTGGTAAGTCCTCGCAACCGCAATGACCGGTGACTGCCGAAGCGGGTTCGTGGAGGTAGAGAGGGATCGCTTGTTTCAACTTAGATGAGTTGAACCGGGTTGAGATAAAAATGTACGGTTGATGTGCCGATTGTAGTTTTTAAGCGCAAAAATCACCAATAGAGACACGACTGATTGGCCGATTTAAACTCTAAAGGAAAAAAAGCAAATAAAGACACGGATGAGCCGGTTTACACTCTAAATGCAAGGATAAGCAAATAAAGACACGACCGAATGAGCTGGTTTACACTCTAAATGCATAAATAAAGACACGACCGAATGACCAATTTACACTTTATATTAATAAGAAGAAAGAGATACAAGTGGAAGAATGAGCTGCTCATATTTGGTTACACGCACACCGGCGGTCTGGCCACCGCACAGGGTGTATTTTTTTGGAAAGATGGTAAGATTACCCGTGTACCCCACGACTAGGGATGATGGGGACCCCTCACGGTGAGGCGACTGCTCCTTGGGCAGTAGAGGGGTTGGAGGCACCAAGAATTGAGCGCGGTATCTGCGGTTGGGGCCCAACATGTTTTAAATCTGGGGTAGGTGCCCAGCGTGATTGTGACAGGGATTTAGCGATTCATGAGGGGGAAGTGAATGCTCTGGTGTATCGGTTTGTCTTTTCAGTTTATTGCACTTACTTGTTTAACATCTACTTTATCAGTCACTGACTACCACACTGTGACAGGTCCGAGCAGGGGTGGGAACCGGGACGACGGTGAGGCAACGGTTAGAGGACCCTAGCCATTGAGGCTATTAAACTTTTCAGTTTTATGGTTATCTCTTATTGTGTTTGGTTAGTATATCTGTGATTACTTGTGAATGGTTCATTGTGGATGTTGGATTGAGATCTTAGTGTAGGAATGACCTATTATATCTGTGATTGTTGAGGTTTATGAGTGCGGCTTGTTTTCAAATATAAAACTAGTTTCAAAAGCGTTTTCAAACCAAGTGTCGTGTGGGCACTGATTTCTAAACCCATGGATTTATCCTTTCAAGCAATGTTGCCGCTTAAACGAGATTGCGAAAACGTTTTGTAAAATTGGGTGTCGTGTGGACACCGTCTTTCAAACCTATGGATTTATTCCTTCGAAAAATATGGTGATTATGATTGTATGGTTAAGTGTGATCTCTCTTTATTATTGCTCAATGATTGCATGGTTAAAGTACTAGTCGTGCACGGAACGTCGTGCATATACAAAGGAGACTCCACCCGTTTGGGGAGTGAATTTGTATATGTGGCGGGTCTGGCGCGCACCGGAGGCAAGGTTCATTTAAAGAAAAAAAAAATGTATACGTTTTCCGCACTTCTAGAACCTCCGGGGCGTGACATGACCGTTGTGTGAGAGGTTGAGCATCTTGAGTCTATCCGTTCTGAGAGAGAGCGTGGATTTCGACTATAGCCTGCATGAGCCACTATTCGATAGCGAGTTAGTCCGTTTGGACACCCTACGTAATTCCTGCCCGGCAGTGGGAGGTGGTTGTAGGTTGGCGCAGGCTTGACTGGACCAGATGTGGCAGTCAGCTCGTGTCACGCCCCGAGTTTAAAAACCAGCGTCTAAATTTTTTTTTTTTTTTTTTTTTTTTCAAATCAGAGTTTAAAACCAGCCAGGGCGCAACAGATCGCCACATATATAGAAGAGTCCCAATCCCACTTGGGATTGAGCCTTTTCTATATATGCACGGCTAGCTTGGCAATCAATCAGAGTACTAACTACATATCACTATTACAACACAGATACTACAACAACTTTTCAATTACATTACATGTTCCTTGTTACATCAAATAACTAAATACTTGGGCTATCGGCTGTCCAGGGTCAAGCTCTATCTCGTGTTCTCACCAACTCGTCCCGACATCTCAACACCCGCTCGACCTGAAAAACAGTTACCCGAGGGTGTGAGACACACCGGAGTGTATCCCAGTGGGCACGACGAGCCGAGAAATAGCAGATCGTACCTACTGGTATACAATACTAGAGGATAGTAATAATCAGGGGTTAGAATAATCAGATAGGCAACATAGAGATCAACAACTATAGATAATCATCAGGGAAGTAACATGGAGATCAAATAGTCATTATGGAGATCACAGTTAGGATAAGCAGATATATAATCATGGAACTGTACTTAATTCAACTTAGAAATCTTGACAGGAATAAAATGAATCAAGCATGCTGAATGATTGTATAGGCAAGTATCAAACAATGAATGTTCTCAAACTGAAATCAGGAATCATAAGATAAGGCGAAAGCAAACTACAAGCAACTTATGCATCAAATGAATGATATATCAAATTACCCAATTACCAGTCACCATATTGGTTCCACAAAACCCTCAGGCGAATTTGCCCATCTGGCACCACAAGCCACCATATTGGTTCCACAAAACCCTCAGGCGCAATTTCCCCCCACAAGGGGTCACGGGTTGCTACTGCTAACCACTTTACCGGTAAAGAACATCTACACGGGTCATGACTCCGCTGATGTTCGTGAAATACAACGGTGCGGGCGAATCATATGCAAATGCTCAAACTGGCGTCCACTGACCGGGTAATTGGCTACAAGCCGGGAAATCCCCACTGGGATGCAAGTACAAATCAACTGAATCTCAACTCATATGCAAGATCAAGGCAAATCTCAACTCAACATAAGATCAACAGCAAATCTCAACTAAATCATGCAGATCAACCAAACATACAAAACCGAACACATATTTTTGAGAAAACTATTTTGAAAAGTCCAGACTTCGAAGAGCGTTGCCCTCGTCCTATCAAACAAGAACAGACTCAGGCGACACTACGAAGTCGGTGGTTTTAGGTCCAAACCTCGCAGAGCAATGCCTTTGTCCTATCAAACAAGAACAGACTTAGGCTACCCTACAAAGTTCGGTAAAACATTAGTTGATTAAAATTATGTGTTCAGCAGTGTAATATTTGATCATCAGGAAGCAAGCTCAACATCTATTAACCAACGAATGCAATGCGGAATATAATCAACAGTCACTATGAAATAGAACCAGGTTTAGCAATTACAGACCAAATCATACTGTCCAAACACATGCAGTTTTAAGAAAATCATTAAAACAGGTTTTGGGTTCAAACCTCGCAGAGCAGTGCCCTTGTCCTATCAAACAAGAACAGACGCAGGCGACCCTGCGAAGCTTGGGTAAAATCGTTATTTAAATAAAATATACATGTGTTCAGCAGTACAAGCTCAGCAACAAAGATCACCAGGCACAAGTATGTCCAATCAGGCATGGCAAAAATCCAGATAATCATAGGAGCAACTGGGAAACGGCTAAAGATCATGCAGGGCAATCAACAAAGACAGAGACTATAGATCAAGCATAATTGATCGAAAAGAATAGCAGGCTCAAACATTAATAGATCAATATGATAATCAAGCATAGAAGTGCAACTAATAGCCAATCAGTCAAAGCAGTATATATCACAATCAAAGACAGACAGGCTCAAATATAACCTAGATTAACAAGAACAGGAGTCCAACCAATACCGTACACCGAGGGCCGAACTGATAAAGCCCGGACCGAAGATAACCCACCTGTCAAAACGCAGGCGAAAAGACCGGATCTGCAACTAACTCGAAGATCTACTGGAACACCTGAATCAGATATATATATATATATTGTTCAGAATTTAATTGACCCCTTTTAACTTAACCTTTTCTAGAATTCACATTTTAAGGCCGTTTTGAGCACTGTTTTTGCTCGTTCTTTCAACTGGAATTTAATTTTGACGAACTGTCACTTCCAGCAGGTGACACTTGTCTTGCTGAACACCGTGCTCACCAATTTGTGACAGCACGGAACCCGAGGCAAACTTCGGGCCATAAAATTCCTCTCTAACATAGCCAAAATGCATTTTTATTTCTCCGGGACTTCAAACACCAAATCTGACGCGAGCACCGCGTCCAGTGACCCCAAATTAGCCTAGGGCACACTGTCGCGGCTTCGCAAACAACCCGGAGCATTGTTTTATTTAAACATTACTCTTAAAGGTAGATTTATCTACAACTTTTAATCTGTTCCTCTTCTGATTAAACTTTATATATAAAAGTGTCTCTAAATAGTGCAAGGATCACAGGGCTCACCCTAGTTGCAGCCCAGATCTGCTGGATCAAGAAGATCCAGCACCCTTGCTCTCTAACAATGTATACAATGCTCCAACACAATTCCACACAGAACTGATTTGATCTGAAGTGAGCATCAAGCTCAGGGAATGATTTGGAGAAACTTTCATTTTTATACCTAAGCCAAATTCCATCTTTTTCTTCTCTGGGACATTTAATCAAACACATGGCATGCACCAACTATATACCTTTACATACAACATTTCCAAGCTTAGTTCTCTGCAAATACTGAACCAGAGGGCATACAACTTGGATGGAACTATTCCTTGGAGGTGCAGGAACATTCCCATCATTTTGGTTTCGACCCAACACCCTCGGGTTGGCCGGAGCTCGGGGAGAAGATGGTGGCCCCTTGCTTTGAAATTCGTGATAACTCATCCAGAGGTTCTGGGACCCAACCAAAAGCACCAACAGGTGCTAAATCCCTCGGGGAAACTTCCTGTATCTATGGCCGGCAACAAACACGGCGGCGGCACGGCGGAGCCAAGAGCTCGGTTTGGAGCCCTCACCAACAATGGCAACTTTGCAATTGTTGATTTTAAGGTGCAAGGGACAGCACTACAAGCTTTCTAGCAAGCTTTTGAGAAGCTCTGGCCATGTCCCCGTCGTCGGAGATCGCCGGACGGCCGGCCGCCATTAACGGCCTCAAGCTCGGGTCAACCATGGCACCCGAGCTTTCGGTGTGCATGGTCGCCATGCAATAGCATGGATGGACACCCCTGGTTCCCGTGAACATTTCTGGGCATGCGGCCGACGGCGGAGAGGCTCGCCGGCGCCGGAGCACCAAGCTCGGCCGAAGTGCAAGTTTCCACAAATTTAGGGCATCAAATTTCTCCCAATTTACTCAACTATATTCCACCAAACTTTGCAGATATATTGTACATGTTCTACAGTCCATACACGCCAATTCTTAGCCTTGTTGGTTCATTATTTACAGAGATCGGCCGTGGCGGAGTAAAACTAGGTTTTCGGCCATCATACGCTCCCGCCGGCCATGCACTTTGCATGGGGGCTCGGGCTTGTGCAGGGAGCATGCTAACAACATTAGAAACCTACTGCTAGGGGTCTAAAGGGCTAAAAACCAACGGTTAGGCTTCCTTACCTTGGCCGAGCTCGGGGAAGAAGGGATGAAGCTGGAATCTGGGTCCTTCCTCCACGCGCAACCTCGGCAACCTCCAGGAACACTCCACAGACCCAGAGGAAGCCTCAGAGCACTTCAAAACCCAACTTGATGGAAGTTGGTTCCAACCTCTTCCTTCCTCTCTCTTCCTCGGCTTAATCTCACACTAGGGGTTCCCTCTTTGGCCACCTTTGCTCTCGGCTTGATGGAGAAGAAGCAGGGGTTGGTGCTTGATGGCCACCTTTGGAAAGACTTGGCCCAACCTTCCCTTCTTTCTCTCTCTCCCGAGTTATTCTCTAATGGTGGTGGCTCTTGGGTTGTCCAAGGCTTCAGGCTTGGATCTGGGTGATGCAAAGGGTTAGGTGATGCTTCGGAATCCATAAAACCCCCTCGTGCTAAACCCCCAAGGAAACCCAAAGGCCAACTACATTAAATGCAAGATTCTTTTAAAAAAAACCTTCAAACCTTGTTCACACTAAATCCTGGACTCCGGGGTCTTCACAGTAGACACAAAATGCACCCAACACCTTGATGATTAAGCCTCTTTATTTTTAGTACATAAGATATTACACTTTTTGCAAAAATACCCCATTTTTTGGTGTGTTTCACGCATTTTGAGAAAATCCGCTCGTCAATTTGCGAAACGGACTTTGCCACGACGTCCGGCTCGTCGAGACCTATCAAGTAGCGTATTTGTTTATTTAGTTTGGCGCTCGAGTAAAATCTCGGGCCATAAAGTTTGTCGAAATGCGGTATATTGCACGCATCCCGATGCACCCTGGTCGCCAAACGCGAAATCCGTCAGTGCCATCGCGTTCAGAACGTCAAAATTAGTTAGGACTCATTACTCATACCCCTATGTTAAACTTTTAGACAGTGATTCGGCCTTTAGTGTTTCAAGGGGAATTAAATTATAGTGTTTACTATTCACTTCAGTTGTGGGGCCCACCCGCTTTTTTTCTGATTTCTGGAAGATCCGACCGTCGGATCGAAAATATATGAATATGAAACTTCTATGTTTCGACGAGACGATCGCAATGGTGATCTCGGATTTTCCAGATCAGACCCCGATCAAAAGTCGATATTTTTGGGCCACTATTGACCCACTAATAATTCTGGAAATTATTTAAACCTGAATTCTAGATTTTAAAATCATGGTTACTACATCACTCACCACTTTAAGAAGTTTCGTCCCCGAAACTTAAACTTAACTAATCCACTATTAAGCCTCTAACAGGTTCACCGTAGTGACAATCAGTCACAAAATGTTGACAACTCTCAGATTACTCATTTAGACCCAATCTGAATATACCCCATCACAGGGCAAAGTATTTCTCAATTCTTTCGTAAGTACGTTGTCTGCAGCCAACGTGCTTACCAAAAGAAAGGCGAAATACCATAGATCTGTCGCCAACATCTTGTTGGGGACACAATTCTCATCTGAAGGTACATCACATACCTCCCTTCACAGGCTCTATGCGATAATATAATCTCTACTAAAGGTCACGATACTCCCGAGGTCATGAATGCTAACTCACGAGAAACGGGAACCATACTTCAGTGTTTACTAATTTCAACATGGTGGTCTATCTTTTAGTCTCTGATACCTGTAACCGATCTGAGCCTTTTGGCCCTACTGAAACTTCAAGCCCACGGTCGAAACCATGACCGCGGCTAACCTGCACTAACAACGATCCCCAAACGCGAGTCACGAAATACACCTAAGTTCCAAACCTTACTGTACCAAAACCCAGCGCTCTCACGTGACACGAGTCATCCTAGGGTTCGTTCCTAGCCAAACTTAGACTTCTTATTCCTATTGCTCTGATACCATCTAATCTGTCACGCCCCGAGTTTAAAAACCAGCGTCTAATTTTTTTTTTTTTTTTTTTTTTTCAAATCAGAGTTTAAAACCAGCCAGGGCGCAACAGACCGCCACATATATAGAAGAGTCCCAATCCCACTTGGGATTGAGCCTTTTCTATATATGCACGGCTAGCTTGGCAATCAATCAGAGTACTAACTACGTATCACTATTACAACACAGATACTACAACAACTTTTCAATTACATTACATGTTCCTTGTTACATCAAATAACTAAATACTTGGGCTATCGGCTGTCCAGGGTCAAGCTCTATCTCGTGTTCTCACCAACTCGTCCCGACATCTCAACACCCGCTCGACCTGAAAAACAGTCACCCGAGGGTGTGAGACACACCGGAGTGTATCCCAGTGGGCACGACGAGCCGAGAAATAGCAGATCGTACCTACTGGTATACAATACTAGAGGATAGTAATAATCAGGGGTTAGAATAATCAGATAGGCAACATAGAGATCAACAACTATAGATAATCATCAGGGAAGTAACATGGAGATCAAATAGTCATTATGGAGATCAAAGTTAGGATAAGCAGATATATAATCATGGAACTGTACTTAATTCAACTTAGAAATCTTGACAGGAATAAAATGAATCAAGCATGCTGAATGATTGTATAGGCAAGTATCAAACAATGAATGTTCTCAAACTGAAATCAGGAATCATAAGATAAGGCGAAAGCAAACTACAAGCAACTTATGCATCAAATGAATGATATATCAAATTACCCAATTACCAGTCACCATATTGGTTCCACAAAACCCTCAGGCGAATTTGCCCATCTGGCACCACAAGCCACCATATTGGTTCCACAAAACCCTCAGGCGCAATTTCCCCCCACAAGGGGTCACGGGTTGCTACTGCTAACCACTTTACCGGTAAAGAACATCTACACGGGTCATGACTCCGCTGATGTTCGTGAAATACAACGGTGCGGGCGAATCATATGCAAATGCTCAAACTGGCGGTCCACTGACCGGGTAATTGGCTACAAGCCGGGAAATCCCCACTGGGATGCAAGTACAAATCAACTGAATCTCAACTCATATGCAAGATCAAGGCAAATCTCAACTCAACATAAGATCAACAGCAAATCTCAACTAAATCATGCAGATCAACCAAACATACAAAACCGAACACATATTTTTGAGAAAACTATTTTGAAAAGTCCAGACTTCGAAGAGCGTTGCCCTCGTCCTATCAAACAAGAACAGACTCAGGCGACACTACAAAGTCGGTGGTTTTAGGTCCAAACCTCGCAGAGCAATGCCTTTGTCCTATCAAACAAGAACAGACTTAGGCTACCCTACAAAGTTCGGTAAAACAATAGTTGATTAAAATTATGTGTTCAGCAGTGTAATATTTGATCATCAGGAAGCAAGCTCAACATCTATTAACCAACGAATGCAATGCGGAATATAGTCAACAGTCACTATGAAATAGAACCAGGTTTAGCAATTACAGACCAAATCATACTGTCCAAACACATGCAGTTTTAAGAAAATCATTAAAACAGGTTTTGGGTTCAAACCTCGCAGAGCAGTGCCCTTGTCCTATCAAACAAGAACAGACGCAGGCGACCCTGCGAAGCTTGGGTAAAATCGTTATTTAAATAAAATATACATGTGTTCAGCAGTACAAGCTCAGCAACAAAGATCACCAGGCACAAGTATGTCCAATCAGGCATGGCAAAAATCCAGATAATCATAGGAGCAACTGGGAAACGGCTAAAGATCATGCAGGGCAATCAACAAAGACAGAGACTATAGATCAAGCATAATTGATCGAAAAGAATAGCAGGCTCAAACATTAATAGATCAATATGATAATCAAGCATAGAAGTGCAACTAATAGCCAATCAGTCAAAGCAGTATATATCACAATCAAAGACAGACAGGCTCAAATATAACCTAGATTAACAAGAACAGGAGTCCAACCAATACCGTACACCGAGGGCCGAACTGATAAAGCCCGGACCGAAGATAACCCACCTGTCAAAACGCAGGCGAAAAGACCGGATCTGCAACTAACTCGAAGATCTACTGGAACACCTGAATCAGATATATATATATATATTGTTCAGAATTTAATTGACCCCTTTTAACTTAACCTTTTCTAGAATTCACATTTTAAGGCCGTTTTGAGCACTGTTTTTGCTCGTTCTTTCAACTGGAATTTAATTTTGACGAACTGTCACTTCCAGCAGGTGACACTTGTCTTGCTGAACACCGTGCTCACCAATTTGTGACAGCACGGAACCCGAGGCAAACTTCGGGCCATAAAATTCCTCTCTAACATAGCCAAAATGCATTTTTATTTCTCCGGGACTTCAAACACCAAATCTGACGCGAGCACCGCGTCCAGTGACCCCAAATTAGCCTAGGGCACACTGTCGCGGCTTCGCAAACAACCCGGAGCATTGTTTTATTTAAACATTACTCTTAAAGGTAGATTTATCTACAACTTTTAATCTGTTCCTCTTCTGATTAAACTTTATATATAAAAGTGTCTCTAAATAGTGCAAGGATCACAGGGCTCACCCTAGTTGCAGCCCAGATCTGCTGGATCAAGAAGATCCAGCACCCTTGCTCTCTAACAATGTATACAATGCTCCAACACAATTCCACACAGAACTGATTTGATCTGAAGTGAGCATCAAGCTCAGGGAATGATTTGGAGAAACTTTCATTTTTATACCTAAGCCAAATTCCATCTTTTTCTTCTCTGGGACATTTAATCAAACACATGGCATGCACCAACTATATACCTTTACATACAACATTTCCAAGCTTAGTTCTCTGCAAATACTGAACCAGAGGGCATACAACTTGGATGGAACTATTCCTTGGAGGTGCAGGAACATTCCCATCATTTTGGTTTCGACCCAACACCCTCGGGTTGGCCGGAGCTCGGGGAGAAGATGGTGGCCCCTTGCTTTGAAATTCGTGATAACTCATCCAGAGGTTCTGGGACCCAACCAAAAGCACCAACAGGTGCTAAATCCCTCGGGGAAACTTCCTGTATCTATGGCCGGCAACAAACACGGCGGCGGCACGGCGGAGCCAAGAGCTCGGTTTGGAGCCCTCACCAACAATGGCAACTTTGCAATTGTTGATTTTAAGGTGCAAGGGACAGCAATACAAGCTTTCTAGCAAGCTTTTGAGAAGCTCTGGCCATGTCCCCGTCGTCGGAGATCGCCGGACGGCCGGCCGCCATTAACGGCCTCAAGCTCGGGTCAACCATGGCACCCGAGCTTTCGGTGTGCATGGTCGCCATGCAATAGCATGGATGGACACCCCTGGTTCCCGTGAACATTTCTGGGCATGCGGCCGACGGCGGAGAGGCTCGCCGGCGCCGGAGCACCAAGCTCGGCCGAAGTGCAAGTTTCCACAAATTTAGGGCATCAAATTTCTCCCAATTTACTCAACTATATTCCACCAAACTTTGCAGATATATTGTACATGTTCTACAGTCCATACACGCCAATTCTTAGCCTTGTTGGTTCATTATTTACAGAGATCGGCCGTGGCAGAGTAAAACTAGGTTTCCGGCCATCATACGCTCCCGCCGGCCATGCACTTTGCATGGGGGCTCGGGCTTGTGCAGGGAGCATGCTAACAACATTAGAAACCTACTGCTAGGGGTCTAAAGGGCTAAAAACCAACGGTTAGGCTTCCTTACCTTGGCCGAGCTCGGGGAAGAAGGGATGAAGCTGGAATCTGGGTCCTTCCTCCACGCGCAACCTCGGCAACCTCCAGGAACACTCCACAGACCCAGAGGAAGCCTCAGAGCACTTCAAAACCCAACTTGATGGAAGTTGGTTCCAACCTCTTCCTTCCTCTCTCTTCCTCGGCTTAATCTCACACTAGGGGTTCCCTCTTTGGCCACCTTTGCTCTCGGCTTGATGGAGAAGAAGCAGGGGTTGGTGCTGATGGTTAGGAATCCCCAGAGTACTCCAAAACTAACTTTGGAAAGACTTGGCCCAATCTTCCCTTCTTTCTCTCTCTCCCGAGTTATTCTCTAATGGTGGTGGCTCTTGGGTTGTCCAAGGCTTCAGGCTTGGATCTGGGTGATGCAGAGGGTTAGGTGATGCTTCGGAATCCATAAAACCCCCTCGTGCTAAACCCCCAAGGAAACCCAAAGGCCAACTACATTAAATGCAAGATTCTTTTAAAAAAAACCTTCAAACCTTGTTCACACTAAATCTTGGACTCCGGGGTCTTCACAGTAGACACAAAATGCACCCAACACCTTGATGATTAAGCCTCTTTATTTTTAGTACATAAGATATTACACTTTTTGCAAAAATACCCCATTTTTTGGTGTGTTTCACGCATTTTGAGAAAATCCACTCGTCAATTTGCGAAACGGACTTCGCCACGACGTCCGGCTCGTCGAGACCTGTCAAGTAGCGTATTTGTTTATTTAGTTTGGCGCTCGAGTAAAATCTCGGGCCATAAAGTTTGTCGAAATGCGGTATATTGCATGCATCCCGATGCACCCGGGTCGCCAAACGCGAAATCCGTCAGTGCCATCGCGTTCAGAACGTCAAAATTAGTTAGGACTCATTACTCATACCCCTATGTTAAACTTTTAGACAGTGATTCGGCCTTTAGTGTTTCAAGGGGAATTAAATTATAGTGTTTACTATTCACTTAGTTGTGGGGCCCACCCGCTTCTTTTCTGATTTCTGGAAGATCCGACCGTCGGATCGAAAATATATGAATATGAAACTTCTATGTTTCGACGAGACGATCGCAATGGTGATCTCGGATTTTCCAGATCAGACCCCGATCAAAAGTCGATATTTTTGGGCCACTATTGACCCTCTAATAATTCTGGAAATTATTTAAACCTGAATTCTAGATTTTAAAATCATGGTTACTACAGCTCGATTGGGTTGATTGTGCACTTCATGTGCTAGTGGTTGCATACCTTTCTTTGGTTCTCCCCTTTTGAGCATTTAGATAGAGGCATGGTAGTTGTTGAGTACATCCAGCTTTCTTGTTCAGTTTTTACTGCATAGTTATCTTATGCCTCTAGTGGACTTAGTGGGCAGATCGTCGGACCTGGTGGTGGTACCCACTGAGAACTCCCTTTTGGTGTAGTTCTCACACCCATTGGGGGTTTTCCCCCTCCTTTGTCTTTTCTCTCCTTTGTTTTGCAGAGTCATAGCGGGGGTTGCTGATTCTGCGGTTGCTGTTCGAGACGAGGGAGTCGCGAGCTAGATCCCTACCTGTCTTTGGAGAGTAGCTGTTTTCCCCTCATTGGAGATTTGTAGTACAGTCAGTAGATTAGTTATTTTATTTTCTCTTTTGAGAGGCTGATGTATTATGAGGATCTGACTTGTACTGAGAGCCTGTACACTGATGTATTATTTATTTCAGGATTACCTCCCTGTTGTGTTCTGAGTTTTTGTATTTTGAGGATATTGTATGATTATCATTTATGGGAGATGGACTTTGTATTTTTATTTTCCAGTTGTACAGATGATTGGTTTTAATTTTACAGCAGTTTTATCTTATAGCTCTGATATCTATTAGTTGTAGTACATTTTCTTGCAGGTTAGACGCTTCGCCTATGCGGGGTTTTGCATAGGTGGCGGATCTGTTGGCGGGCCCGGGTCGCAGTTTCGACCCCGGGGCGTGACAGAATTTCTTCCAAAATATATGGAATGCCCTTTAATGCTTCTGGATGCAATTTGATCATGTCTAGTGCGTTATTTTCACTATTGGTAAATCTGATAGTTGCCTAGAAAATTACAAAAAATTTATTGGAACCCCAGATTATTTTTAGTATACTCCTGGTACTGTATGACACTAGATATCATATTTTGTTGGCATTATAATTGCACCTGGATCATTTTGAAAATCGAGAGAAATGTTTTAAGGAAAATCGGCTTTTTTTAAAGGTGGTTTTTAAATTGTGAGTTCGCCAGAGGTATGGCATGGGTTCAGGGTGCATTGACCTCGTGCCTGGGGGCCGAGCAGATTTCTATTTGGCTTAGAGGATGTGTTGCTAGTGTCTTGGGGTTTGCGGAGCTTATCAGATTGAGTCGAGGGGTGTTTTTCGACTTAGACATGAGTGTGGGGTGTTGGTATTTGAGTTTTCCAATCTATTTGATCGTGGATTGTAGTTTGCAGATGCCGCTTTTTATGCCAAATGAGGCACACTTGAGCTCGGTGGGGTCGCTCCCCTCGAGTTACGCTCCGGATGTGATGATGATGATGATGATGATGATGATGCGCCTAGTTGATACACTAGTGGCCGCTTTGCATGATACTGAGATAGTTCGATGGGACGCCCTGGTTGATACACTAGGGGGCGCAGGCTTGACTGGACCCGATGTGGCAGTCATTGAGATTGGGTTATGTGAGCGAGTGGGTGCATAGCATGTTCTTAGATGTATTTTTTTTTTCTTTGAGCATGATACTTGAGGCATGTAGCTGTAATTTATTTCCAGCTTTCATATTATCTATCTGCATATCTATCTGTTTTGCCTCTAGTAGACTTAGTGGGCATACCGTGAATATTGGCGATAATACCCACTGAGATCTACCTTTTGCAGTAGATCTCACACCCGCTGTGGTGATAGGTTTTTCGAAGGCGGCTGTTCTGGGTTCAGCTCGTGCGGAGACAGCAAACCGAGGTAAGGGCGTTGTATGATCCCAAAACCCCATGCAGCTTTTTTTCATGAATCCACTGTGCAAACACCTGTTGATGGTGTGTTTGGCCCATAGTGCATCAAAGGGATGCCACAGATGGACCCTGTGAGTTATTGTTAGCTGGGTTGGCATTCGGCTGCTTTTGCCGAATTTTAGAAAAGGTTTTAGGCCAAACGGAGGATGGATTTGGATTCAGCGCGGAAAAACGCTTGAAAACGGCTATTTGCTTGTTAAATTTTGAGTCCGGATGCCCAAAAAGGGACTCCCGGAAGTTTTACTGGATTTTCGGTGCATGGGGGAGCCGTGGACCGGCGGGGGTGCCACGTGGCAGCCCCTGGTTGGCCGGCGCACGCGGCCTGGTCCACGGAGCGTCAGGGGTGAGGCCGGGGTGCACCGCGGGAGGCGTGGACCGGCGGGTATCCACGTGGCAGCGCCGGATTGGGCGGCCCACGCGCGCTCGGTCCACGGGGGCGCGCGGGGGAGCGTGGACCGGGGCTTGCCACGTGGCGGCCCCGTGTTGGCGGGCCTACGTGCGCGGGGTCCACGTAGCGCGCGGGAGCAGGAGCGGGGGCAGGTGGGAGCAGTTGGCCGTACCGCGGGCAGTAGGGTCAGCGCCACGTGGCGCCCGCTGATTCGCAGGCGCCACCCACCGCGCTGACTCCGGGCCTGGACGCGTGGAACTTCCCCACGGGGCTTGCACGGCTGCCGCCTATTCGGTGGACGCGTGGCAGGCCCCGAGGCGGGTCGGATGGCGGCGAGCGGGGCGGACAGATCCTGTGCGCGAGCGGGTTGGGCCGGGCCGCACTGTGCGCGCCCGAATCTTGGCGGGCCGGGCCGCACTGTGCGCGCCCGAATTCCCGGCGGGTCGGACCGGGCGCCCGAAAGTGGGGACAAATCCGGTATTTCCGGATTTGTTCCCCCACTGCCTATAAAAGGCAACCCGAGCTGCCTTCTTGGAGATTTTTCTCCCTCTTCCGAGCCCCATCTCCCCGAGCTCTCTTCTAGTCATTTGCTCATCTTCGAGTGCTGGTTTCACCTGCAGAGTTTTGGGATTTTTAGGAGCACGCATCCTGAGATTTCAGATTTTACGACGCGGTACGACGTTTCATTTCCGGTGTTCTTCTTCGTCGCAGTACAGTGTGAGGGCTCCCCTGGGCTACCCCGACCTTTGCTTTTGACGATTCTTGCGCCGACATACTCCTAAGAGGTAGGGCTTCATCTTTTGTGTTGATCGCGCACTCCAGTTTTCAGTTTTTGGCACGGATCCCGAGGTTCCTTTGTGACCCTTTTTCTGTGTGGATTTTTGGGACAGCATTGGAGTGTTTTGGCGGTATCTTCGCTCACGAGCGTCAGACGGAAACGTGCTTGTACAAGTTTTTCATCTACAGATCACAAGGAACGCGCTCGTATTTTTCTTGGATTTTTCCGAGATTTTATTGGAGGTGAAAATCCCTGTTTCCCTGTGTTCAGTGCTACAGTTTTTGATGCAGAAATCTTTTGGGTAGACCACCTTGCCGAATTTGTATCTTGACCTACCGAACTCGGATTTGGGCGTGCAGGTATCCATTTCGAAGGTATCGACGCGAGGATCGCTGTGATATTTTTCTTGGATTTTCCTGGGCACTTTCAGCAGGTGAAAATTTCGCAGTAAGAGGACTGTTCATCGCAGAATTTGTAACTTGGAATTTTGTGGAATTTAAGTGTAATTTTGGGATGTATTTTGTACCCAGGATGTATTGAGCACTGCTACTGTACTGTTGGCTTGGCGGAGGTACTGATATATCTGTTTTTGGGCATTCTCAGCCGTACGATTCCGGATAGTTAGCTCTTTTAGGTGGTTGACCTTGCTTTCAAAATCTATGGACTGCGTGCTAATTCTATGTATGTAGGATCATGCATGTTAGAAATTGGATTAAATAGCATGTGTAAACTGTATGTTAGTACTCTTGTATATCAGTTGTGAATCTTGTGATCTTATTATGATTCCTATTGCATGTTATTTATTGAAATCTTGGAACTTGACCTAGCACCCCTGTCATATGTATCATGTTCAGCCAGACTGTAGAAAACTGCAACTTGGGCTAGGTTTCTTTATTGCTTTAGACATTCCCACATCACTTATTATACTTATCATTTCTGGACTTAGCTTTTCTCGCCCGGGGTGTGGGCTGGGAGGTCGGGTGGTTGTGGGATGCATTTGCACTCGTGTCTGGGGACCGAGTGGAGTTGATAGCAGTCTGTAGATCAGCTTTCTTTGGGAGAGTGATTGTGATGGTAGATCTGGGTTTCTTGGGAGCTGTCAGAGTGACAGTTAGTCTCAATTGTGTGGATTATAGCCAGTGTGTGAGACCGTGATTGTTGGTTATAGCTGATCTTGTTGATCGAGGATTTGGATCATAGCCTGCATGAGCCACATTTGTGCTTGACAGAGATGCGCGGATACTTTACTCGTGTGGGTCGCGCCCCTCGAGTGCCACTCCGGAGTAGGCGAGACCGGGTTGTTGTACCGGTGTTGAGATTGAGCTATTTACCGGGTTGTTGTACCGGTGTGAGATTGAGCTCTTCTATCGCGACTTGTCGATGCTTGTGTCCCTCTGGCTGAGCCAGTTTTGGCAGCTACGGACATACCTACGGTAGACCCGTCCTGTTGAGGATGTGCGGCAGTAGGTAGGCGCAGGTTTGACTGGACCCGATGTGGCAGTCAGTTTAGATTGGGTGATCTCAGTGAGAGTTAGTTGTGGCATACTGTTCCTTCTGTTCCACTCCTTGAGTATCTAGATAGAGGCATAGTAGCTGTAGACTTTACCTTTCCAGCTTCTCTTTACAGCACTGCATTTGTTACTTTATGCCTCTAGTAGACTTAGTGGGCAGACCGTCAGGCTTGTTGGCGGCACCCACTGAGAACTACTGTGGGATGTAGTTCTCACACCCATCGTGGTGTCTTTTCCCCAGGGACTTCTGCTCCGGTTCCTGCTGCTCCAGTTGCTGATCCAGCTCCTTCAGACCGAGGTAAGGGAGTCGCGAGATAGATTCCTTCCCATCATCTTCAGTGCGTGTAAGTAGAGGTACCCCTGTATTATATTGGAGTTGGTCCTGTCGAGTGACTTTGTAGTGAGGTATCGAGTTGTACTCTTATTTCCTATTTTGAGAGACTCTTCTATTTTGTTGTGAGGATGGTTTGTATATATATACTTGAGAGGTAGTTGTATTTTATGTTTTTAGTTCAGCTTCTACTATTTCAGCTCTGATATCTGTTAGTGTAGATGTTTCTTTGCAGGTTAGTCGCTACGTCTATACGGGGCTTCCCGTATGGGCGGCGGATCTGTTGGCGAGCCCGGGGCACAGTTTCGACCCCGGGGCATGACAGGCGTGGCCGACTAGTTTCTTACCCGAGTCTGTATGTGTTAGAGGTAGAGTTACCCTGTATTTTTTTTGTTTTCACTTTTGTACAGGACAGTGGTGATTGTATTTATTTTCTTAGTGAGAGGACTTGTATTTTGGATCTGGATTGTATATTGACTTAGCTGTTCAGTTTTGTTTCTATAGCTTTAGTTTCTTTTCAGCTCTGATATTTGTGTAGCTATAGATCTTCTTGCAGGTTAGACGCTTCGTCTGTGTGGGAAGTCCCGTGCAGGCGGCGGATCTGTTGGCGAGCCCTGGTTGCAGTTTCGACCGCGGGGCGTGACATCTGCTGCACCCGCTCCATGGACCACGCCCAGTACACCATCAAATCCAAAGCTGCCACGTGTCACACCGCGCCAATGGAAAGACGCTATGTGGCACACCACCCTCGCTGCTTCGCGCACCGCGCCTGCTCCGCTCCTAACGTGGACCGAGCACACGTGAACCGGCCAACCAGCGGCTGCCACGTGGCCCCGCCCTGGTCCATGGCTCCCCGCGCTCTTTCGTAGACCGCGCCTCGCGAGCCGGCCAACCGGGAGTCACCACGTGTCCTCCTTCCGGTGCACGCCAAGCCCGTGGACCGAGCGGCCCGTGCCTCTGCCCGCCGCCGCGCTTCGCCGCTGCCCCGGCCGCCGGAACAGTACTCTGATGCCTCGAAATCCGTGCCGGGGGCATCCGGGCTCTGAAAAAAGCAAGTAAATGGTGCATTTCCATCGTTTTCGCGCGCTGAATCCAAATCCGATGTCCGTTTTGCCCAAATCCACTTCTAAAATTTGCCGAAGGCATCCAGAAAAGTATTCTTAATCCAAATTTCGCACCGAGTCCATTTCTTGAGTCCGATATGCGCACAAACACCTCCAACACATGCAAAGAGCCTCTAGAAGTTGCTGATCACACTGCAAGTGCTCTGCGGAGATCCGGGTCATCACATTAAGACTCCAAGTCCAAAGTCATAGAGTTTGTTCTAGGATTGGTTCGAATGTATTTTTATTTATTGGATCTTTCACGCGAAAAAAAATTAATGTTTTGGTGATGATATTGAGTTTCAATTTTTTGGTTTAAGATGATTGTCTTGAGCGTTTTATGTATCTTTGGGTTTTGTCACGAAATTGCAAAAGGGGAAGATTGTTACAAATTTTATGTTGGCATATTTTGTGATTTGAGTCGGAGTCTTGAAGTGATCAAATTATCAAATCAGCAATCGAAGACTCGGAGAAGATTCCTTAAAGAGCCCAAGATGACAGTCAGGTATGATTAAAGTATTCATAGTGATTTAAATTTATATACAATCTTTGGAATCATGAACAAATCAAAACCGCATTTAGAAGAGGTTTTGGGAACAAGGTTTTTAACTCATAACTTATTTTAATTTTGAATTCCGGTACGTGGTTTGCTTTGTTAAACTTATCTTTGAAAAATTCATTATTTTATATTGAGTACCAGAACCACACTTTGAGTTCCTCAAAACCCGTCACAAGATTTTCTAAAAATTGCCTGGAGTACCGGTACTTGACTTTGAGTACCGGTACGCAATAGGAAATTTTGTCTATTGCGTCATTGAGTACCGGAACCTACCTTTTAGTACCAGTACACAATGTTTAGTTTGGATTTGAATGCTAAACCAACTTTTGTTATATTCAAAAGGTTATAAATAGATACTTAGGGTTTCTCAAGAGATACCGACCAACTCAGAAACACCTAAGAGCAACCCTAGAGGCTAGGTTTTTATCGTTCTTCCTTTTAGCCTCTCTTAGGTCAATTCGACGCTTTTTTCACGATATGTTTTTTGTCGAATTGATCTAATCTTTGCTTAGAGATTTCATCCATGGTTCTCTAATGTTATTCTAAGCAAAGAATCACCATCGAAGCCTATACTTTCGTTACGGCTGAGATTGCGTCAAGGATTTGACGTGGCATCGTGGATTCGATGTGTTGAAGGCGTTTCGTGGATTTGAAACGTGTTGCTCATGGATTCGAGTGGCGTTCGTGGATTCGGACGTGTGCATTGGACCTGCAGTCGGTGAGCGCAAGATACAGAGAAGTTGAAGGAGGGGTTGGAATCCGTGGAGTCAGTAATCACCTTATAATCTTTCTATTCTTAGTGGATTGTTATTGCGTGTTGGTCCCGTGGGCTTTTTACTCCTTGTTGGAGTTTTCCCACGTAAATCTCGGTGTGTTATTTTTATTTTCTGCATTTATTTAAATTGCACTGAAATTTGGTTTTTGGTTATTATACCTATTCACCCCCCCTCTAGGTATTTGATAGAACCTATTTAGATCCTTGGGGATCCATAACCTACATTATACTGATTGGAGAAGGGGATATAAGGAAGAAGGTAGGGATAGAAGGATTACAAGTAAGCCCACTCCTAGGAAAGAAGTAAATGCTGGTATGAAAAGTTAAGTTAACCTACTCCTACATAAATGAAGAAGTCGGGGTGGTACTCGGCTTACGAGGTTGTTGAACCCTTTTCTTTCGATGGCTCAGGTATTTATACACAATTTGAATCATATTATTTGGCGCTAATTTGAATTATCGGTATAAATTGGGGAAAGTTATTGGATATTCAGCAACCACTTCCTTTTGAGTCGAATGCCCTTTGTTAGGATAGCAGACGCTTCTCTGTCCAGGTTCATCCCCTTGTCACTGTGCTAGAGCGTGATTCTCGGTGCTTTCCAGTACTGGGCGCGGCTCGCCGTTTCGGGTTAATTGCGGGATTCACTCCCAAATCTCACATTCCTTCCTTCCAAGATCTTTTCCTTCTCAGCTCGAGCAGCCGAAAAGCTATCTCCGACTTTCGCCTCCCTCGTCGCTTGACTGGGCGGTTTGATGTCCTTCTTTGGCCGAAGTTGACCTTGAATTAAAGTGATGGTCTTATTATCGGCAGCTCTTTTTCCTTGCTGATGCTTTCAGCCGATGATATTTGTCGCGTGCTATATTCTTATGCGACAAAGATCGGTCTCGATCGAGATGCGAGTCTCCTTCTTTTTACTCATTCTCCCGTCGGCTAATATCTGTCGGCCGATGGTATCCGCCACGTGTCACTCTCTTAAGGGGCGAAAAATTCGGTCTCAACAGTCATATAGTAATGTTCGGTTATTTTTAGTTCATATTATATTTGACCTTTGTGTGGGTTATGGGATAACAGATCTAAATAGAGGAAAAACCACCTAGAGGATGGGTGAATAGGTGTAAACAATTAAACTCAAAAATCTTTGCGTAAAAAAAAAATTCAATGCGAAAAATAAATAAAGTACGCAAGATTTTACGTGAAAAACTCTGTCACAAGAGTAAAAAACCACGGGACCGATAACAGTGTGAAATCCACTAAGATTAAACACGTACAATGTGATATACCGTAACTCTACGACTCAACCGTTTTTATACGCTCTGAGTAGATCATCTTCTCCGCTCGCTCCACAATGCGCCTCGACTCCACGATTTGCGTCCAACGCCGAATCCGCGACGTCCAACCGAATCCACGGTCTTCACCAATATAGCACGTATCAATCACACGAACGCGCCTCGCTCCGAATCCACGAAAGCGGTACCATCTTGAATCCACAAGGGTACGAGAATCCACACGCCGATTGTCCTTTCGAAAATCGTTGTTTTGTTTATTGGTGGTGATAATCAAATACTTAGATCAGATAGATAAACAAGGAAATACCATCTAAGTATTCATCAATTTGATTTTACAAGAAATAGAGAGTTTGAAAACCCTAGAATCAAATTAATCAATATAGACAAAAAAACATGAAATTAATCGTATTTTCCTTTCTTCTCTATATGTTGATTTTTCCTTTCGATTCCTTTTTAAAATAATAGAAATTTTGAAACCTTAGGAATCTTAGGAATTATCGATCGTACCCTAAAAGATGAAAGTTAGGGTTTATTTATAGGTTAGAAACCGTTTGGAAAGAGATAAGAATCAAAAACTGACTTAACAGACTTTTTTCCGCACGGCGGTCCGGACTAGATTTGGCTGATCTGGACTGTAGTCTTTTTCAGAGAATTTCCTTAAAAGATAGTTTGGGGTCCGGACTGGAGTGGCCTGATCCGGATTATTCATGCGATTGAACAAACACAGAGTTCGGGGTCCGGACTCAAAAGAGAATGATCCGGACTGGAGTTCCGCATGAACTAAACCATGTTTGGGGTCCGGACTGGATGGTCATGATCAGGATCCTAAACACTCAAAAAGTCCAATTTTTTTATTTTTATGCAATGAAGATTATTCAAGTATTTCTAAATTATAAGAATGTATTCGGATCACCAAAAATATTTAGTTAAGCATACATGATCCTTCTAAATCCATTCTTTTTGAGATTGATGTATGTGATCCACAATTCTTCAACTTCAATCTTCAAGACTCAAAACACTTCACGAAATATGCCAATACAAAAATCCTTAACACTTTAGGTCGGTTTCTTTTCTACATCACTTGGGCTACTGTTTGTCGCGGGACAAGGATTTGAATTTGATTATGTGATCGTCATGCTCATGGTGCTTGTCACGCACACCAGCAGTTTGGCCACCGCATAGGTGTACCTTTTCGGAGAGGTGGTCTGATTGACCCGTGATCCCTACGCGACTATTGTGTAAGGGGACCCCCTGCGGCTATTGCAGTTTCGCGGCTAGTGCGGTTGGGCTTGTTTTGCACCGGTTATTGAGTGGAATTATGACAGTACCTACGCGGCTACTACGTGAGGGGACTCCCTGCGGACATCGCGGTATCGCGGCTATTGTGATTGGGGTTGTTTGCACCGGCTTATATGGTGGGTATGTTGGATGACAGTGATGTACTATTACTTGTGGGATATTTTCAATAGCAACACGATTTCTGGTATGTTTTTGAAATACGGTTTAGTATTCTTTTGCTACTATAGTACTTTGCTTGCACTATGATTATAGTTGATATTTTTATCTTATCATAGTTATATTACTGACTCCCACCGTGTGATAGGTTTGGTCGGGAGTGGGGATTAGAATGGTGGTGAGGACGCTACCTAGTGAGATGTAGGTTTTTCTCGGTCAGGTAATTACTCTCCTTCTTTCTTTACTTGTCGGTTATTTCCATTATGGTCGGATATTTATGCATGTGAACATGGATATTGTGGATGGCATGGATGTTGAGACGGTCTTGTATTTCTATTAAATAAATTTGAGGAACTATGTTTTCAGTATGTAGTTTTATGGATGCGTCATGTGGACGCGGGGCTTTTAAAATATAAAAAAGATTTGCGAAAATATTTTTGAAAACGGAGTGTCGTGTAGATACTGTTTTTAAACCCTATAGATTTATTCTTTCAAACTTATGATGCGTCGGATGAGTATAGTTTTCAAATGAATGATTTTATTAAATATTCGCACTCTGTGTATGTGAATGAAATGTGGTTGATGTAATGATGTATATGTGATTGCGACGCCGTGCATATAGAGGAAAAATTCTATCCGTGTGTACAGAAAGATCATATATATGTGGCAGATCTGTACACGTATCAGAATGAGAAATCTTTTAAAAAATAAATAACTATTTCTATTTTAAAATTAATTTCGGAACATGACAGTTGCCTATAAATAGTGCATGCATCTATTATATTTGGTGCATTATCAACTCTTTCTTTCCGCATATTTCACGTTGAGTTTTAATTTTTTTTTCCTACCAATATGATAATTGAACATTGAACTAGCTATAGGATAAGATGAAAAAAAAAATGTTGAACCGTACACAAGCAATACTTTTGCTTCAAGAACTAAAATAGAACATTGGTATTTAAGTTCAGAAAGTAAAATAAAATGTTATTATTAGATATTTATACTTTTAAATGTCCAAATTAAAATTTGGAGAATGAAAATGAAAATTGGCCGAAAGTTTGTTGACTAGTGCAATTTATCCGATCTAACTAATTATTACAATAATTTTTTTTCTAATTATTTCAGTGGTCTCTACACCTAAATCTAGATGATAGAATTTTCTGCGACGAATATAAACAAAAGGAAAAAAGCTACGCACTAAATTAATAAATGTTATTTGATGTCCCGCAATCATGATTTTGGGGATTGGCACTTCTTTTTTATTGAAATGTAAATATACTTGGGATTTAATTGTTTAAAGTTTACTCCAAACACAACTTAAAACAAAAAAACTAATTAATTTGCTACTTGAGGAGAAGAGAGAGAGAGAGAGAGCCTTTAAAGTTGGTTGCCTTGACTTCCACTAACATCATATGAAAACATTAAATAAATCAAAAAGTAAGATACCCTTAACAGAAAATGTTCACGCGCTTGCCCCCATCCTGAGTCTAATTATTCCTTGTTATTATGTTTTCAGGAAAAAAAAAGAAAAAGAAAATATGCCAGCCCTTAATTAAATTAAAGTACACACATCCAACAAAAGATATATAATCATTCTCTTCTGCTAAATTTAGCTGCTAACTCTAGTCCCCACCTCCAAAACTAGGCTCTAATAATTTGGCCTATTTTTAAATTATTTCTTCCATAAGTATTTGTATTAATTTTACTAGTGCATTTTGTTTATATCTAAAATAGGTCCGAAATTTTAAAAAGAGAACTGAATTTGGTTGTAAAATTTTACTACCATAGTTTGTAATATCACATCAATGCTATATCTAATTAACCTCTATATATCTGACATTTATAAATGATTTAGAGCTAATCACTGTTATTTGGTTTACCAAATTCAGCAACTGTTCCCATTCTTTAACCCACCTCTTAATCAGTAAAATACAACAATATTAATTATATATTGAACATTATTTCTAAAGCTCTATATACCATGACCTACCTCACAACGTTCTCCTTGTACATATATAGCTGTCCCAACATTGCCTGTCTTTGAAGGGCCACCTCATTTCCTTATCTTTCCTTTGTTAGGGTTTTTCTTTTCTCCCTGCAAATAACTAGAACTATAATTTTACAAACAATATATGCATTTCCTTTCACCCTTGATTGATCTCTCACTTTTCTAACAATAACAATTGAATTTTGCTTCTTTATATTAAAAAAGTTGTAATCCAAGCTTCTTCCTCAAAGCCGTAACCCCACTACCTGAAGCTTCCTCCAAAGGTAGGGTGCCAGAATTCTGCGACGGTCTCAGTAGCAACTGGACAAGTGCTCGTAATCGGAACCAAACACAAACCTCGGCTTCTAAGGTCCTGTTTCGGTCCCTCACCATCGTTGGACTTCTCCAAACCCTAAAACATTAACTTATATAGACAAATTCTTCATTGTGTATGAAACTTATATTTAGTGTCAGTAATTAGTTCAGTGAGTGCAAGTTGAAGAGCTTAATTTGTACCTGCTGGTGCTGCGTGAGATCATCATTTTTCATATATGGTGTGCTCAAAACCTGCAGTTAAGAAACAGATATTAATTAAATACAATTCAATATCGGATATTTTTTTGATATATATATATATATATATATATATATATATATATATATATATATATATATATATATATATATATAACATGACATTAGTAAAGATACTTACACTCACTTGTTCATGAAGGAACTTAATGTACTCAATGGCTTCATGAAGAACTGATGCTGTATCAGTCTGAAATAATCAAGTTGGAAGGAAAGATTCAGCTCTATAAGTACTTGAAGCTTAATAAACATTTAATTGCAAACACAAAAGGATCAAGAACTTTTAAACCAACAAAGTATATCTTATATACATATAGAGAGAGAAAAGTGAGAGAGAGTGATCATTTAAAGGATATATGATGTACCTTTCCAAAAGGCGAAACCAGCTGTTGGAGTGCGGTGATTCTGTCCCCTAATTTCTCTTTCCTCACCTACATATCCAAACAATGAGCTCAAAAAAGCTATCATGAAAGCTTAGAGAGAAAGAACCAAAGAAGAACTTGAGATATCAAACTGCTATAGATTATAAAGATCTCAAGGGGATAGCGTCATACTTTAAAGGTAGGTAATGGCGACGGTGTCTCGATTCGAGGCTTTTTAAACGTGGGTTGATGATCATCACTACTGCCGCTTTTCTTTTTTGCAGATGAGCATGAGTCTTGAACTTGTTCCGAATTTAACTACATATATATGATTGCGAATTATATCACTAAATTGAGTTGAACACAAGTAAAACCCTAATTATCATAAACTATATATATATAAAAGAAAGTTCTATACCAATGATTTCTCCTTCACTATCAGATTATTACTGTAACTTGGTTTCTTCTGTGAGAAGAAGTGCGAAGGCACGGAAGGGTAAAACCCTGAACTCACTTCATTCATAGCAGTAGAAGAAGGGTTCCAAAAAGGAGTGCTATTGGAGAACTGCAACTGATTCTTTAATGGTGAAGGCTTAACCAACTGAGAGAATTTAGTCCATGAGGGCTGCAAAAGCTCACTGAAGCTCCCATGAGAAGTTGTAGCCATCGAACTAGGATGATTTAGATATTGGTTTCCATAAATCAAAAGTGGAGGATTCGTCTCGCCAGTGATAAGGGTTTGGAGCAATCTAGAAGGGCTTTCAAAGGAAGCGGAAGCTTCGTTATTTGAATTCAACTGATGTTTGTCCAGGAGGAAATGTTTGCCATGGTTAATCTCCTTGAATAAATTTGTGGAGGATTCCTCGACACCAACGGGAGCTTGATACGAGTCTATCAACGGTCCGTCATGCCAATAGTGCCTTTTGCTTAGGTCATCTTGGTGCATGGCTTGAATTCTTGTATCAGCTTTTCCGCTGCTGCTCCTTCATCACATATACAAAATACACCTAAATAAGAGTTCATATATATATGTATATATGTTGAGCATGCAACATATCATATAGATTTGGCAAGTGCAATTCTACAAAATTGAATCTTACACTTCATATTTTCGTTAAATTTCTCATACACCTTAAAGGTGAAGTAGGAATCTGCCGGAACCCTCAACCAAATAGATAATTTTCTCAAAAGAAAAAAAAAAAAGAAAGAAAGAAAAACTCCATATATATATTTTTATATCCCTCTCTAAACATATATACAAGAGAAAGAAGATCACTTACAGTAGGGTTTCAGTCCAGTTCATGGAGGCAGCTAAGTGGGTGTCTTGGAAGGTTATTGAGCTTCCGGCCGAGGCCGAGCCAGCGGACTCTTCACAGGACCGCGACTTGCTCTCACCCGCCGACCAACTGAAGGTCGACCCTCCTGCATCGATGTCGGCGATCGATGGTGAGGAGATCGCAATCTGACCATCGAGGCCGGCGCTGCTCCTCGCTGGGTTCATCCACCAGCTCCCACCTCCACTGCATATCCCTGTATGGAGATCATCAGCCATAATCCTCTCTCTCTCTCTCTCTCTCTCTCTCTCTCTCTCTCTCTCTCTCTCTCTCTCTTGTAGTCTCTCTCTCTCTGTAGTAGTAAAAATCTACTTCTCTCTTCTCCTGTTTAATTAGTATCTTCTCTTGGCTTGTTGTTCTCTTGTCTGGGGGAATTTGGTCTGAAGGAATAAGGGCAAGGATTGGGAAAGAAGAAGACGAATATATATGAATTGAAGCCCACCCTTGGGAGGTGGTGTGTGGCGGTTTGGAAATAGAAAACAGGTAGACTTGCTGAGCATCTGACCTTAGGAAAAGTGGAGAGGTGGATGGAGTAATTTTAACTTTTCTGGTTTAAAGGTTTTTTTGTTTTTTTGAATTATTGGGTTTTTGGTTTTTGAACATTTTTGAATTGATGCATTAACTTGCTTGAGTACAAAGGGATATGATGGAGTATCTTTACTTTTATACAGCCCAAAGTAGATTAGTCAGCTCCTTTCATGGGCCCTTGGCTTGCTTATCTTTCTACTTGTGCAATCCTTCTTTTTGTTCTTTTAAGAGCATGAGTGAGAAAAAGTGAGAAGGTGAAGGGGAGGTTTGTTTGCTCTTTTCTCTCTAGTTATAAATAGAATCATGTGTTATTAAGTTTGTTGTTCTTTTTTCGAATTAATTACTTATTAAACCCTTAAATTAATTTAGGTTAGATACTAAATTAGTTTCGTACACTGTCAAACTTCACAATTATTAGCCTATAGTTTACTAAATGTTAGTATATAATAATCAAGTCTTTTACTCTCTTTGTAATTTCAAGCTGTGAAATCTAATAAGTGCTTGTTTGGTTAGAAAAATAAAGTTGGGACAAAAGCACATATATGCTTCTTTATTTTTCGGTTTTATTGTGATAGGTAAGTGTGGTATTATTTATAAAAATAAATGATTATTTTTTAAATTGTACTTTCTCAGAATGTATAACATAATTTTTTTTGGCTAGAGAATAGCATGATTTTTATGGCATTAATGGTCAAAATTGTTGACGTGCACCAGCTAAAATATTTATCATGTGAATTGTGAGACGTGAGATTATTAGCTAGGTGCCCGTTTTTAAGATATATATTGAACCCTTTAAGCCGTGGCAAATGATTATTTATATAAATTGGGAGATGTCATTTTTGTTTGATTTTGAGATGAAAATTTACAAAAGGATTTGATTAGTCTTTCAAAAACTGGAGCTTGATTATTATATTAAATAAGTACTGAACTTCTACGTCAGGACTACAGATGTAACTAACCCTTTCTTTTGTGAAAGAATGTTCGTAGGCCAGCATTGTATTGATCTAAAAATCACAGCATGGCACAATGAATATTATATATATTTTGTAGAATTAATTTCACGTAAGCCACCCTGTCGATCTTCCGCTCCACCACCGAAAAAGAGAAAAAAAAAAAGTAAAATTATGCCATATATCGACCAAAATTAGTGGCCTGTTTACCTTCTGAAAGCTCAATTTTAAATTCTTTGTAGATTCAATTCACTTTTTTTTTTTTTTTTTTTTTTTTTGGAGAAAAAAATAGCACGCTATCCGCTTCATTCATAAAGTAATTGAACTAGACAACAGCAGTGAAACAACTCGGCCTTGTTAAAAAAATAAAAAATAAAAATAAATAAATAAAATAAAATAAAATATCTTTCCCATTCTTAAAACACTAAAAATTTCGCAGCTAGGTCACCCACTCCTCTGACCCCTACACTCCTCCCACAAATCATCTAAAATGTTGATCCAGGAGACCGCACGCAGGGGATCAGTCGAGATATTATGGAATGCCACATTATTCCTAATACACCAGACCACCCACCAAATAGTTTATAGTATGACAAGTTTTTTGTTAGCTCGTTCGGTGCCCTCTCGACCCATCCCATACTCCCAAACGCTTCTGCTCACATTCCCGCAAATAAGCTCTTCAGAGACCATCCATGATATGTATCTTGTGTAAACACACCCCGTAAATAAATGATCCGTTATTTCCGGTTCGGTGCCTCAGAGTAGGCACATTAGATTCCCCGTCCACCCTCTTTTAGCAAAATTGTCAGCCGTTTGGATTCGTCTTTTGAGTGCCAACCACACGAAAATCCGAACCTTTGTCAGCATGCGCAGGGTCTAGATTTTTAAGGAGCAGTTGTCCCTTTTGAGTAATGGATATCTCTTTCCTTTACCAAATATGATCATATGAAGTATTCTAATTAAGTCTATCAGAGCAAACAATATATATTATCTTTGTTAGAGAATAGAGTTCAAATAGATTAAATTAACAAATTACAAAACTATGTATTATAACCAAAATTAACTTCCAAAATTAGACAGGTATCCTAAAAGTAAAATGTTTAACTAGGAATTATAGATATGATTTTCAACAAAAAAAAAGAAAAAAAAACATAATCTTTTGACCATTTTAAAGTGATGAAAATGAATAGTGTTATTTGTTTTTTTTTTTTTTTTGAGATAAAGATAGTATGTTATGTAATACTAAATAAAACTTTAGATCGTACCTTTTGTCATGATTTTTAATTTTCTATACTTGATTGTAGACGACGGTTCTTCCTTTCGATTCGTCCTCGTGCGCAATCTGCAAAAAAAGCGGAAAGTTTCCTGTTTATTCCCTTATCCCCGGAGATGGAGCCGTCACAGGAAATTCGGATTATGGTTAGACTTCCCGTTATGTCATATATATATATATATATATATATATATATATATAACCTAATATAAGGATGTTTTAATCATGTCCGTCCATCAAGGATATGTCCAGATACATCCTAACCGATTGGATTGACTGTATCTTTAAAGATCGCCTTGAATAAATCATGTGGGTCACATCCAACATTCTCCCACTTGGCCTAGTGATATATTCAATACTGTATAGGCAATGTAAAACTTTATTAGGTACCCACCAAATTATACAGTCAAAATCTCCCATTCAACCAAGAAATAATAATACTTTGATCATAACGGTCATATTCAAAATGAACACTTCCTTCTATATATCAAAAGTATGTATTCCTTAATTAAATAACTTTATGAGTTATAATTATATGAACTTACTATAAGTTCAACTTAGAGTCCCACTTTAATGCACAATAATACTTTAATGTACAAATATAACTTTATGCGCATAAATGTGCAAAACAAAATGTTCTTATTCAAATAAAAAATAGTCACTAAAGTCTTTATACAAGAAGAAAAATTCAAACTGTAAATGAACTCAAGATACCCATACGATCTGTCACGCCCCAGGGTCAAAACTGCGACCCGGGCCAGCCAACAGATCCGCCGCCTATACGGAAAGTACCGTATAGACGAAGCATCTAACCTGCAAAAAATAATACTACAGCTATACAGATATTAGATGTTACGCCCCGGAGGTCTAAAGATAAGCGGAAAAGCGTATATATTTTTTTCTTTATAAATAAGTATCGACCTCCCCCCAGTGCGTGTCAGACCCGCCACATATACAAATTCGCGCTTCAATCGGACAGAGTCTCCTTTGTATATGCACGACGTCACATTTACAACAACAACACAACAACATTCTTTAACCACACAGTCATAGTGAACATAGGAAGGAAAGGTAATTTCAATCAATCACATCAAGAGTTAAACTACGGGTTTTGCAAACGGTGTCCACACGACACCCAGTTTTTGAAAACATTTACACATTCACACTAAAGCGGCCATATCTTTTTGAAAGGATAAATTCAGGGGTTTACCAAGATTGTGCCCACACGGTACTTAGTTTTGGAAAGTATTTTCGAAGCCATTTTGTTTGTTGTAAACTGTGCCGAATAAAAGTCCATAAAAGTATATCAAATCCACAGTGCTAACTAATTGATTATCCAACATCCCACATGATCCACATTCAAGCAAATTAAACTAACAGTTATACTGAAAAGAGAAATGAGATAAACCGAAACAGAAATAGCGTAACAAAGCCTCATACGGCTAAGGTCCTCTCGACGCAGCCTCAGCACCGTCCCAGCTATTACACCTAGTCGGACCTGTCACAGTATGAGAAGTCAGTGACAAATAAAGTAGATGTTTCAACAATTTACAATAACTTTAAAATAAAACAAGTACACCGGAATCTTTCGCTTTTCCACCTCATGTGTCCACCTCACTTGATTTAATTACAACTGGTACTTGTCGGGGAGTCGACGATCTCCCCTCGTGCACAATTACTTTACTTACGTGATGCTTTTAACCCCTTCACGGAGCTAGTGCGGTACTTTTAGCTATCGTGAAGAGGTCCCCACTAGCACCTACACAGATCGTGGGGCACACGGGTCATTCAGACCACTTCTCCGAAAAAGTACACCCATGCGGAGGCCAATCCGCCTGTGTACGTGCAGCATCCAAAAACATGATAGCCGAAACTGGTGTGTATGATCACCGCGACATTTAGTCGCCACAGTTAATAACAGAAGATCCGGTACATAATTATGCGAAAGGTTAAATCAAGTTAAAACATCAAATCTACTTTATTAGGCAGATTATTACACTTTTTATGATGACATATTGCACTTATTGCATGAGTACCCACCTGGTTGCGGGAAGATCGGAGCACTAGGACCTAAAGAAGTCCCCAAAAACGATAGTTAATAAAACGCACTAACACTGCGGAAACGGAAATCCAAAGCCAACTCCGCGACGAAAAACCCAAAAACGACGCTTCCACGACACTTCACGGCGCCCCGTGCGGACGCCGCCGCCCGCGGATGCCCCGCGCGGCTCGAAACCGAGCGGTGTGCGTCCGCGGGCGGCGCCCGCCTACCCCGCGGGTGCCCCGCGCGGTGCAAGGCCGCGCGGCACGCGCCCTCGGTGGCGCCCGTGCGGCGCCCGCGGTGGCGCCCGTGCGGGGCCCGCGCGGCACACACCCGCCCGCGGGCACCCCGCGCGGCGCAAGGCCGCGCGGTGCGTGCCCGGGTCGGCGCCCGTGCATTGCTGCCCGCCCGCGGGCGCCCCGCGCGGCGCAAGGCCGCGCGGCTGCGCTCCCGGGGGCGGCGCCCGCGCGGCGCGGGGCCGAGCGGTGCGCTCCCGCGGGCGGCGCCCGCGTGGCGTCCGCCCGCCCGGGGGCGCCCCGCGCGGCATGTATGTCACGCCCCCGGGGGTTTTTGAGTCCTTTGAAGCGGAAAATCGTGCCAATTTTTTTTCTCATAATAAGGTAACTTAACTTCAACCCCGGTGCGTGCCAGACCGCCACATACACAAATTCACTCTGTCCGCGGACAGAGTCTCCTCTGCATATGCACGGCGTCTCATTTACATCATTTCATTCATTCACAATAATCATACAACACACACCAACCAACAACCATACGGTAGACATACACCATATTCAGAGTTAAATCGTTTAACTAAAGCATGTCATTTGAGCGGCTTCAATGTTTGGAAAGGATAAAACCCAGAGTTGTAAAATCCGTGCCCACACGGCACCTCTTTTTAGAAAACGTTTTCGCAAACCTTTATCTCATCATAAAACATGCCGCAATTAAAAACACTACTAAAAGTATCACATAAAGCCACATCTCATCCACAGTGCTAACTAAAACATGCCCACATGTGAAGTAATCCACAAGCGAAATTAGAAGTAACCTAAAGAGGAAATGAGTTATATATACGATAACCAAGAGTCCGACTACGATCCTCACGTCGCAGTCCCACCGCCGTCCCGGCTAACGCACCTAGGGAAACCTGTCACGGAGTGGGTAACGTCAGTGACAAACAAAGTAGATGTCTAATAATATTAAGAAAGGAAGAACGAACCGAATACACCGAGTACACCGTAACCTTTCGTTAAACCCCTGTGCATATATTAAACCGGGCACCAACCCCGGATTAATTGTTAATTAAATTGGGCACCGACCCCAGAGTACCTGTCGGGGAGACTAAAGTCCCCCCTCGTGCACAACACCTTTTTGATGCTATAACCACTTCACGGGGCTAGTGCGACCCCTATAGCAGCCGTGAAGAGGTCCTCACGGCACCCACCCCTTTGTGAGGCACACGGGTCAAAAAGACCACTTTTCCGGAAAAGTACACCATGCGGTGGCCCGATCCGCCAGTGTACGTGCAGCATCCGAAACCGGATTGCCAAGAATGGCGTGTAATGAGCACCGCGACCGCAGCCGCTTAATTTATCAGATATTTATCAATTAAAAGAAAGGTTAACTGTCCATCTACTTTGTTAGGTAAATTAAAGAATATTTTTAATGACATAGATGCACTTACAGCACCGGTTGCACACATCGCAACCGTACCCACCTTGTTGGAGAGAAGTCGGGTCACCCGAGCCCTTCGCACTCTCCCGCTGCGCACCCGGACCTATAAAAGTCCGCACGGACACTAAGGTCAGAAAGTATACTAACTTATCGCAACAGAAAATACCCCACATTAAATATATTAAAGTCCGGCACCGTCCCGCTGCCCACGGAACCCCCCCCCCCCCCCTCGCGCAACCGTCGCCGCCCGTCGGAGCCGCGCGCGGCGCGGCCCCGCGGGCGGTGCGCGCAAAGTGCCCCGCACGGTGCCCGCACGGGCACGGGCCCGTGCGGCGCCGTGCGGGTTGCCCGCGCGGCGCCCCGCGCGGTGCCCGCGCGGGGCCGCCCGCGCGGCACCCCGCGCGGCGCCCGCGCGGGGCCGCCCGCGCGGCACCCCGCGCGGGTGCCCGCGCGGCGCCCGCGCGGGCCGCCCGCGCGGCACCCCGCGCGGGTGCCCGCGCGGCACCCCGCGCGGGGCCGCCCGCGCGGGTGCCCGCGGGGCGCCCGCGCGGGGCCGCCCGCGCGGCGCCCCGCGCGGCACCCCGCGCGGTGCCCGCGCGGGGCCGCCCGCGCGGCGGCCGCGCGGTGTCCGCGCGGCGCCCGCGTGGGTGCGACCCGCGCGGCGCCGTCCCCGCCTGCGGCGGAGCCCGGTCATCCGCGTGTGTTTCCCTTTTTTCCTCGCGCGATGCCCCCGTGGCACCGCGCGCCTCCTTGCCCGTTCCGTCCGCCCAACAAAATTACGATGACGGCGGCGGTGACGGGGGTGGCGGAGGAACTCTAGAATTTTACCAACTACGATAGGAAAATCCAGAAAAATTATTAAAAATTATTTTACCTATCGGAGATCGTCGGGAAGGTGTCCGGTCGCGTTTCTAGCCTTCGGATCGGCGTTTGGGACGATCGGCTCCCTTCCTTCTTCCTTCTCCTTCCTCCGGTTACGGTCCTTTTCTTTCTTTTTCGCTGGCTGGGGGTTTCGGTACGCACGAAAGAGGAGGGTTTGGGGAGGCGGAGAAATAAAAATAGGGTTTCGCTCGGTGAGCGGGGAATTAAATAATCCCTATGTTGGTTATATCCAATTGTAAACCCGCACCGTCAAAATTCCCTTTTTGGGTATTCCGATCCGATTAATTAATCCGCTAATTAATTAATCCCCACCGATAACCTATTTAGTTAATCGTTTGATTATTATCCCCACCGTCAATTCCCCAAATCTAATCGTTAATTTTATTTACGTACGTAGGAACCTATAATTTCCCGTTTCTATTTCTCAAGAAAATATCCGACGACGGGATATTTCTCACTTTAAATCCTGACCACCGATTATTTGATCACCTTTATCAAATAATCTTGGGAAATCAAATTCCCAGTTGGATTCTAATTACCCGGATATTTAAACCTCTATTATCCAAATCCCGGTCACCGATTATTTAATCACCTTAATTAAATAATCATGGGAAATAAATCCCCAATTTAAATATCCGGATTTTATCTCTTATTTAATCCGTGAGATAAAATCCCATAATTTAAATCCTTTAGTTTAAATATCCTGATTTTTATCCCTTTCCAATCTATGCGATAAAATCCCACCCATTTAAATCCCACAATTAATTTGTACGTAGGAGGATTTAAATTCCGTCACCGGATAATTAATTATTTGATTAATTATCCTTACGAGATAACCCACCTTATCTCTAACGGGTGCAAGATATTTTGCACGGTTTCCGATGCGCGACTAACTACCGCATCGCTAAGGGTCCCGTTCCGGGAGATCCCGGCATCGGATTTCGAATCCGATCGCACCGTCGGTCATCGTTTTTCGCGCTCTATCGCAGGAAAATATACACACTTGTCCCGGCCGACTTTTGAAAATTAAATAATTTTATTCCGCTTAAGGCCTAAGCGATTACATGTGAGTTCAAAAGTACCCCGAAGGGTCGGGTCACTACACCACTCACACTTTATAAAAAGTTTCGTCCCGAAACTTAAACCCAAACCTCACTAAAATAACTCGGGAAAACATTCCCTCATTTTTGATTCCAGTTCCCACGTCGCCTCGCGCTCTTCGTGGTTGCTCCACTGGACCTTCACATAGGGAATCGTTCGGTTGCGCAACTTCTTGTCCTCTCTTGCCAAAATCCGCACCGGCGTCTCCTCGACGCTCAAGTCCTCCCGCAACTCGATGGTGGAGGCATCCAAGGCATGAGAGGGGTCCGCCAGGTACTTTCGGAGCATCGAAACGTGGAACACGTTGTGGACTCGTTCGAGGTTCGGCGGCAGGGCCAAGCGGTACGCCACCGGTCCTACGCGCTCCAGGATTTCGAACGGTCCCACGTACCTGGGCTTAGCTTTCCCTTTATGCCGAAACGTCGGTTTCCTTTGGAGGGTGAAACCCGGAGCAGAACGTGCTCGCCCACCATGAATTCTAAGTCTCGGCGTCTGTTATCTGCATAGCTTTTCTGTCTGCTTTGGGCGGTCAGCAGCCTTTGTTTAATCAACGCACCTTTGCTTCGGTCTCCTCCACCAGATCTGGGCCCAGAACTTTCGCTCACCTAAGTCGTCCCAGCAAATTGGAGACCGACAGCGGCGCCCGTACAGCGCCTCGTACGGCGCCATCTGAATACTGGCCTGGTAGCTGTTATTGTAGGCAAATTCCACCAGGGGCAAACACCGTGCCCACCCTTCGCCCAAGTCCAGAACGCATGCTCGAAGCATGTCTTCCACAATCTGTATCACCCGCTCCGATTGCCCATCGGTCTGCGGGTGAAAAGCTGTGCTGAAGTGCAACTTGGTTCCCATCGCTTGTTGCAAACTTCGCCAAAAGTTCGACACAAAACGTGTGTCTCTGTCCGACGTGATGGATGTTGGTACACCGTGCAACCTCACTATCTCATCGAGGTACGTTTGCGCCAGTCGTTCCCGGGTCCACGTCGTGTGTATGGGCAAAAAGTGGGCCGATTTCGTCAAACGGTCCACGATCACCCATATCGCATCGTGTCCCTGTGGCGATCTCGGGAAACCGGTCACAAAATCCATGGTAATCATGTCCCATTTCCACTCGGGCACCGGTAAAGGTTGCAATTTTCCCGCCGGCCGTTGATGTTCGGCCTTCACCCGTTGGCACACCAGGCAGTGTGCCACAAATCGCGTCACGTCTCCCTTCATTTTCGGCCACCAGAAGGTTTGCTTGACGTCTTTGTACATCTTGGTTCCCCCGGGATGCGCCGCATACGGGGCGGTATGCGCCTCCCGTAGGATCTCCTCCTTGAGTTCCGGTAGATCCGGCACGCAGATTCGTCCGCGAAATCGTATCGTGCCGTCGGAGTCCACTGTAAAGTCGCCCTCCTGGTCGGCGGTTATTCTACTCCGCACCAGCTGGAGCTGATCATCAGTCGATTGGCCTTCGAGAATCCTGTCCAGCAAGGTAGGTCTGACCACCAGTGTCAGAAGTTGGGCGACTGTCCCTGCGGGCACCACCTCTAGTTTCATTCGCGAGAATTCCGCAATTAGGCTATCCTGCTGCGTAATGGCGCTTACATCCGCTTCCGCGGCCTGCCCTTTGCGACTCAGGGCGTCGGCCACCACGTTGGCCTTTCCCGGGTGGTAGTGGATCGTTAAGTCGTAATCCTTTAATAGCTCCAGCCACCGCCTTTGTCGCAGATTTAGCTCTCTTTGGGTGAAAAGGTACTTGAGGCTCTTATGATCTGAGTACACATTGCAGTGCGCCCCATACAGGTAGTGCCTCCATAGCTTGAGGACAAACACCACCGCTGCGAGTTCCAAATCATGCACGGGGTAATTCCGCTCGTACTCCTTGAGCTGCCTTGATGCATAGGCTATGACCTTTCCCCGTTGCATGAGTACTCCACCCAATCCATTTCGCGACGCGTCGCAATACACTTCGTAATCCTCCCCAGGCTCTGGCAGGGCGAGAATCGGAGCTCGCGTCAACCTATCCTTAAGCTCCTCGAAGCTTTTCTGGCACTTATCCGTCCAGATGAACTTTTCCCCCTTCCTTGTCAAGCGGGTTAAGGGGGTGGCTATCTTGGAGAAGCCCTCCACGAAGCGCCGGTAATACCCGGCTAATCCAAGAAAGCTTCGAATTTCCGTCACCGTGGTCGGTCGGGGCCAGTCCGTCACCGAATCTATCTTCTTCGGATCCACCGCGACTCCAGCCGCCGAGATTACGTGCCCCAAGAACCCGACCTCTCGGAGCCAAAACTCACACTTTTTGAGTTTGGCGTAGAGTTTCTGTTCCCGTAGGGTCTGGAGGACTGTGCGCAGGTGTTCTTCATGTTCCTCATCGGTACGCGAGTAGATGAGGATATCGTCGATGAAGACCACCACGAACAAGTCCAGGAAGGGTTTGAATACCCTGTTCATCATGTCCATAAACACTGCCGGGGCATTTGTGAGCCCGAACGGCATTACCGTAAACTCGTAATGGCCATAGCGAGTACGGAAAGCCGTTTTGGGGATGTCCTCCCCCTTGACCCGGACCTGATGATAGCCCGACTGCAGGTCAATTTTGAGAACACCGTCGCCCCCCGTAACTGGTCAAATAGGTCGTCGATCCTTGGCAGGGGGTACTTGTTCTTGATCGTCGCCTTATTTATCTCCCGGTAGTCGATGCACAACCGGAGACTTCCGTCCTTCTTTCTCACAAACAGGACGGGCGCGCCCCAAGGTGACGCGCTTGGTCTGATGAAACCTTTGTCCAGAAGGTCCTCCAACTGTGCCTTGAGTTCCTTCAGCTCCGCGAAGGCCATCCTGTACGGTGCCTTGGTGATGGGCTTGGTGCCGGGGAGCAGTTCAATTGGAAAGTCAACCTCTCGTTCCGGCGGCATTCCCGGTAGCTCTGCCGGAAATACGTCCGGGAATTCCCCTACTACGGGAATTTCTGTGGGTGAGGGGACGGGTCGGGTAGTTAGATCTACCGAGGCCAGATAGGCTACGCACCCGCCCTCCATCAATTTCCTTACCACGGGACCGCTGAACCTGGTCTGGGGAGCGGCCCCGTGCTGCATGACAGCCCATCGGGTTTCCGGTTGCAAGGCATAGGGCGAATCCTATTTATTCCCTGCATAGCCCTCTATGGGCCCCGGACCCACCGGATTTTCTAAACTTCGAAACCGCCCACGCGCTTTGGCCGGGGAAGGTTTCGCCTAACGCCTACTGATCCTAGTGAGGGGAAGAGAGAGAGTCTAACAAGTGTATCTGGCTAGGGTGTAGTCGGCTGTAGGAAGGGAGAAGAATAAAAGATCGAACGATAATCACCTGCTGTCACTAAGTCTGGGACGCCGCATCCCCTGCCGCAGTGTCCCGGGGAGTCCGCCCGCAGTCCCTGGGCCAGCGTCGCACGGCGTGCTGGGGGAGAGTCTTAACGTCCGAAGAATCTGAGGAGTCCGAGGGGTCTGATGGATCTGAGGGTTCCCGGTTGTCGGGCGGGTTCCTTGGCTGAGCGGGAACCGCAGCACTGTCTGGTTCCTTCTGTGGCGGTGGCGTAGGGGCGGCGGCGGCGGGCCTCTGTGGGCAAGCGTCACGAATGTGATCCGGCAACCCGCAGTGGTTGCAATAATGGTACCTCCATGTGCACTCCGCTACCGAGTGAGCACCCTGGCAAATCACGCACGGTCCCTGGGGTGGTCTCGCGTCCTCTGCTGGAGCCTGTCCTTCCTTCCGCACCCCCTTTGGTGGTCCCCCTCCTCGGTCTTCTTGGGCGGGGTCCCCTCGGGGAGCGGGTGTAGCAGTCTTTTCCGTCCTCCTTGCTCGCGGCGCCGGGGGCCTGGTGACCCCCGGTTTCCAAGGGCAGTCGTATCGGTTATGGCCCGGCCTGCCACACCGATAGCAGTGATCATACCTCCACGGACACTCTGTTACCTGGTGCGTTCCTACGCATATAGGGCAAGGTCTCCCAAGCGGTCTGGGTTCCGCCCTCGCCATCCTTTCGAAGTCGCTCTCTGTCCTCGGGCGCTTGGATAGCGCTCTTGCCGTTCTTACGTAGTCGCTCTCTGCCCTCGGGCGCTTGGGTACTGGGCCCTCCGTCGGACCCGGATAGGCACCCCTTTCTCGCGCACGCATCTCGGCTAATTCCTGCTCTGCTCGCAGGGCCATCATGACTGCCTCGTTGAAGGTGGGGAACTCTGCTGGCGGTCTTCCCCAACGGATATCGGTCCTGGCGCCCCGCTGGGCGTGGTCAGCGCCCTCAAAATCTCGGATCAGTAGACCCAGTCGCTCTGTAAGGGTCAGCATGTGTCCTGCGATATCACGCAGCTGGTTCAGGAGTAAACGGTTGGCTGCCGCTGCGGGATCCATCTGCTTGTCAAGAAACGATTAGTACTGGGTGGCCGAACACTGGCCGTCGGCTGCTGTAGACAAAGAAACCGTGTCAATCCTATGGTTACAACCCTAGCACACCGTTTCACGAATTCACCTATGTTACGTCCCCATTTCCCCGTACTCTCACGTACTACACCTATACCTTGGTTATCTCATTTCCAACTTGCTTGTGGCTCCTAGCACTGTGGACACAAAACACGTCTACTATGGTTGTGGTTGTATTTCTCTGATACCATTTAATCTGTCACGCCCCCGGGGGTTTTTGAGTCCTTTGAAGCGGAAAATCGTGCCAATTTTTTTTCTCATAATAAGGTAACTTAACTTCAACCCCGGTGCGTGCCAGACCGCCACATACACAAATTCACTCTGTCCGCGGACAGAGTCTCCTTTGTATATGCACGGCGTCTCATTTACATCATTTCATTCATTCACAATAATCATACAACACACACCAACCAACAACCATACAGTAGACATACACCATATTCAGAGTTAAATCGTTTAACTAAAGCATGTCATTTGAGCGGCTTCAATGTTTGGAAAGGATAAAACCCAGAGTTGTAAAATCCGTGCCCACACGGCACCTCTTTTTAGAAAACGTTTTCGCAAACCTTTATCTCATCATAAAACATGCCGCAATTAAAAACACTACTAAAAGTATCACATAAAGCCACATCTCATCCACAGTGCTAACTAAAACATGCCCACATGTAAAGTAATCCACAAGCGAAATTAAAAGTAACCTAAAGAGGAAATGAGTTATATATACGATAACCAAGAGTCCGACTACGATCCTCACGTCGCAGTCCCACCGCCGTCCCGGCTAACGCACCTAGGGAAACCTGTCACGGAGTGGGTAACGTCAGTGACAAACAAAGTAGATGTCTAATAATATTAAGAAAGGAAGAACGAACCGAATACACCGAGTACACCGTAACCTTTCGTTAAACCCCTGTGCATATATTAAACCGGGCACCAACCCCGGATTAATTGTTAATTAAATTGGGCACCGACCCCAGAGTACCTGTCGGGGAGACTAAAGTCCCCCCTCGTGCACAACACCTTTTTGATGCTATAACCACTTCACGGGGCTAGTGCGACCCCTATAGCAGCCGTGAAGAGGTCCTCACGGCACCCACCCCTTTGTGAGGCACACGGGTCAAAAAGACCACTTTTCCGGAAAAGTACACCATGCGGTGGCCCGATCCGCCAGTGTACGTGCAGCATCCGAAACCGGATTGCCAAGAATGGCGTGTAATGAGCACCGCGACCGCAGCCGCTTAATTTATCAGATATTTATCAATTAAAAGAAAGGTTAACTGTCCATCTACTTTGTTAGGTAAATTAAAGAATATTTTTAATGACATAGATGCACTTACAGCACCGGTTGCACACATCGCAACCGTACCCACCTTGTTGGAGAGAAGTCGGGTCACCCGAGCCCTTCGCACTCTCCCGCTGCGCACCCGGACCTATAAAAGTCCGCACGGACACTACGGTCAGAAAGTATACTAACTTATCGCAACAGAAAATACCCCACATTAAATATATTAAAGTCCGGCACCGTCCCGCTGCCCACGGAACCCCCCCCCCCCCCCCTCGCGCAACCGTCGCCGCCCGTCGGAGCCGCGCGCGGCGCGGCCCCGCGGGCGGTGCGCGCAAAGTGCCCCGCACGGTGCCCGCACGGGCACGGGCCCGTGCGGCGCCGTGCGGGGTTGCCCGCGCGGCGCCCGCGCGGTGCCCGCGCGGGGCCGCCCGCGCGGCACCCCGCGCGGCGCCCGCGCGGGGCCGCCCGCGCGGCACCCCGCGCGGGTGCCCGCGGGCACCCCGCGCGGGTGCCCGCGCGGCGCCCGCGCGGGCCGCCCGCGCGGCACCCCGCGCGGGTGCCCGCGCGGCACCCCGCGCGGGGCCGCCCGCGCGGGTGCCCGCGGGGCACCCCGCGCGGGGCCGCCCGTGCGCCGCCCCGCGCGGCACCCCGCGCGGTGCCCGCGCGGGGCCGCCCACGCGGCGCCCGCGCGGTGTCCGCGCGGCGCCCGCGTGGGTGCGACCCGCGCGGCGCCGTCCCCGCCTGCGGCGGAGCCCGGTCATCCGCGTGTGTTTCCCTTTTTTCCTCGCGCGATGCCCCCGTGGCACCGCGCGCCTCCTTGCCCGTTCCGTCCGCCCAACAAAATTACGATGACGGCGGCGGTGACGGGGGTGGCGGAGGAACTCTAGAATTTTACCAACTACGATAGGAAAATCCAGAAAAATTATTAAAAATTATTTTACCTATCGGAGATCGTCGGGAAGGTGTCCGGTCGCGTTTCTAGCCTTTGGATCGGCGTTTAGGACGATCGGCTCCCTTCCTTCTTCCTTCTCCTTCCTCCGGTTACGGTCCTTTTCTTTCTTTTTCGCTGGCTGGGGGTTTCGGTACGCACGAAAGAGGAGGGTTTGGGGAGGCGGAGAAATAAAAATAGGGTTTCGTTCGGTGAGCGGGGAATTAAATAATCCCTATGTTGGTTATATCCAATTGTAAACCCGCACCGTCAAAATTCCCTTTTGGGTATTCCGATCCGATTAATTAATCCGCTAATTAATTAATCCCCACCGATAACCTATTTAGTTAATCGTTTGATTATTATCCCCACCGTCAATTCCCCAAATCTAATCGTTAATTTTATTTACGTACGTAGGAACCTATAATTTCCCGTTTCTATTTCTCAAGAAAATATCCGACGACGGGATATTTCTCGACTTTAAATCCTGACCACCGATTATTTGATCACCTTTATCAAATAATCTTGGGAAATCAAATTCCCAGTTGGATTCTAATTACCCGGATATTTAAACCTCTATTATCCAAATCCCGGTCACCGATTATTTAATCACCTTAATTAAATAATCATGGGAAATAAATCCCCAATTTGAAAATCCGGATTTTATCTCTTATTTAATCCGTGAGATAAAATCCCATAATTTAAATCCTTTAGTTTAAATATCCTGATTTTTATCCCTTTCCAATCTATGCGATAAAATCCCACCCATTTAAATCCCACAATTAATTTGTACGCAGGAGGATTTAAATTCCGTCACCGGATAATTAATTATTTGATTAATTATCCTTACGGGATAACCCACCTTATCTCTAACGGGTGCAAGATATTTTGCACGGTTTCCGATGCGCGACTAACTACCGCATCGCTAAGGGTCCCGTTCCGGGAGATCCCGGCATCGGATTTCGAATCCGATCGCACCGTCGGTCATCGTTTTTCGCGCTCTATCGCAGGAAAATATACACACATGTCCCGGCCGACTTTTGAAAATTAAATAATTTTATTCCGCTTAAGGCCTAAGCGATTACATGTGAGTTCAAAAGTACCCCGGAGGGTCGGGTCACTACAATGTAGCCACGCGGTACGCGCCCGCGGGCGGTGCCCGCCCGCGCGGTGCCCTAGCGGCGCCGCGCATCGTCCGCTCGCGCGCGCGGTGCCCTAGCGGCACCGCGCGTCTTCCGCCCGCCCGCGCCGTGCCCTAGATCATGCGGCGGCGGCGGCGGGGCCGGCGGCGACGACGGGGGTGGAGACGGCGATGGAGACAACGAAAAAGACACGAAAAACCCCAATAACGCAACAAAACAAAATCTACTTGCCGAAAATCCCGACGGGGAAGTCGACCGATCGCTCTTCTAATTCCGGTACGTTGTTCGGGGTGATCGGATTCCTCCGTCTTCTTCCTCTTTCTTTCTTTTTCCTCCTCCGGCTAGGGTTCCGCCTTTTTCTTCTTTTCTGCCGCGTTCGTTCTCTCCGACTAGGGTTTCTCTTTTTGCAAAAAGTGGGATTTCTCCTTTTCGTACGTACAATTAAATCCCACCCTTTTAATTTCTGTCTCCGATTAATTAATTCTTTAATTAATTAATCCTACGGGATAAACCCACATTTCCTCGTAAAACGTACAGGATATTTTACACGGATTCCGATGCACGTTAAGTCACCGCAACTCTAAAAACCCTGTTTCGGGAGATCTCTGCGTCGGATTTCAGATCCGATTGCACCGTCGGTTTTCGTTTTTCGTGCTCTTTCACAGAAAAATACTCATGCAACACACCGACCGACTTATAGAAACTCAATAATTTCGATCCACTAAAAGGGGTACTTTATTAGAAGGAGGGTAAAATATCACTAAAAAGTCGTGTCATTACACCACTCACACTGTAGTACCCCGAACCCCCATGCAGCTTTTTCCCGTGAATCCACTGTTTAGACACCTGTTGATGGTGTATCTGGCCCATAGTGCATCAAAGGGATGCCACCGATGGACCCTGTGAGCTTTGGTTAGCCGTTTTGGCCTTCGGCTGCTTTTGCCGAATTTTAGAAAAGGATTTAGGCCAAACGGAGGATGGATTTGGATTCAGCGCGGAAAAACACTTGAGATTGGCTTTTTGTTTGCCCAATTCTGAGTCCGGATGTCCAAAAGCGGACTCCCGGAAGTTTTGACAGTTTTTGGCGCTTGCGGGAGCCTCCGGCAAATTTTGGAGGCGGAATTTGGCAAAACGGACCTCGTTTTTGGAATCAGCGCGCGAAAACGGTTAAGATGGGCTATTTACTTGTCGTTTTTGAGCCTGCGGGTACTGTTCACGCCGGAACAGTGTTTCCGGCGATCGCCGGCGGCGTCTGGCGGCGGCGGGCAGCGCCGGCGGGCGGCGGGCGGCCTCGGGCAGGCGGCAGGCGGCGGCACGCGGCGCGGGCAGGGCGCGGGCAGGCGCCAGGGCGCGCGGTCAGGTGCGCGGTCCACCGCGGGGGTCGTGCACCAGGGCGGTGCCACGTGGCGTCGTTCGGTTGGTTGGTTCACTGCGCGCGGTCCACTGACTTGGCGGGTGCACGGTGGACCGAGGGGTGCCCACGTGGCGGCTCGGGATTGGCGGGTCTTGGTGCACGCGGTCCACGCGAGTGGTGGAGACGGTGACCGGGGCAGGTGCCGTACGACCCGGGTCAGCCGGGGACGTGCGCGGTGCACGGCGCACCGTGCACGGTGCACGGCCTGTCGGGGCCACGTGGCGCGCCCCCGTTGGCTGGCGCAGGTGCGCCGGGTGCAGCGGGGTCCGCGGGCTAGTTGGGCTGGGCTACGTGGCCGGCCCAGGGGATTTCGGGCGTGAACAGTAACGGGCCGGCCCGTTACTGTAGCAGCCCGAAATCTGGGGAGCGCCCGAAAGTGGGGACATAGATGGAATTACTTGAATTGTTTTTCAGCCTATATAAATAGTTCAACCCGAGCCTCCTTCTTTCTCCCTTATCTCCCAAACCGAGCCTCTTCAGCCCAAGCACATTTCAAGCAAAATCTTCATCTCTAAGTCCTGGATCTCCCTGCCAAGTTTCAAGAGTTTTGGAGGCACGAATCCCGAGGTTCCCCATTTTACGGTGCGGCGCGACGTTGCTTCCTAGTGTTCTTCTTCGGCGCAGCGATCGTATTTTTGCTCCCCTGGGCTACCCCGACATCATTTTCCTGCGATTCTTGGACCAGTAGACTCCTAAGAGGTAGGACTTCATCTTTCGTTTTGGTCGCGCTTTCCCGTTTCGAGGTTTTGGCACGGTTTTCGAGGCAGTAAGTGACCCCTCTTTCTGTATGGAATTCCTTGACAGCAGCGGAGTGTTTCGGCTATATCTTTGCGCACGAGCGTCCGACGGAAACGAGCTTATACAACTTTTTCATCTACGGATCGCAAGGAACGCGCTCGTATTTTTATTGGATTTTTGTGAATTTTCTTTCGAGGTGAGAATTAATGATTTCTCTGTGAACAGTAATCAGCCCTTAATCCAGATTATTGTATGAGAGTGCCCTCTTGCCGAATTTTTATCTGGACTTACCGAACTCCGATTTGGACGTGCAAGGTACCGTTTCGAAGCTATCGACGCAAGGATCGCCGTGATATTTTTATTGGAATTTTCTGGGCAATTTCTGCAGGTGATAATTAAGCAGTTCTGAATTCGAGGTTGTATGTGATTAAGTGCTGAATTTGGGAGTCTAGTGTAATTAGTGGATTTCTTGATGTACCAGGAATGTTCGGGTGTGCTGAAATTGTGGGAGCGAGGATTTGGAATTTTGGTATTTTCTGACTGTACGAGTTTGGACAGTTGCGCTTCAGGTGGGTGGTTGTTGTACTCCTCTCTTTGTATGCCCACTAGGAATATCAGAGTACCCTCGTTATGACAATGCTAAATGTGTTGATTGGTAGACTTGCATGCTCTAGGGAATTGATTATTGGTTATCAGATCTCTAATAAATTATTGTTAGATTAATCACTTGAGTTAATCGCTTATTGAAACTGATGTTTGTTCATGTGAGACGGTCACCCTAGCTTATGTCACTTCAAACTGTTTATACTTAGGAACTGGACAAAATATTGGAACACTGCATGATTAAATTGGTCACATAATTATTGTCATCTTTTACTGCTACACTATTTTGGGACTTGACTTAGGAGAAACCATGCTTTCGCTCTTTTCTTCTTCCATTGTTGATACTTGCGGCTTAGTCGCTCAGGTTCGAGCGTCTGTTAGACAGTGTAGTCAGGTATTGGGGTTTTGGACAGGTTAGGGGTATGGCAGGGTGTTGCGGCGACCACGGATCTTGGGTGGTTGACCGGTTTGTACTATTGCATCAGATTGGGTGTTTTGGGGATCGGGCTTTCTTTAGTGGAGGGTTATTCCCACTTCGTGAGTCTCGATCCAGTCCTGCTATTATGAGACAGTGGTTACAGAGATGCTTGATACAGTGATATTTTACTCGTGTGGGTCGCTCCCCTCGAGTGCCACTCCGGAGTAGGCTTTCCACGGTGCAGAGCGCCGGGCACCATGCTGCTTTCCACGGTGTGAGCGCCGGGCACCATGCTGGTTTCTTGAGTTCGACAGCAGAGCAGGCAGTGCCAGTGTTCACTGGCCGTCAGATTGGGTCATTATGACAGGCTTCTTGATTCTGATGCATCACTTTCTCCATCCTTATTGGTTGGTCATGTAGAGGCATATTAGGGATAGCACTTATCAGTTGCTTCATTTATCTGCATCCCCTTTTCTCTTCTTTCCCTTTTTGCCTCTGAGCACCTGGTGGGCATATCTGAGCTGAGGCTTTACCCACTAGGGGAGGCTACTGTTTATAGTAGTACTTACCCCCATTGTTTTTCTTGTTTCTTTCTTTTCCCTTGTTTTGCAGAGTCCTCAGTGGGAGTTGCTGGGCCGTCAGCAACTGATCGAGGTAAGCGAATTGCGGACTAGATAGAGAGCCACCGAGGGTCGTAGCTGGAGATTTTGGGTACCAGGACTTCTCAGACAGTATTTTATATTTCTTTTTGGGGACTGGCTTCTGCCAGCTGTTGTATTATAGTTGTGAGCTGGGAGAGACATCTGTATTTTATTTTACTGTTGTACCTTTTACTTCCAGCATCTGTCTGAGATACAGTAGTTTTATTTTAGCTCTGATTATTATGCTCTTTTATTATTATTTCTTATCTGAGCAGGTTACCGACGCTTCGTGTATGTGGGAAATACCGCATGCACGGCGGATCTGTGGACGGGCCCGGGTTCTGGTTTACACCCGGGGCGTGACAGATTAAGTTGGTATCAGAGCTTAGGGATAGGTCAGTTGGGACTTAGGAAACCCTAGGCTTTTGGACAGACCCTAGGATTATAGGGCGTGAGTGGCGTGACTTGTTGCGAAAGTCGGTGATTTTATTGTTAACTCTTCCTGTGAGTGAAGAGGGATCGACATAGTCTATTTCTGTTGAACCATTATGTTGGCTGCAGACAACATAAGGTTACAGAAATAGGGGGATGTCTTTTGACTTTCGCCAGATTGGGTCGTGTGGGGTTTTGTTGCTGATGTTTGGTTTCTTGTGGCAGGATGCCTCCTCGACGTCGGATTCCCACCCGGGGTGTCCCTTCGCCCCCTGTTGAGCCAGAGCAGCCTACACCACCCGAGCTTACTGAGTTGAGGGCCTTGGTGGCCCAGTTGGCGGAGGGTCAGCGCCGCCAGGAGCAGAGGATTGAGCAGCTGCTTGCTCAGAGGGAGGCACCACCCCCAGCTGTTCCGGAGGTCCCTGTGCCTCTTGTTGCACCTTTTGTGCCGTCAGCGCCATCTTCGAGTAGCGGGGCTCCTGCAGCATTTCAGCCTTTGACTGCGGAGGAGGAGCGGGATTTTGCTGACAAACTCGCTGCGTTTGTTAAGCGGGGACCACCTAGATTCTCGGGGCGGGATGCTCAGCCCCGGGCTGTTGGGATTTGGCTTTCTGCGATGGAGAAGCTTTTTCGGGACTTCTTCATCGACCCGAAGTATCGAGTGCACATGGCGGTGCACTGTTTGGACGGAGATGCTGATTTTTGGTGGCAGCGAGTTGAGCCACTGGAGTTCCGGATCACCCGGCAGTTACCTTGGGAGGAGTTCAAACGGATGGTGTTGGACACCTATTTCTCTACCAGTGTGAAGAAGAAATTGGAGGACGATCTGAAGAATCTGCAGCAGGGCAATCGACCGGCCCAGGCCTATTTCCAGGAGTTCAGGGAGTTGCTGAACTGTGTGCCCTACGTCGCTCGTGACGGTCCGCACCAGGTTGAGTTGTTCGAGGGAGGCCTTCGTCCGGAGATTTTTACACTTGTGCATGCTCAGAGATTTCAGACCTTGGAGGCAGCCGCGGAGCATGCACAGTGGGTGGAGAGAGGCGATCAGGAGGTGGCCAGACGGAGGGCCGCGGTCGCGCAGAGTTCCGACAGGAAGCGACCAGCCCCAGAGGACGGGGGACAGGCCAGCTCTTGGAGACCGCCACGGCCGCCGCAGTCCCAGTCTTATGGCCGTGGGCGATCTGATAGGAGAGGGCCTGGGGGACCCCAGAGACCGCAGCAGCATCAGCAGCAGCACCAGCAGCAGAGATCGCATCAGGGGCAGCAGAGATCTCAGCAGCAGTCCTCGAGACAGCAGCAGCAGCAGCCGAGACAGCCCCGATCTTCTGACCGATGTATTTTCTGTGGAGGTCAGCATGCCGCCATTACTTGTGACCAGAGATGGGGTCGATGCTTCCGTTGTGGACAGCCAGGGCATGTGCGAGCTACTTGCCCCCTTTCTACTTCCTCGGCACCGTCATCGGCATCGGCTCCATATCCCCCTCAGCAGCAGCGGCCACCAGCTCAGCGGCCTTATGCTCCAGCGAGCAGGCCGTCCACTTCTTATCCTGTGGATTCTCGACCTCCAGCACCGAGCGGGCGGGTGTATGCCGCCCAGTTGGCGGATTCTTCAGCGGCAGACCAGGTGGTGGCAGGTATTATTCTACTCTTTGGCATTCGGGCTCGTACTTTATTTGACACTGGAGCATCGCATTCTTTCATTAGTCGAGCATTTGCATCACTTCATGGTCTAGAGATAGAGTCCTTATCTTGTGCATTAGAGGTGCGGATTCCTGATCACGTTTTGCATGTCGAGGAGCGTTGTTTGGCTTGCCCGGTGCAGTTGGGGCCTTGGATTTTGCCTGCAGACTTGCTTGTTTTGCAGCAGCTCCAGGATTTTGACTTGGTGTTGGGGATGGATTGGCTATCACGGTATTCCGCCACTATCGACTGCAGAGAGAGGACGGTGACTCTTCGCGAGCCAGGACAGGAGGAGTTCATCTTCAGAGGCTGCCAGAGCACGCTGTTCGCAGCGACCATTTCCTCGGCCAGAGCTAGGAGGATGATGAGTAGGGGTTGCACTGCCTTTTTGGCCACTGTGGTGGAGGTGCCTACGGCGGCACTGGGACTCGAGGATATCCCTATTGTCCGCGAGTTCCCAGATGTATTTCCCCCTGAGTTGACGACGATGCCGCCGGAGAGGGAGATTGAGTTCGTGATTGATGTAGTTCCTGGAACTGCACCAATCTCAAAGGCACCCTATAGGATGGCGCCAGCTGAGTTGAGAGAGTTGAAGGCCCAGCTTCAGGATCTTTTGGATAGGGGCTTCATCCGACCCAGTGTTTCTCCGTGGGGAGCGCCTGTGTTGTTTGTGAAGAAGAAGGATGGGTCACTACGGTTGTGTGTGGATTATAGGGAATTGAATAAAGTGACCATCCGGAACAAGTATCCCCTCCCCCGGATTGATGATTTGTTTGATCAGTTACAGGGAGCATCGGTGTTCTCGAAGATTGATCTGCAGTCCGGTTACCACCAGCTGAGGGTGAGGGCCGAGGACATCTCCAAAACGGCTTTCAGATCGCGGTACGGGCATTATGAGTTCACTGTGATGCCTTTTGGGTTGACAAATGCCCCTGCCGCATTCATGGACTTGATGAACAGGATTTTTCAGCCGTTTTTGGACCGGTTTGTGGTGGTGTTCATAGATGATATCTTGATCTACTCCCGCAGTGATTTGGAGCACGAGGAGCACTTGAGGACCGTGCTACAGCTTCTGCGAGAGAAGAAGCTGTATGCTAAGTTCAAAAAGTGTGAGTTTTGGCTTCGGGAGGTTGCTTTTCTGGGTCATGTGGTTTCAGCTGCTGGAGTGGCGGTGGATCCGGCCAAGGTGGATGCTATTCGAGATTGGCCGAGGCCGACGACTATCACTGAGGTGCGGAGCTTTCTTGGTTTGGCGGGCTACTATCGGCGTTTTGTGGAAGGCTTTGCGAAGCTTTCCTCTCCCCTCACTCGTCTGACCAGGAAAGGGGTTAAGTTTGTTTGGAGCGAGACTTGCCAGAGCTGTTTTGAGGAGCTGAAGCAGAGATTGATGACCGCTCCAATCCTTGCCCTCCCTGTTATGGGGGAAGGATTTGTGATTTACAGTGATGCCTCACATAGTGGTTTGGGGTGTGTGTTAATGCAGCAGGGTAGGGTAATTGCCTATGCTTCGCGGCAATTGAAGGACTATGAGAAAAATTACCCTACTCATGATCTGGAGTTGGCAGCAGTGGTGTTTGCTCTGAAGCTGTGGCGGCATTACTTGTATGGTGAGCATTGCGAGATTTATACTGATCACAAGAGCTTGAAGTATCTGTTCACCCAAAAGGAGCTGAATTTGAGGCAACGCCGGTGGTTGGAGCTGCTAAAGGATTATGATCTGAGTATCCTTTATCACCCCGGCAAGGCCAATGTTGTGGCGGATGCTTTGAGCAGGAGGACGAGTCTGAGCTTATTGATCTCGCAGCAGGCGCCGTTGGTCGAGCAGATGAGGCGATTACAGCTGGAGGTAGTATCCCCTGGGGTCTCTGCTAGACTCATGTCTATGGTCTTGCAGCCCACTCTGTTGGAGAGGATCAGGGACACTCAGAGTGAGGACCCCCACTTGACGAGGATCAGGACGCAGCTTCAGGCGGATCAGACAGGGGATTTTTCTGTGGATAGCTCGGGAGTACTGCGGTACAGGGACCGAGTGTGTGTGCCTATGGATCAGGAGATTAGAGATCAGATTTTGAGGGAGGCCCACCATACACCTTATACCGTCCACCCTGGAGGTACTAAGATGTATAAGGACCTCAAGGCACAGTTTTGGTGGCCCGGAATGAAGCGGGACATTGGGAGATTCGTAGCTCACTGTTTAACTTGTCAGCAAGTGAAAGCAGAGCATCGCGTTCCTGCTGGCAAGTTGCAGAGTCTTCCAATTCCCGAGTGGAAATGGGACCACGTCACTATGGATTTCGTCACTGGATTGCCGAGGGCGCAGAGCGGGGCAGATGCGATCTGGGTTATTGTTGACAGACTCACCAAGTCGGCGCACTTCTTGCCAGTTCAGATGACTTGGTCATTGGAGCATTTGGCACAGTTATATATGGATGAGATAGTGAGGCTTCACGGCATACCTGCTTCCATTGTGTCAGATCGGGACCCGAGATTCGTATCACGCTTTTGGGGGAGTTTGCATTCTGCTTTGGGGACTCAGCTCAGGTTTAGCACCGCTTTCCACCCACAGACCGATGGGCAGTCAGAGCGCACCATACAGACCCTCGAGGATATGCTTAGAGCGTGCGTTATGGATTTTGGAGGAGGGTGGTACCGGCACTTATCCTTGGTTGAGTTCGCGTACAACAACAGCTATCAGGCGAGCATCCAGATGGCTCCGTTTGAAGCGTTGTATGGACGCAAGTGTCGGTCACCCTTATATTGGAGTGACGTGGGTGAGAGGAGGACTTTGGGACCGGAGTTACTTTTGGAGGCAGAGGAAAAAGTCAGGATTATTCGCCGGCATCTTGAGACGGCCCAGAGTCGTCAGAAGAGCTACGCTGATACTCGACGGCGAGACCTGGAGTTTCAGGTTGGTGATCATGTCTTCTTGAAGGTCTCGCCCTCGAAAGGGGTCCGGAGATTTGGAGTACGGGGGAAGCTCAGTCCCCGCTTTATTGGACCCTTTGAGGTACTGGATAGAGTTGGTCCTGTGGCATACAGAGTTGCCTTACCCCCGCGCCTGGCCGGAGTTCATGATGTCTTCCACGTCTCAGCTCTGAGGAGATATGTTTTTGACCCGTCGCACGTGATTGACTTCACTTCGTTGGAGATCGGCGAGGACTTGGTCTACGAGGAGCGCCCGTTGCGGATTCTTGCTCGTGAGGTGAGGGAATTGCGCAATCGGGCCATTCCTTATGTGAAGATCCTGTGGAGCAATCATGAGGAGCGAGAGGCTACATGGGAGCTGGAGACAGAGATGAGAGATGCCTACCCCTTCTTGTTCGAGGCCGCAGTTTGAGGTACGTCTGCTTTGTTTATCTTTGTTTCGGGGACGAAACTTTTTTTTAGTGGGGGAGGGTGTAGTACCCCGAACCCCCATGCAGCTTTTTCCCGTGAATCCACTGTTTAGACACCTGTTGATGGTGTATCTGGCCCATAGTGCATCAAAGGGATGCCACCGATGGACCCTGTGAGCTTTGGTTAGCTGTTTTGGCCTTCGGCTGCTTTTGCCGAATTTTAGAAAAGGATTTAGGCCAAACGGAGGATGGATTTGGATTCAGCGCGGAAAAACACTTGAGATTGGCTTTTTGTTTGCCCAATTCTGAGTCCGGATGTCCAAAAGCGGACTCCCGGAAGTTTTGACAGTTTTTGGCGCTTGCGGGAGCCTCCGGCAAATTTTGGAGGCGGAATTTGGCAAAACGGACCTCGTTTTTGGAATCAGCGCGCGAAAACGGTCAAGATGGGCTATTTACTTGTCGTTTTTGAGCCTGCGGGTACTGTTCACGCCGGAACAGTGTTTCCGGCGATCGCCGGCGGCGTCTGGCGGCGGCGGGCAGCGCCGGCGGGCGGCGGGGCGGCCTCGGGCAGGCGGCAGGCGGCGGCACGCGGCGCGGGCAGGGCGCGGGCAGGCGCCAGGGCGCGCGGTCAGGTGCGCGGTCCACCGCGGGGGTCGTGCACCAGGGCGGTGCCACGTGGCGTCGTTCGGTTGGTTGGTTCACTGCGCGCGGTCCACTGACTTGGCGGGGTGTACGGTGGACCGAGGGGTGACACGTGGCGGCTCGGGATTGGCGGGTCTTGGTGCACGCGGTCCACGCGAGTGGTGGAGACGGTGACCGGAGCAGGTGCCGTACGACCCGGGTCAGCCGGGGACGTGCGCGGTGCACGGCGCACCGTGCGCGGTGCACGGCCTGTCGGGGCCACGTGGCGCGCCCCCGTTGGCTGGCGCAGGTGCGCCGGGTGCAGCGGGGTCCGCGGGCTAGTTGGGCTGGGCTACGTGGCCGGCCCAGGGGATTTCGGGCGTGAACAGTAACGGGCCGGCCCGTTACTGTAGCAGCCCGAAATCTGGGGAGCGCCCGGAAGTGGGGACATAGATGGAATTACTTGAATTGTTTTTCAGCCTATATAAATAGTTCAACCCGAGCCTCCTTCTTTCTCCCTTATCTCCCAAACCGAGCCTCTTCAGCCCAAGCACATTTCAAGCTAAAATCTTCATCTCTAAGTCCTGGATCTCCCTGCCAAGTTTCAAGAGTTTTGGAGGCACGAATCCCGAGGTTCCCCATTTTACGGTGCGGCGCGACGTTGCTTCCTAGTGTTCTTCTTCGGCGCAGCGATCGTATTTTTGCTCCCCTGGGCTACCCCGACATCATTTTCCTGCGATTCTTGGACCAGTAGACTCCTAAGAGGTAGGACTTCATCTTTCGTTTTGGTCGCGCTTTCCCGTTTCGAGGTTTTGGCACGGTTTTCGAGGCAGTAAGTGACCCCTCTTTCTGTATGGAATTCCTTGACAGCAGCGGAGTGTTTCGGCTATATCTTTGCGCACGAGCGTCCGACGGAAACGAGCCTATACAACTTTTTCATCTACGGATCGCAAGGAACGCGCTCGTATTTTTATTGGATTTTTGTGAATTTTCTTTCGAGGTGAGAATTAATGATTTCTCTGTGAACAGTAATCAGCCCTTAATCCAGATTATTGTATGAGAGTGCTCTCTTGCCGAATTTTTATCTGGACTTACCGAACTCCGATTTGGACGTGCAAGGTACCGTTTCGAAGCTATCGACGCAAGGATCGCCGTGATATTTTTATTGGAATTTTCTGGGCAATTTCTGCAGGTGATAATTAAGCAGTTCTGAATTCGAGGTTGTATGTGATTAAGTGCTGAATTTGGGAGTCTAGTGTAATTAGTGGATTTCTTGATGTACCAGGAATGCTTCGGGTGTGCTGAAATTGTGGGAGCGAGGATTTGGAATTTTGGTATTTTCTGACTGTACGAGTTTGGACAGTTGCGCTTCAGGTGGGTGGTTGTTGTACTCCTCTCTTTGTATGCCCACTAGGAATATCAGAGTACCCTCGTTATAACAATGCTGAATGTGTTGATTGGTAGACTTGCATGCTCTAGGGAATTGATCATTGGTTATCAGATCTCTAATAAATTATTGTTAGATTAATCACTTGAGTTAATCGCTTATTGAAACTGATGTTTGTTCATGTGAGACGGTCACCCTAGCTTATGTCACTTCAAACTGTTTATACTTAGGAACTGGACAAAATATTGGAACACTGCATGATTTAATTGGTCACATAATTATTGTCATCTTTTACTGCTACACTATTTTGGGACTTGACTTAGGAGAAACCATGCTTTCGCTCTTTTCTTCTTCCATTGTCGATACTTGTGGCTTAGTCGCTCAGGTTCGAGCGTCTGTTAGACAGTGTAGTCAGGTATTGGGGATTTGGACAGGTTAGGGGTATGGCAGGGTGTTGCGGCGACCACGGATCTTGGGTGGTTGACCGGTTTGTACTATCGCATCAGATTGGGTGTTTTGGGGATCGGGCTTTCTTTAGTGGAGGGTTATTCCCACTTCGTGAGTCTCGATCCAGTCCTGCTATTATGAGACAGTGGTTACAGAGATGCTTGATTCAGTGATATTTTACTCGTGTGGGTCGCTCCCCTCGAGTGCCACTCCGGAGTAGGCTTTCCACGGTGCAGAGCGCCGGGCACCATGCTGCTTTCCACGGTGTGAGCGCCGGGCACCATGCTGGTTTCTTGAGTTCGACAGCAGAGCAGGCAGTGCCAGTGTTCACTGGCCGTCAGATTGGGTCATTATGACAGGCTTCTTGATTCTGATGCATCACTTTCTCCATCCTTATTGGTCGGTCATGTAGAGGCATATTAGGGATAGCACTTATCAGTTGCTTCATTTATCAGCATCCCCTTTTCTCTTCTTTCCCTTTTTGCCTCTGAGCACCTGGTGGGCATATCTGAGCTGAGGCTTTACCCACTAGGGGAGGCTACTGTTTATAGTAGTACTTACCCCCATTGTTTTTCTTGTTTCTTTCTTTTCCCTTGTTTTGCAGAGTCCTCAGTGGGAGTTGCTGGGCCGTCAGCAACTGATCGAGGTAAGCGAATTGCGGACTAGATAGAGAGCCACCGAGGGTCGTAGCTGGAGATTTTGGGTACCAGGACTTCTCAGACAGTATTTTATATTTCTTTTTGGGGACTGGCTTCTGCCAGCTGTTGTATTATAGTTGTGAGCTGGGAGAGACATCTGTATTATATTTTACTGTTGTACCTTTTACTTCCAGCATCTGTCTGAGATACAGTAGTTTTATTTTAGCTCTGATTATTATGCTCTTTTATTATTGTTTCTTATCTGAGCAGGTTACCGACGCTTCGTGTATGTGGGAAATACCGCATGCACGGCGGATCTGTGGACGAGCCCGGGTTCTGGTTTACACCCGGGGCGTGACACACACTTTATAAGAAGTTTCATCCTCGAAACTTAATTACAACTCTCGCTAAACAACTCGGAAAAACATTCCTTCATTTTCGACTCCAGTTCCCACGTTGCTTCGCGTTCCTCGTGGTTGCTCCACTGGACCTTTACATAGGGGATGGTCCGATTGCGCAATTTCTTATCCTCTCGTGCCAAGATCGGCACCGGCGTCTCCTCGTCGCTTAAGTCCTCTTGTAACTCGATAGTGGATACATCTAGGGCGTGAGAGGGGTCGGGGAGGTACTTCCGGAGCATTGAAACGTGAAACACGTTGTGGACTCGATCGAGGTTCGGCGGCAAGGCCAACCGGTACGCCACCGGGCCCACGCGTTCTAGGATCTCGAACGGTCCCACGTACCTCGGACTTAACTTTCCCTTCAGGCCGAAACGTCGGGTCCCCTTTGAAGGCGAAACTCGGAGCAACGCGTGCTCACCCACCATGAATTCTAAATCCCGTCGTCTATGGTCCGCGTTACTTTTTTGTCTGCTTTGGGCGGTCAGCAGCCATTGTTTGATCAGACGCACCTTTGCCTCGGTCTCCTCCACTAGATCTGGGCACAAAAACTTGCGCTCTCCCAAGTCGTCCCAGCATATTGGAGACCGACAGCGGCGTCCATACAGAGCCTCGTATGGCGCCATTAAATGCTGGCTTGATAACTGTTATTGTAGGCGAATTTCACAAGGGGTAGGTATCGAGACCACCCTTCGCCCAAGTCAAGTACGCATGCCCGCAGCATGTCTTTGAGGATTTGGATCACCCGCTCCGATTGTCCGTCAGTTTGCGGGTGAAAAGCCGTGCTGAAATGCAGTTTGGTACCCATTGCTCGTTGCAGGCTCTGCCAAAACTTCGACACAAATCACGTGTCTCTATCCGACGTAATGGACGCCGGTATTCCATGCAACCTCACTATCTCATTAATGTATGTTTGCGCCAGTTGTTTCCGAGTCCACGTCGTGTGTATGGGCAGGAAGTGGGCCGATTTCGTCAAACGATCGACTATGACCCATATCGCATCATGTCCTTGTGGCGATCTCGGAAAGCCGATCACAAAATCCATCGTAATCATCTCCTGCTTCCATTCCGGCACCGGCAGCGGTTGTAACTTCCCTGCTGGGCGTTGATGTTCGGCCTTTACTTGTTGGCACACTAGGCAGTGTGCCACGAATCGGGTCACGTCTCCCTTCAATTTAGGCCACCAGAAGGTTTGCTTTATATCTTTGTACATCTTCATTCCCCCAGGGTGCACTGCGTAGGGAGCAGTATGCGCTTCCCTCAGAATCTCCTCTTTGAGTTCCAGTAGGTCCGGCACGCAGATTCGTCCTCGGAATCGTATTGTGCCATCAGAGCCTATTGCGAAATCGCCTCCTTGGTCTGAGGGTACTCTGTCTCGCACAAGTTTTAACTGGGTATCTTTCGATTGTCCTTCCAAGATCCTGTCTAGCAGGGTGGGTCTGACCACCAGGGTCGTAAGTCGTGCGACCGTACCCGCTAGCACCACCTCTAGCCTTAATTGCGAAAACTCTGCAATCAGGCGGTCCTGCTGGGTAATAGCACTTACCCCTGCTCCTTCTGTCTGCCCCTTACGGCTCAAGGCGTCGGCCACCACATTTGCCTTCCCCGGGTGGTAGTGGATCGACAAGTCATAGTCTTTCAGTAGCTCGAGCCACCGCCTTTGCCGCAAGTTTAGCTCCTTCTGGGTGAAGAGGTACTTGAGGCTCTGATGATCGGAATACACATCGCAGTGTGTCCCGTACAAATAATGTCACCACAACTTGAGGACAAACACGACTGCCGCCAGCTCCAAGTCGTGCACGGGATAATTTCTCTCGTACTCCTTTAGTTGTCTTGACGCATAGGCTATGACCTTATCCCATTGCATAAGCACACCCCCCGAGACCGTTTCGCGACGCATAGCAATAAACCTCATAATCCTCCCCAGGTTCCGGTAAGGCGAGAACCGGGGCTCACGTCAATCTGTCCTTGAGTTCCTCAAAACTCCTCTGGCACTGATCCGTCCAGATAAACTTCTCCCCCTTCCGGGTTAGGCGATTCAAGGGGGTAGCTATTTTGGAAAAGCCTTCCACGAAGCACCGGTAATACCCTGCCAGCCCAAGGAAGCTTCGTAACTCTGTTACCGTTGTCGGTCGGAGCCAGTCCGTCACCGAGTCTATCTTCCTCGGGTCCACTGCAATCCCAGACGCCGAAACGATGTGCCCCAAAAAGTCCACCTCACGGAGCCAAAACTCACACTTTTTGAGTTTGGCGTAGAGTTTTTGATCCCGGAGGGTCTGAAGGACTATACGTAGGTGCTCCCCATGTTCCTCATCCGTACGAGAGTAGATGAGGATATCATCAATGAAGACCACTACAAATAAATCCAAGAAGGGTTTGAACACCCTGCTCATCATGTCCATAAATACCGCTGGGGTATTGGTGAGCCCGAACGGCATTACCGTGAACTCGTAGTGGCCGTAGCGTGTCCGGAAAGCTGTCTTGGGGATGTCCTCGCCCCTAACTCAGCTGATGATAGCCGGACTGCAGATCGACCCCTCGTTCAGGTGACATCCCGGGGAGTCCCGCCGGAAATTCATCCGGAAATTCCCTTACGACTGGGATGTCGGACCTAGCTTATACTGCGGCCCCACGCGACCTATCGATCTCCTGGGCCCCTAATTGTAAGGTGAGGGGTGGGGCTCATTTAACCCTTAACTCTTACTAAGACGATGGGGGTCTCTTATGCCCCGAAACCCACCCGCGCATATAGGCCGGGGAGGGTACGACTAATACCTAAGGATTTCTCCTCCCATTCCGTACTGGGCACGTCAGGGAGTAGGGAAGGGAAGAGACAAGAGAGAGAGAGAGAGAGAGAGAGAGAGAGAGGGAGAGAGAGAGAGAGTCGGACGAGGGTAGAAAGCTTGGGTGTAATCGGTGCTCCTAAATAGAGAGGGAACAGAAGTTACCTGCTGTCACTTGTTCTGAGACATCGCGTCTTCCACCGAATGCGGGCGTTCCTTTCAAGAAAGTGGACGGCTAAGGGGACCCGTTCATGTTCCTCCTTCAATAGGTCTTCAAAAAGCTTTTCCATGGTATCCACCCATTTTTCTATGACCCAGGGGTCGGTCGTTTCTCCCTCAAAGATGGGCGGATCGTACTTCTTGAACTCTGCCAGGTTCGTCCTAACTCGTTCACGTTCAGTTCGCTGATCTGTAGCCCCTCCTGCAGCTGTGGTACTCCCGGGAGTGGGGGTCGTCGCCGCCTCTCTTGCCGAGTCTCCCGCAGTCGCTCCCGGTATGGGCCCCGAAGCTGCCGGGGTGGGGGAGTCCAACGGGGCTGTGGGTTGCTCCGCCGACACGCCCGTCGTCGAGGTCTGATGGGGTGCGGCTGTAGTTGCACCACCCGCCCCTGGCGGTCTCGTAGTGGGGGCGGTCGGTTTGAGCGGAGGGATCGGAGCGTCCTCTACTGACACCGTTGCCTACCGCTGCGTTAACTGACGGACTTGTTCCGTCAACGTTGCCAATTGTCCGGCCATTTCTCGCAATTGCTGTCGGAGGAGTTGGTTCTCCGCGGTGGCCGGGGCCGTATTTTCCGCACCCGCGTTATCGATCGATGACCTAGTCCGGGCTATTATCAGCTGTATACAAAGAAACCACGTTAACCCTAAGGTTACTGGCCTAATACTTGACCTACGGACGTACCTAAATTAAGTCCCTTTTTCCCCCGTACACTCACGATCTACTGGTTATCTCATGTTCAATTTGCTTGTGGCATCATGCACTGTGGATGTTGGTCACCGACTACTGTGGTTAAAGTTGTTTTCTCTGATACCATTTAATCTGTTACGCCCCGAAGGTCTAAGGATAAGCGGAAAAGCGCATATATTTTTTTCTTTATAAATAAGTATCGACCTCCCCCCAGTGCGTGTCAGACCCGCCACATATACAAATTCGCTCTTCAATCGGACAGAGTGTCCTTTGTATATGCACGGCGTCACATTTACAACAACAACACAACAACATTCTTTAACCACACAGTCACAATGAACATAGGAAGGAAAGGTAATTTCATTCAATCACATCAAGAGTTAAACTACGGGTTTTGCAAACGGTGTCCACACGACACCCAGTTTTTGAAAACATTTACACATTCACACTAAAGCGGCCATATCTTTTTGAAAGGATAAATCCAGGGGTTTACCAAGATTGTGCCCACACGGCACTTAGTTTTGGAAAGCATTTTCGAAACCATTTTGTTTGTTGTAAACTATGCCACATAAAAGTTCATAAAAGTATATCAAATCCACAGTGCTAATTAATTGACTATCCAACATCCCACATGATCCACATTCAAGCAAATTAAACTAACAGTTATACTGAAAAGAGAAATGAGATAAACCGAAACAGAAATAGCGTAACAAAGCCTCATACGGCTAAGGTCCTCTCGACGCAGCCTCACCACCGTCCCAGCTATTACACCTAGTCGGACCTGTCACAGTGTGGGAAGTCAGTGACAAATAAAGTAGATATTTCAACAATTTACAATAACTTTAAAATAAAACAAGTACACCGGAACCTTTCGCTTTTCCACCTCATGTGTCCACCTCACTTGATTTAATTACAACTTGTTCCTGTCGGGGAGTTGACGATCTCCCCTCATGCACAATTACTTTACTTACGTGATGCTTTTAACCCCTTCACGGAGCTAGTGCGGCACTTTTAGCTGTCGTGAAGAGGTCCCCACTAGCACCTACACAAATCGTGGGGCACACGGGTCATTCAGACCACTTCTCCGGAAAAGTACACCCATGCGGAGGCCAATCCGCCTGTGTACGTGCAGCATCCAAAAACATGATAGCCGAAACTGGTGTGTATGATCACCGCGACATTTAGTTGCCACAGTTAATAACAGAAGATCCGGTACATATTTATGCGAAAGGTTAAATCAAGTTAAAACATCACATCTACTTTATTAGGCAGATTATTACACTTTTTATGATGACATATTGCACTTATTGCATGAGTACCCACCTGGTTGCGGGAAGATCGGAGTACTAGGATCTTTTAACACACTCTCGCTGCACACCTGGACCTAAAGAAGTCCCCAAAAACGATAGTTAATAAAACGCACTAACACTGCGGAAACGGAAATCCAAAACCAACTCCGCGACGAAAAAGCCAAAAACGACGCTCCCACGACACTTGACGGCGCCCCGCGCGGACGCCGCCGCCCGCGGATGCCCTGCGCGGCCCGAAATCGCGCGGTGTGCGTCCGCGGGCGGCGCCCGCCTACCCCGCGGGTGCCCCGCGCGGCACGCGCCCGCGGTGGCGCCTGTGCGGCGCCCGCGCCGCACACACCCGCCCGCGGGCACCCCGCGCGGCACAAGGCCGCGCGGTGCGTGCCCGGGGGCGGCGCCCGTGCGGCGCTGCCCGCCGGCGGGCGCCCCGCACGGCGCAAGGCCGCGAGGCTGCGCGCCCGGGGGCGGCGCCCGCGCGGCGCGGGGCCGTGCGGTGCGCTCCTGCGGGCGGCGCCCGCGCGGTGTCCGCCCGCCCGGGGGCGCCCCGCGCGGCATGTAGCCGCGCGGTACGCGCCCGCGGGCGGCGCCCGCGCGATGCCCTAGCGGCACCGCGCGTCGTCCGCCCGCGCGCGCGGTGCCCTAGCGGCACCGCCCGTCGTCCGCTCGCCCGCGCCGTGCCCTAGATCATGCGGCGGTGGCGGCGGGGCCGGCGGCGACGACGGGGGTGGAGACGGCGATGGAGACAACGAAAAAGACATGAAAAACCCCAATAACGCAACAAAACGAAATCTACTTACCGAAAATCCCAACGGGGAAGTCGACCGATCGCTCTTCTAATTCCGGTACGTTGTTCGGGGTGATCGAATTCCTCCGTCTTCTTCCTCTTTCTTTCTTTTTCCTCCTCCGGCTAGGGTTCCGCATTTTTCTTCTTTTCTCCCGCGTTCATTCTCTCCGGCTAGGGTTTCTCTTTTTGCAAAAAGTGGCATTTCTCCTTTCCGTACGTATAATTAAATCCCACCCTTTTAATTTCTGTCACCGATTAATAAATCTTTAATTAATTAATCCTACGGGATAAACCCGCCTTTTCTCGTAAAACGTGCAGGATATTTTACACGGATTCCGATGCACGTTAAGTCACCGCAACTCTAAAAACCCTGTTTCGGGAGATCCCTGCGTCGGATTTCAGATCCGATTGCACCGTCGGTCTTCATTTTTCGTGCTCTTTTACAGAAAAATACTTATGCAACACACCGACCGACTTACAGAAACTCGATAATTTCGATCCACTAAAAGGGGTACTTTTTTAGAAGGAGAGTAAAATATCACTAAAAAGTCGTGTCATTACATTTGAGCTGAAAAGTATACTACTGAAATAAGATAATACATCACCAAATAGTACAAGTCTTAACCTCACAATACATAAGTCTCTCAAAAATAAAACTCTCAAAAGTAACAACTACAAAAATCCAGCAGATTGTACTAGAAGCCACTATTCTCCAAGGATGGGTAGGGAACTAGCTCACGACTCCCTCACCTCGATCAGCAACAGAAGGATCAGCAACTCCCGCAGAAGACTCTACAAAACAAAGAAGAGGAAAGAGGAACGGGGGGGGGGGAGAACCACAGCGGGTGTGAGAACTACACCATCACGTAGTTCTCAGTGGGTACCGCCACCAAGCCCGACGGTCTGCCCACTAAGTCTACTAGAGGGATAATAAGAAAACTATAATAATGTAAAGATAAGCTGGAAAGAATCTACAACTATCATGCCTCTATCTACAATGCTCAATGGGTGATACAGATGAAAATGATGCATCGACTCTAACCCGAAATACTCAATCAACCCAATCACAGTGACTGCCACATAGGGTCCAGTCAAACCTGCGCCCACCTACTGCCATTACATCCACGGAGGACTGGACTTACATAGGGCGTCCGTGACTGCCAAAACTGGCCCAGCCAGAAGGACTGCGTCGACAAGTCGCGATAGCAAAGTAACATGCCCAGCTCCGGAGTGGCACTCGAGGGCCGCGACCTCACCGAGGAAAGTATCCGCGCATCTCTGTCAAGCTCAATATGGTTCATGCAGGCTATAATCCAAATCAATGATCAACAAGATCAACAGTGCCCAAATCACATCTCTAACTCACTAACTGGAAATACTCGAACAGTCAGGACTCCTGTCAACCCAACGGCTCCCCAAATAGGACATCAACTCAACATGCAACTCAGTAGCTGGGTATAGTCCACAACCGTCAACAATGAAGGGGCCGATAACCCCGAAAGACTAGAACTTACAACCCAAATCAAACAAGAACAGGCTCTAGGCATAGCCTTTCGTTGTTCTCGACCCAAAGAAAAAGGCAGCCCTTAGAATCCAGATCACTCGAACTCTCTCGGGTGAAGAAGTTTACAGAAAAGGTGATATTGATTACCAAAAATCATTTTCACTCGACCCCACGCGGGGTGAGGATTAAAAGTAGTTCCTTTTTTTTTTGTAAAATCATCTTGATTTAAGGAAACCCATTTTAATGAATTTTAGCTATTTTAAGAAAATCAGATAGAAAACAAGTTTTTATTCCCAAACCCCGAAGGGCTAATACCTTCGCCCAATCAAACAAGAACAGACTCTGGCGACCCTTCGACATTTGGAAGAAAAATATTGATTTACTGAAATCATATGTGTCCAAAAAGATTCTGGATTCAAGGTCCTGCTATCACTAGCACACCACTGCTACGAACACAGTGGCGACAAACAAATCGAAGAACTCGACAACCCGGGACCACCGTTTACCCAAACTGCTCCCGCTACTGGTACAAGACTAGCTACATCTACCAGACTCCACTCGGTCCCCAAGCACGAGTGCAACATACATCATACACTAAGAGAAATCCCGACCACTCGGCCCACTATCCGGGCGAGGAAAACACTATGTCCAGGGATAGAATGTAAAGTGTGGATGTCTAAAGCATAAATGAACCTATCCCAAGTGGGGGTTTTCTACTAGTCTGGTTGAACATACATCATATGACAGGGTTCTAGGTCAAGTTCCAATAATAACAATTATTAACCCAACTAGGAAGCAGTAACCGATGATCTCAATAACAACACAAGAAAAATATCATTCTTTTCCTAACATGCTTCCTAACACAACTCACAATCATGCATGCTTGCTATTCCATAGAATTAGAGAACCGTCCACCGGTTTTGGAGACGAAGCAACCCACCTAAAAGTGCACGTCGATCCAAGGTCCAATCTGAACGTGGATAATCCACAAGTTCCCACGATTCCAACGAGCCCAAAAACACCTGAAAATTCCTCCTGGGCACAAAGATATAGTCCAAACATCGCGGTAAGCAAAAATTCCAAAGGTTACAATTCTGCAGCAAAATCAGTCAGAAAGAAGTTGAAACATCACCTTCGAGATGAGCTCCAAAAATACCAATAAAAATACGGCTGCAATCCTCGCGAAGTGTAGATGTCGATCGAGGAAATCCGATAACCTAGCATGGAGATAAAAATCGAACAAACTCTGCTGTCCAGGAAATCCGGCAGTAAGAAAGGGGTTCAAAGATGTTCCAGAAACCCCAATAAAAACCCAAAACTGAGAAGAGCGGAAGGCACAAAAAACGGAGATCTACCTCTTGTGAAACCAATACAGCAAAAATCATCCAAAAATTCATTCGGAGTAGCTCAGGGGACCTCGTGGACCGAAATGCGATGAAAAAGGCAGCCGAAGAAAGAACGTCGTAGTGCGCCGAATCGCTGAAGACGTCGATGCCGCGTGTTCCAAAAATTCTGAAACTCCTTCAAGAGATGAACCACGAGATGAATATCAACTTTTATTAGGGACTCAACCACAGGGGAGCTCGGGAAAAGGGCCAAAAGGCCTAAGAAAGTGGCCTATTTATAGGCCTACCCAAAAAACCAAAAAAAAAAAAGCAAATGGACTTTTGGGCCCCCGGATTCGGGCGCTCGGACAGTTTTGGGTGCAAACAGTGCCCGAAACCGGAGCCCCACACTGGATCCCGTCAGCGCCCGAATCTCCCTAGGCACGCCGCGTGTCCCGAACACGGGACAGCGGGCGCCCCGCCATTCGGGCGCTGCCACGTGGCCCGACAGGGGGCAGCGGAGCGGGTGGCGCCCGCTAATCGCAGGGCGCCACGTGGCGCCCCGCGTACGGCCGCCACCTGCCCTCACCTGCCCCCTTACCTGCCCCGCCTGCTCCCTGTATTGCGTGGACCGCGCGTGCGTGAGCCGGCCACTCACAGACCGCCACGTGGCCCACCCCGGTCCATGCACCATCCCGCTCGACACCGTGGACCGCACCGCGTGAGCCCGCGAATCCGAGGCTGCCACATGTTCCCCCGCGCCCGGTCCATGCACCAACGCCATTTTCTATGGACCGCGTGTTACGGAATTTGAGTTGGCGTATTTCGTGAATGTGTTAAGTCTTGAAGATTGAAGATGAAGAAATTTTGGATCGTCTACCTCAATCTCAAGAAAGAAGAATTCAAAAGGATCAGGTACGTTTAACTAAAGAATTTTGATGATCCGAATACTTCTTATAGTGTAGAAACACCTGGAAGAGGTTTTAATTGCTTATTCATCAAAAACTGGACATGGGACATGTTCAGGATCCGGATCGTGGCTTTCAATCCGGATCCCGAAAGGTGTTTGTTCATACACTGGTTCAATCCGGATCGCAGCACTCTCTGATCCGGATCCCGAACACTAGTTTTACCTGTTTGCTTCTTCGATCCGGATCAGGAATTGCAATCCGGATCCCGAACATGATATTCTGGTAAAACTGTATGAACGATCCGGATCGGGGACTACGATCCGGATCCCGAACAGGCAATTTTCTGGAAATCGTGGTTTGTGCTTCTGCAATCCGGATCGCCAGATCTGATCCGGATCGCCGTCGGGATTTCTTTCCAGAAAAGGCTGTTTTTGATCCGAATATTCTTCCTAGGGTTTCTAACCTATAAATAGCCCTTCCATTTCATTTCTAGGGCATCCGCAATAGATCGGCTGGTTAAGAAAAGATAGCCGAAAAGAAAAATCCACATATATAGAGAAGAACGGAAATCATTAGATCTATTCAATGGTTCTTCATCTATATTGATTGATTTGATTCTAGGTTTTCCATACTCACATTTTGAGTAGAATCAAATCAATGAATACTTAGATGGTATTTCCGATCTATCTTTAATCTAAGTATTCGGCGGATCATCACCACCCAAACAAACAACGATTTATCCCAAAATCGGCGCGTGGACTCGCGTGGCCTTGTGGATTCAAGGTGTTATCGCTCTCGTGGATTCGGAGCGAGGTGCGTTCGTGGATTCGAAGCGTGCCATTGGGTGAAGACCGTGGATTCGGTTGGACGTCGTGGACTCGACGTTGGACGCTGTGGATTCAGCGTTGGGCGCGGATCGTGGATTCGAGAAGCGTCGTGGAGCGAGCGGAGAAGATCTACTAGGAGCGTATGGTAAAAGGTTGAGTCGTCTGTGAGTACGCTATATCACCTTGTACGTGTGTTAATTCTAGTGGATTTCGCCGTGTTATCGGTCCCGTGGTTTTTTACTCCGGTTTGGAGTTTTTCCACGTAAAAATCTTGTGTGTTCTTTTATTTTTCCGCATTGGGTTTTATCGCACAATGATTTTTTGAGTGTTTATTGTTTACACCTATTCACCCCCCTCTAGGTGTTTTTTCCCCTATTAGATCCTTATTAACCTAAACCCAACAAGTGGTATCAGAGCGGGAATAGGGTTGTAAACAATGGTTGAAGGTGGAAACATCAATCGACCCCCTTTCTTTGATGGAACTAATTATGCGTACTGGAAAGTACGGATGAAAGCTTTCTTAATTTCCATCGACGAAAGGGTGTGGCAATCAATTGAATTAGGATGGTCTAATCCAACTGAAATTTTAGATGATGTTCGCACCTTAAAACCTAGGTCGAAATGGACCAAGGAAGAGATAGACTTATCTTCTTACAATGGCAAAGGGATTAATGCTCTATTTAATGCTTTGTCACAAACTGAGTTCTCTCGCGTCTCGGCATGTGAGACTGCGAAAGAAATCTGGGATGTTCTTCAAGTTACGCATGAGGGAACTAACTTAGTGAAGATTCAGAAACTGCAAATGCTCACGAGCAAGTTTGACTCTATCTCTATGGCAGAGAATGAATCCTTCACTGACTATTACACACGATTGCAAGATATCGTGAACTCATGTGCTAACTTGGGAGAGAAGATTCCAGAATTTAAAGTTGTAAGAAAAATTCTAAGAACTCTTCCTGAACGATTTCGCCCGAAGGTCGCAGCCATTGAAACAATTAAACACCCGGACGAAATGCGTGTAGAAGAATTAGTAGGTGCTTTACAAACTTATGAAATGACTTTTCCTACTAACTATTCTTCTGGAAAGGCATCCTCTTCTAAGTCTTCAGGTTACGCATTGAAATCAACTAAAGAAGAAGACGCGGATTCATCCTCCTCGGACGACGACGAGAACATTTCTATGGAGGACTTTGAGAAGCAGCTCGCTCTCTTGACAAGGAAGTTTCGCCGCAACTTTCGAAGGGGAAATTCAAGCAAACCTCAATCCTTCGGAAAGTCGAAGAAAGGCAAGGGTCCTTCAATCACAAGTCAAGAAATCAAGAGAACTTCTCAAAGGATAAGAAAAGTTCTGAGGGACAAGTTCAGTGTTTCAAATGTCGAGGCTACGGCCACATTGCAACGGAATGTCCCAACAAGAATCCGGCTAAGAAGAAAGCGATGCAAGTAGTTACTTGGGATGACAACTCCACGTCAAATGAGTCATCGTCAAGTGATGAAGAAGACAACGCGACAGCTTTCCACGCGTCCACTACATCTTCACCCTTCATGTGCTTAATGGCAAGTACATCCGACTCACTGTCCAACTCCACTGTTGAAAAGATTGCAACGGACGATGAATCAGATGATTCGGAAGGTGAAGATTTTGTTTTAGCCTACCATAAGCTTTTGAGGGATTCAAAGAAACTGGCTAAGCAAAACAAGGGGTTGAAAGAGAGATTACAGGATCTTGAAGATGAAGTAAAAAGGGTAACCTCTATCTCAACCGATCTTGAAGTGGAAAGGGACAATCTGATTAAGACAAATGTTTCCCTTCAAGAGTCCAATGAGCAACTCGAGAAGAATTATATGGATATGGTGAACAAAGCGAATTACTTCTTGAAGCTCAACGGCGAGGCTCGACAGGAAAAATTGGAAATGACGGAGACCATACGCCAACTAAAGGATGACTTAAAGAGATTTTCTTCTGGAAGGAGTAAGTTGGACAGACTTCTTGGTCTCGGTCAAAGAAATAAGTTCGGCCTCGGATACACTCAAACTGGAGACATTCCAAGTTCGAGTGGTACAGTATTTGTGCCCCAGTCGGTATCTCCTCCTCCGACACCGGTGTTCACGACAAGCAACGACAACGAACCTACTACATCTTCCTCGGAATCGACAAGAACCAAGGTATGTTTTCGTTGTGGCATTTCAGGGCACATAAGAAGAAATTGCAAGACGGAAGCCAAACGCACACCTCAAGCACATCTTGCAACGACTACCAAAAGGGCTATTCCTCGGAAAACAAGTTCAATTCATTCAAAGGAAAAGAGCCTTGGTAGTACATCTCTCAAGACGACATCATCAAGGAGCAGCAATTCTTCAAGCAAGACGCCCTCACCTAGGAAATCAACCTCACGACCATTACCGACGCACTTCAAAAAGGTTTGGGTGCGCAAAGGTGAGATCTTTCCCTGTCTTGCTACCAATGTTTCTTTGCATGCATATGATAGTTCGTCTTGGTACCTGGATAGCGGGTGTTCCCGTCATATGACCGGCGATAAAAACTGTTTTCAAACATTTGAGAAAAACTCCGGAGGACTTGTTGTTTTCGGAGATGGTCGGTCTTCCAAAATTGTTGGAAAGGGAACGGTAGCTATTCCAGATGGCCCGGTTCTAGATAATGTATTATTTGTTCATGGCCTTAAGACTAACCTCATAAGCATAAGTCAACTGTGTGATAGTGGTTATTCAGTTAATTTTTCATCTGATAAATGCACTGTAACTGACATGAACCATGCTTTCTTTTTAAAGGGGGTTAGATCAGAAAACAACTGTTATGTAGTTCCTTCTAAGATTTCTGAAAAATGTAACCTAGCATCTTTGAAAAATGAAACACTTTGGCATGAAAGGCTAGGTCACATAAACTTTAAGGAACTTTCTAGAATTTCAAATAAAGATGTGGTCAAGGGGGTTCCAAAACTTTCTTTTGAACAAAACCTTGTGTGTGGCGGTTGCCAAAAGGGAAAACAGTCTAGGACTGCACACAAGAATTTGAACCACATAGGTACAAAACGGCCTTTGGAACTTTTGCATATGGACTTAATGGGGCCAACTCGTCAACCATCTCTGGGAGGTAAATGGTATATTTTCTTGTTGGTTGATGACTTTTCTAGATATACTTGGGTAGCCTTCTTAAAAGAAAAAGCTGATACCTTTGATTCTTTTCTCGAAATCTGCAATCGTATTATGATAGAAAAGAATGATAGGATTACTCGAGTTAGGAGTGATAGAGGTGGTGAATTCATAAATTCCAAATTCATTGATTTTTGCATTTCTAATGGCATTAAACATGAATTCTCCGCACCTTACACACCTCAACAAAATGGTGTAGTCGAGCGCAAAAACAGGGTCGTACAGGAAATGGCACGTGTTATGCTTCACAGCCGGAACTTACCTTTTTACTTTTGGGCTGAAGCGGTAAACACTGCTGTTTATGTTATCAATCGCGTGTATTTGCGCCCGGGGACCTTGAATACACCATATGAACTTTGGTTTTGTAGAAAACCTAACATCAAATATTTTCGCATCTTTGGGAGTCGATGTTTTATTTTACGTGATCGTGAGAATCTTGGAAAATTTGACTCTCGAAGTGACGAAGGGATTTTCTTAGGTTATTCTACAAACAGCAGAGCATATCGAGTTTTTAACTTAGAATCTAAGACGATCGTAGAATCGATAAATGTTAAGGTAGATGAAGCTTTTCATTTTGAATCTGAAAAATCTACCCTCGATATCTCTCTTGATGATGATACACCTGCTAATGCATCTTCCTCTAACAATTCTTTCGATAATAACGTTGATGCATCTAACGGTTCTTCAAGCTTATCTGATGTGCAGGAATCATCTCGTGTACCTCCGCCTACTCCTCTACCTCAAACGTTACGCATCTCCAAGGATCACCCTGAATCGAACATAATTGGAGATCCACAAGAAGGAGTTAGAACACGGAGACAATTGGTTTGCGGATTTGCATGCTATGTATCACAAATCGAACCAAAGAATGTTGATGAAGCTCTCCAAGATGATTATTGGATTAAAGCAATGCAGGAAGAGCTCCATCAATTCGAGCGAAACAAAGTCTGGGAACTGACGAAGCCTCCGAAGCAACACAATGTGATAGGTACCAAATGGATCTTCAAGAACAAGAAAAACGAAGAAGGTACTATCATCAGGAACAAAGCAAGGTTAGTTGCTCAAGGCTATTCTCAAGTAGAAGGTATAGACTTTGATGAAACTTTCGCCCCTGTAGCTAGACTCGAGTCCATTCGTATATTGTTTGCGATCGCTTGTCATTTTAAAATCAGATTATTTCAAATGGACGTTAAGAGCGCCTTTTTAAATGGATTTTTAAATGAGGAAGTTTATGTAGCTCAACCGAAAGGTTTTGTGGATCATAAACTACCTAACCATGTTTTTCGACTGAAAAAGGCTCTTTACGGTCTGAAACAAGCACCGCGAGCATGGTACGAAAGGTTGACAAAGCACCTTTTGGAAAAGGGCTACACTCGAGGGGGAGCTGACAGGACTCTCTTTGTGAAGCATTATCAAAACAATTTCATAGTTGCTCAAATCTATGTTGATGACATTGTTTTTGGAGCAACAAGAGATAATGATGCTTCTAAATTCGCGGAGACCATGGAAAGCGAATTTGAGATGTCCATGATGGGCGAGTTGAACTATTTTCTTGGATTACAAGTTAAGCAAAACGATGAAGGAATTCACTTGTGTCAATCCAAGTATGCACTGGAGTTGGTCAAAAAGTTTGATCTTGAAAATTCTAAAGATTTTCCGACTCCAATGGGAACTAGCCATAAGGGACTTGGAAGTGAATCACAAAGTGAGAATGTAGACGAGAAACTGTACCGCAGTATGATTGGAAGTCTACTATATCTCACGGCTAGTCGCCCGGATATATCCTTCAGTGTTGGGATTTGTGCGAGATATCAATCAGCACCGAAGGAGGTTCACCTGAAAGCGGTGAAACGGATCATCCGGTATATCAAAGGTACAATCAATTTCGGAATTTGGTATCCTATGGGAACGACTTTGGATATTGTTGGATACTCAGATGCCGATTGGGCTGGATCGGTGGATGACCGGAAAAGCACGAGTGGTGCATGCTTCTATCTCGGCCACTGCCTTGTTGCATGGCACAGTAAAAAGCAGAACTGCATAGCACTCTCGACTGCCGAAGCGGAGTACATTTCTGCAGGAAGTTGTTCAACCCAATTGATTTGGATGAAGAGCGTGTTGAGCGATTTCCGAATTTCAACATCTTCGGTAACCATTTTATGTGACAACACTAGTGCTATTAACATTTCAAAAAACCCTGTGTTGCACTCTAGAACAAAACATATTGAACTTAGATATCATTTTCTTAGAGAGCTAGTTGAATCAAACATTCTTCAACTGTCATATATTTCAACTGAGGATCAATTAGCCGACATCTTAACAAAACCTTTGGATCAAAAACGTTTTATTCACTTGCGTAAAGCAATTGGCATGCTTTCCTTGAAATAAACTCTTTTGAAACCTTTGCTTAGATTAGGTTTTGTTTTTGTTCTTGTTTTTGTTTTGTTCTTTATCTATGTTCTGTACATAGCACACTAATTGAGCATAAATCATAATTGACTTTAATTGCATCCTTTTATGCATTTAGAAATTTATTATGTTTTGATGTCATAATATTTCAATGTTGCAATGATCATTTACGTTAATTAAACCATCTTTTAAGTGATCAAAGTCAATTTCTCTCTCAATGATCTCTTGGTATAGTCATTATCATATTTGATTGCTTAGTCGAGTATGAATTCGAGATCAATGGTTTGGTTGAATACCTTATATATTAAATAATTGATAGCCAATTGAGGGGGAGTCAATGAAATGTGAAATGCTCAAAAGATGTGGAAAGAGTTACATCCCAATGAGGAGTGTGAAAACTACCACCACATGGAGAAAATAAAAAAAAAAGATACTCCATGAATGAAAAGCAAATTTTTGTTTTGAAAATTGTTGATGAAATTCATATTGAAATACTTGACTCAGTCGTATTTCATGGTTGGTATAAGGTGGGATTTTTAGTAAAAGATGCTCAAAGAGCCACTCCTTCAACAGATTGTCTAGATATATTATCTAACTTATCTGGGATTTCAAACATCTATTGATCTTGGTACTTCATTTTCTTTACTGAAATTGATGATTTGATAAAGACATTACACATAGGATCAGGATAGATGTAATTGAAGTTGTTCAACTTTAAGTGTTTTAACTTTCGTAAATTTTCGTTTCATTTTTGGATATTTTTGATAGATTTTGCATAATCTATTTCTTGTTGCATGAAACGATGCCATTTGTTTAAAGTTGACATGGTAAAGTGCTTACATACTTTTTCTGGATTTTATTGTGTTTTTCTAAATTTTTCTGAAGAAAAAGGTGTAGCCGATCCGGATCGGGACAAGTGATCCGGATCCCGAACGCAGGATTTTTCCTGCGGGTAGCCGATCCGGATCACATTCTCGGCCGATCCGGATCACGGCTAGGGTTTTATATAGAAACATACAGATTCTTGATTTCTTTACCCTAATCTCTGGTTTTCAAGCCTCTAGAGTTTCTCTCTCTAGATTTCTTGCTTCTTGGTGCTTCAAAACTCAAAGTTCTTCGGATTCAAGTAAGTTTTCATGATCAAAACTCGGTTTTTCTCAGTTTTTATGGTTTTTCACCAAACGTGAGTTGAAAAATTGGAACTTTTTCGTTTGTGAATGGTTTTTGATCAAATTTCTTTTGAAATAAGAACTCTGGGTCAATTAGTTTTGCTTTTATGCTGGGATTTTACTTGATTAACGAGTTTTTAGGCTTCGATTTCTAAAAATTCGGTTTTAGGGCATAAAAGAGGAATTTTTGTAAATCATGGAATTGATCTATTTTTAAAATTCTTTTTGGAAAACTAATTTGATTCTTGGCTTCTCTACATGATTATGATTGTCTAGGTACAATGTTTTCAAATTTTTCAAAATTGACGATTTTTCATATGTTCTTGAGTTGGTTTCACAGGACACTTTCTTAAACTCAAAGCACTAGAATCAATGGCATTCTCCTGGTTGATTCTGTTACTGGTCGCAATGATGCCCGGGAGCTCATCTGTTAAAAAAGAACCAGGCGTCTCAACTCAAGACAAACCAAACGAAGCCAATGAAGACAGCTCAGATTACGATACAGAAGAATGGGACGAATTCTTCAAGGATGTTCAGCGAAAAATTGATGAAGAGGACAGGAAATTCACCAAAGGAAAGAGACTTATGAAATCTGCCTCCACGACCAGACAATATACAAGAAGAAGAAATGTTCAAAGAAGTACGAGTCAGCATAGTGGGCCTCTCACCAGAGCACGCTCACTTTCTGGAATTCTGCAAACTGAATCACCATGGACTGCAGGACCAGATGCACCATCTGCATCTAGACAGCGTCCATCTTACTCAAAGACACGGACAACTGAGACAGAGATTTTAGAATCGATTTGTCAGGAACAACACCGACTCTCTGCTACACAAGACAGAATATCGAAAGAGCTTCAGCAGATCTCTTCTGAACACAAGAAGATCAAGAAGAAGTACTCAAATTTTAAGAATTTGCTTAAAGGGATTTTGAGCAAGCTGAGCTGTACTAGTTCAGATTCTTCAGACTGAGCCGCATCTTCTGTTCACCTTGTCTACTTTAGTTCTTAGGTTTCAGGACGTTGTTTTTCTCTCTTCTTTTAGTTTAGTTTTCAGTTTGTGCATACTATTAGGACTTTATGTTTTCTTTACTCTCCTTACATATTGTAGCTCATGCTACGTTTTGGCTTTGTTTTGTGACAAAAAGGGGGAGAGAGTGAGAGAGTTAGAAAGAACTCTGAACAATGAATGATGTGAACAATGATTGTGAATATCGATGATATCAAGGTAAGTATGAACCTCAATCGATGATATCAAGGTAAGTATGAACCTCAACTCAACTTTGTTTTTTCTTTTGTGATTTGTGACATGCTTCTATACTAACTATTCGACTAACTATTTGGGCATGTAATATGACTAACAAGTTGATGTTGGACTAACATACTTTGACATTTGGTTTTCAACTGCTTAGAAGATATGTTGGTTTTTAACTATGCTTCTTTCACATATCTGATTTTTTTTCAAATGTCATGATGAGACTAAACTCTATCTCTGTATTTGGTTTTGTATGCTCCAATTCTTGAGGTATCTAACGAATTTGTTTGTCAAGAATGTTTTCTGTGTGCAGAGATTACAGATGTCTAAGTCTAGAGTCTGTTCTAGGAGTTTATCTCATGTTTTTAATTTCTGGAACTCTTTTGTAAATTTTTGTTGTATGGTGATAGCAACAAAAATATCTTTTTGAATTTTCTTTGTGGATTTGTGTTTTGTCACGAAACCGCCAAAGGGGGAGATTGTTACGGAATTTGAGTTGGCGTATTTCGTGAATGTGTTAAGTCTTGAAGATTGAAGATGAAGAAACTTTGGATCGTATACCTCAATCTCAAGAAAGAAGAATTCAAAAGGATCAGGTACGTTTAACTAAAGAATTTTGATGATCCGAATACTTCTTATAGTGTAGAAACACCTGGAAGAGGTTTTAATTGCTTATTCATCAAAAACTGGACATGGGACATGTTCAGGATCCGGATCGTGGCTTTCAATCCGGATCCCGAAAGGTGTTTGTTCATACACTGGTTCAATCCGGATCGCAGCACTCTCTGATCCGGATCCCGAACACTAGTTTTACCTGTTTGCTTCTTCGATCCGGATCAGGAATTGCAATCCGGATCCCGAACATGATATTCTGGTAAAACTGTATGAACGATCCGGATCGGGGACTACGATCCGGATCCCGAACAGGCAATTTTCTGGAAATCGTGGTTTGTGCTTCTGCAATCCGGATCGCCAGATCTGATCCGGATCGCCGTCGGTATTTCTTTCCAGAAAAGGCTGTTTTTGATCCGAATATTCTTCCTAGGGTTTCTAACCTATAAATAGCCCTTCCATTTCATTTCTAGGGCATCCGCAATAGATCGGCTGGTTAAGAAAAGATAGCCGAAAAGAAAAATCCACATATATAGAGAAGAACGGAAATCATTAGATCTATTCAATGGTTCTTCATCTATATTGATTGATTTGATTCTAGGTTTTCCATACTCACATTTTGAGTAGAATCAAATCAATGAATACTTAGATGGTATTTCCGATCTATCTTTAATCTAAGTATTCGGCGGATCATCACCACCCAAACAAACAACGATTTATCCCAAAATCGGCGCGTGGACTCGCGTGGCCTTGTGGATTCAAGGTGTTATCGCTCTCGTGGATTCGGAGCGAGGTGCGTTCGTGGATTCGAAGCGTGCCATTGGGTGAAGACCGTGGATTCGGTTGGACGTCGTGGATTCGACGTTGGACGCTGTGGATTCAGCGTTGGGCGCGGATCGTGGATTCGAGAAGCGTCGTGGAGCGAGCGGAGAAGATCTACTAGGAGCGTATGGTAAGAGGTTGAGTCGTCAGTGAGTACGCTATATCACCTTGTACGTGTGTCAATTCTAGTGGATTTCGCCGTGTTATCGATCCCGTGGTTTTTTACTTCGGTTTGGAGTTTTTCCACGTAAAAATCTTGTGTGTTCTTTTATTTTTCCGCATTGGGTTTTATCGCACAATGATTTTTTGAGTGTTTATTGTTTACACCTATTCACCCCCCTCTAGGTGTTTTTTCCCCTATTAGATCCTTATTAACCTAAACCCAACACCGCGCCACGTGCGCTGGCCAATCTGTGGCCGCCACGTGGCATCCGGCCGGTCCACGACTCCCCCCCATGCACCAAAACGCGCAGAAAACTTCCGGGTGTCCGTTTTTGGGCATCCGGACTCAGAAAAACACAAGTAAATAGCCGATTTTCGACGTTTTTCCGCGCTGAATCCAAATCTGGCCTCGGATCAGCCTGAAACCCTTTCTAAAATTTGGCGAAAGTAGCCGAAAGACAGGCTTGATCCAGAAACCTCACTGAGTCCGTCCAACAAGTCCATTTGACGCGTTGCGGGTTTGACACACCAATAATAGGTGTTCCACAACAAGGATCATGGAGAAAAGCTACACGGGGATCGCGGCCACTACACGATCAACATGATCCTTGAATTTGTTTGCCGGCAATGCTTTAGTCATAGGATCAGCGATCATCATCTCAGTCCCAATGTGTTTAATATCCACCATATTCTTTTTGTCGTATTCTTTCACAGCAAGAAACTTTATATCGATATGCTTGCTGCGATCTGTAATTCGACTATTCTTAGCAAAGAACACTGCAGTAGAGTTATCACAATGAATCTTGATGGGCTTTGCAATAGAGTCGACAACTCTTAAATCTGAGATAAAATTTCTCAGCCATAAAGCCTATGACGAAGTCACATAGCAAGCTATGAACTCCGCCTCCATAGTGGATGTAGCAACTGTATCCTGCTTGGTGCTCCTCCAAGATATAGCACCGTGGGCAAGAAAGAAAATATATCCCGAAGTGGATTTTCTAGAATCCACACATCCAGCCAAATCGGAGTCCGAATAACCAACCACCTCAAGATGGTCAGAATGTCTGTAGGTGAGCATATAGTCCTTTTTTCCCTGTAAATATCGCATAACCTTTTTCGCAGCTTTCCAGTGATCAAGGCCAGGGTTGCTCTAGTATCTGCCCAGCATCCCTACTGCATGCGCTATATCAGGCCTGGTATAGACCTGCGCATACATCAAGCTCCCTACTGCAGAGGCATAGGGTATGCTCTTCATATGCTCTCGCTCTAAATCATTCTGAGAACACTATTTCTGATTGAATTTATCACCTTTCACAATAGGTGTAGCTGTAGGTGCACAATTTGTCATATTAAATCTTTCTAAAACTCTTTCGATGTAGGCTTTCTGAGATAGACCCAAAATTCTTCGAGATCTATTTTTGTGAATCTTTATGCCAATGACATAAGAAGCTTCGCCCATATCCTTCATCTCAAAATTTTTAGAAAGAAAATTTTTGGTCTCTTTAAGCAAATTTAAATCACTACTTGCAAGCAGAATATCATCCACATATAGGACTAAGAAAAAATATTTACTCCCACTGACCTTAAGGTATATACACTGATCCACGATATTTTCTACGAAACCAAATATAGTAATTATATCATGAAATTTGATATACCACTGACGGGAGGCCTGTTTTAGTCCGTATATAGACTTCTTTAGTCTGTAAACAAGGTGACTGTTCTTATCTGTGCTAAAACCTTCGGGCTGTTGCATGTAGACTATTTCCTCTATATCCCCATTTAGAAATGCCGTTTTCACATTCATTTGATGTAGCTTCAAATCAAAATGAGCTACCAAAGCCATGATAATTCTTAATGAATCCTTCTTAGATACCGGAGAGAAGGTTTCATGATAATCAATGCCTTCTTTTTGAGTGAAACCTTTGGCAACAAGTCTGGCCTTATATCCCTCTATGTTACCTAAAGAGTCCCTTTTGGTCTTGAAGACCCACTTACAGCCAACGGCTTTGACTCCTTGTGGTAACACAACGAGATCCCAAACTCTATTTTCTGCCATAGATTTCATCTCTTCCTTCATGGCATCATACCAAAAGGAGGATTTATCCCCCTGCATGGCCTCTGAAAACATCCATGGGTCCTTATGGTGCCCAACATCATAGTCAGACTCCTGGAGATAGACTACATAATCATCAGGAATTGCCGATCTCTTTTGCCTTGAGGATCTTCTTAAGCCAACCACTCCCTTTAGGTTTTCATTATGCTGTGCAGCTGGCTCTATTATTGTCTGTTCCTCTTGGGAAAGCTCTTCATGGGGAGGTTCAACTGGTTCAGCATTTTCATGCTCTATGATTGGTTGGTCTCCAATATGGTCATATTGATCTCTTGGAAGAGCAACTAAATCATCATCTCTTAATGGATAACCAGTTGAATCCCTTATTTCCTCAAAATCTATCTTTTGAGGAACAACACTCCCACTAGCTTCAGAATCCTCAAGAAACTTGGCATTCCTGACCTCAACTATCTTGGATGAGTGATTTGGACAATAAAATCTGAATCCCTTGGAGTTTACCGCATAGCCAATGAAGTATCCACTGACTGTTCGGGAGTCCAACTTGTTTATATGTGGGTTATAAACCCTCACCTCGGTTGGACATCCCCATACATGCAGGTGATTTAAACTAGACTTCCACCCTTTCCATAACTCAAAAGGAGTTTTGGAAACAGCTTTCAATGGAATCCTATTTAAAACATATACCGCTGTTTTTAATGCTTCACTCCAAAAGAGATGATGGAAGACAAGAGTTGTTAATCATACTCCTTACCATGTCCATAAGTGTTCTATTCCTCATTTCGACAACGCCATTTTGTTGGGGCGTGCCAGGCATCGTATATTGTGCAATGATGCCTTCACTTTTGAGAAATTGAGCAAATGGACCGGTCATTTGACCCTTATCCGTATGTCTTCCATAGTACTCACCCCCTCTGTCGGACCTCACAATCTTGATTTTCCTATCCAATTGTTTATCTACCTCAACCTTATAATCTTTGAAAGCATTGAGTGCTTCAGCTTTTTCAAATAAGAGATAGAGATACATATATCTAGTGTGGTCATCAATGAATGAGATAAAATATCTCTGACCATTGAAACAAGGAATAGGAAAAGGTCCACAGATATCTGTAATTGTATGATCTCAAGAATTTCATAACTCCTTCTAGCACCTTTAGTGTTATTTGTGTTGGTATGCTTTCCCTTTATGCATTGCACACAAGTACCAAAATCGGTAAAGTCAAGATCTTTTAGGATCTTTTCTTTCACCAATCGCTTTATTCTCTCTAAAGAGATATGAGCTAAACGCTTGTGCCACAATGAATAGGAGTTTTCCTTAAGAATGTTCCTTTTAACACCAATGCTATGATTAACATTAAAATTATTCTCAAAAGATTGACTCAAATTAAATTTGTACAAATCATCTACCAAACAACCATTGCCAATAATAACATTATCAGAGAAGATAGTAAAATATTTATTTTCAAATAAAAATTTAAAATCTTTATTTCTCAGTTTAGAAATAAAAACTAAATTTCTAAAAAATCTAGGAACATAAAAAGTATCCTCAAGTTCAAGTACAAAACCAGTGCTTAGTTCTAAAATATAGTTTCCTACAGCTTCAACTTAAGATTTATTTCATTCTCCACTAAGTAAAATCCTTTCATTTGGCTTCAGCATCTTTAGGTTGTGAAAACCCTGCATGGTATTTGAGATGTGTACAGTAGTGCCAGAGTCAATCCACCATGTGTTTTTAGGAACATTAACTAAATGAGATTCATAACAAATATAGATAGTTTCAATACCTTTCTTCTCGAGCCAAGCTTTATACTTCAAGCAGTCCCTTTTCATGTGCCCATTTTTCTTACAGAAGTAACATTGATCCTTTTTGCCAGAATTCTTTATTGGCAATTGTGTTGGCTTCTTGGAATTGGAGGCACTTTTTCTTTTTCCCATTTTGTGCTGAGTAGCCAAATTGACAGATTCTGTCATAATTTTCGGCTTCTCCTGCTTAAGTCTCTCATCTTCTTGAACACACATAGTCAGTAATTCATTTATTGACCATTCATCTTTTTGTATGTTATAGGAGACCTTAAAAGGGTCAAACTCAGACGGTAATGAGTTTAGAATTAGATGGACTAAGAAGGCGTCGGAGATCTCAACTTTTAAAGCTTTTAGTTGAGCTGCTATGTTCCGCATCTCCATGATATGCTCACGCACACCCTTGGTTCGATCGTATTTGATGTCCGAAAGTCGCTTCATCAGTGTGCTAGCCAAAGCTTTATCGGAGCTAACAAATTGCTCCTCAATGGCCTTTAGATAATCCTTGGCTTTATCACATTTTGGAATTGATCCCCTTATGCTTTTTGACACTCTAGATTTTATGAGCATTAAGCTTAAGCGGTTGGATCGCTCCCATTTATCCTGCGCGGATTCCTGCTATGGAGTTATTGGCCCCACTACCTTAGGCGGTTCCTCAATGCGAAGAGCCAAGTCAAAATCTAAATATCCCAAAGTAAAACGAATGCTTTCTTTCCAATCAGAATAGTCGTCCCCAGTAAGCATAGGAATACGAGAAACATCACTAAAAAATATAGTAGAGGAAGAAGCTGCAACAAATAAATATTGGACTTTATCGCATACTATGAGACAATAATCTTTAATTAGATAAATTCAACCTTCCTGTGGGTAGAGGCGCTACATGTATAGAATTTACCTACTTTAATAATAAGACTAGAGGAAAACTAATTCCTAAATAACTAGATTTCTGTACCTGTGGGTATAAGAAAATTTGTTATCTAGAAATTCATTCCTCTATCATATTCCAGTCAAAATAAAAATAAAAAAAAATTATAATTTTATTTGACTGCAATAAATAGTTAAACTTTAATTCAATGTCAACAATTCTTATGTGTTCTTCTTTATTTGCACGATGCTGTGGCTAGTCCCAAATATAATGAAAAACACAAATAACTTTATATAACATTGAATAACTATTAAAATTAAATTAGGAATCTGTATGAATTTTCGGATTAACCTTAAATTCAATGTCATTTTATGAAAATACCATAAGCAATCATATACTATGAGTAGAATGCTGTGGCTACTTCTAAACATAGTTGATCTCAAAAAATTTTATATAACATCGAATGACCCAATATTTCATATTATTCCTAAACGCAGCGGAAAGCATATATATAAAAAAAAATTTATACAACTTTATGTGACTCAATATTTATAAACGGTACGAAATCTATATATATACTACTCTAAATTTTTATGATCACCGTATGTGTGTTTAAAATAAAAAATAATAATAATAATAAATTAAACACACCACTTTATAGTCATGAATAAATAAATAAATGAGTAGTACAAAATCATATATAACAAAAACCATACGTTATATATAATTTTGATATAGATTTCTTTTATAATGATGAGTCACAATACAAAATATATATATACTCTTTTCTCTTTGATAATAATAATAATAACAAGAATATTTTTTTTTGGGTTGAAGCCCAACAAGGGTTACCACGTGTAGCCCCAAAAGGTTGCACTAAACGACACCTTGTGGGGCGCCTAATGCGGTCGCGGTGACGGTGGCGCCTTCCTCCGAATGCCGGTTCCGATGGGACCGGTCAACGCCACCACTTTTGCTTCCTTATTATTATTATTATTTTAAATGAGAAGGAAAACAAACAAATTATAAAAGAAACGAAAAAACGACAAAAGGTTTGGCTCTGATACCACATGTAATACCAAATAAAACTTTAGATCGTACCTTCTGCCATGATTTTTAATTTTCTATACTTGATTATAGACGACGGTTCTTCCTTTCGATTCGTCCTCGTCCGCAATCTGCAAAAAAAGCGAGAAGTTTTCTGTCTATTCCCTTATCCCCGGAGATGGAGCCGTCACAGGAAATTCGGATTAGGATTAGGCTGGGACTCCCGTTATGTCATATATATATATATATATATATATAACCTAATGTAAGGAAGTTTTAATCATGTCCGTCCATCAAAAATATGTTCAGATACATCCTAACCGATTGGATTGACTGTATCTTTAAATATCATCTTGAATAAATCACGTGGGCCACATCCAACATGCTACCCACTTAGCTGAAAATGTAAAATAACTAAATTTCGAACTCGAGATCTTAAATATCAACCACCAAACTCTTTACCACTTGCGTTACGAATAGTCAATAATAGTGTTATTTGTTCTAATATTCATAAACCCTTAATATAAGGTATGTTTTCAGAAGGGTGACTACATACTAAAGAATAAAGATATAATTAAGTTAATTATTAGATTGGGATAGCTAATTAGCATGTTAAATTTAGAGTTGGGATAGCTAATTATTAGATTGTGCTGTTCCATTTGAAAGCTATACACATTCACTAAAAATATGAGTTTTATAGGAAAATTGTTTTACCATTGAAATTTTCATTGAAAATCAGTGCCGATGACCATTGGGTGAAGGTTTTTTTTAAAATTGGACCATGTCCAATTATAAAGATTAGTTTTTTGGTTTGCGAGTAATCGTATATCTAAACCTTCAACCCATCAATAGGTGGTTAATTTAACCCTCTTATTAATTTGAATATATCGTCTAAAGGTTAATGTGTATTAAAATATTAAAAAAAGTGGGTATAATTTGGGATAACTTGATAATATCATCGCTACGTACACTCACTCGATGGCTTGTTCTTAAAAACCAAAATGCTGCCTTTTATAGTGTGGAAAGCCATAAGCTAGCCGATGATCATCACTACACCAAAATTAATTTTTAGTGGCACTTCTAGGGTGGCTTTTATAAAAAAAGTCAGCAAAAATTATTTTTTACTGATATTTTTAAATAAATATCCTTAATAAAATTTATATTTTAATTTTTCTTTTTTGTTAATCCGTGTGATTATCTTAAAATTTTCACAAACAAAGGCCAAGAAATAAGAGGGCTCGCGGGAACTAAATTTGACGCTGGAGCCCAAGAAAAAAAAAAAATCCCAAACCCCCCTCTTAATTCAAAGCATCATCTCAGAAAAACCTACATCCCAGACCCTTTGCCCAAATTCCAAACCCCCTCCTAATTCGAATCATCTTCTCAGAAAAATCCACAAAAACCCACATCCCAAACTCTTTGCCCAAATCCCCTAAAATTATTTACCGGCAGTTTTGAATGCCAAAAAATATATTTAGAATAGGTGGCACTTGTAGGTACCAGCATTTTATCATTTATCGGCGGTTTTGAATGCCAAAAGAGATATTTTTATCGGTACTTGTGATTGCCACTATACGTTAGAATAGGTGACACTCGTAAATGGCGGCATTGTTGAAATAAAATTCAAAATTCTCAATAATTATTTTTATTATTTTTAATTTTTAATTTATTTATTAAATTTATTCTTAATTGTTTTGTTTAATTCTTATTTATTATTATTTTAAATATTTTTAATGTGAACATTACCATCTCCCCCGTGTGCATTATGGTAGCGTTTGGTTCGGGGATAAGAAAAATTTTGTTATACCGGGGATAGGTATAGATTCTGGTATTAGCAGGAATTAGTGTAAATTTGCGTTTGGTTGGGTTTATGAGTTATACCGGGATTAAAGTAAATTGTGTTTGGTAAATTATATAGGAATAAGGAGAATAAGAAGAATTGGAAAAAATTGTGTTTGGTTGAGTATAGAGGAATAAGAAGAATTGATAAGTGATAAATTTGTGTAATGACTATTTTGCCCTTTATGATATAATTTATAAATAAAATAATTTATTATATTAATCAACCTAATAATAAATTTAAAATATTATTTAAAATTGTAAAAAATATTTAAAAATATATAATAAATAAATAAAAGTACTTAAAAATTATAGAAAATTATATATTAAAATATTTAAAAGGTTTGATTGTTTAACCAGTAAAGAATACCTAAGAAAATTTTAATTTTTTCCTTTAAAAATATTCTATCATTCTTAAATACTTTTTAAATATTTTTATAGTAAAATTTAATATTAATCTAAATTTATTATAAGGTTGATTAATAGCATATTTTATTATTTTTTAAAATTAATCATAAATGGTGAAATAGTGAGTAAAAAAATTTGAAAAAATTCAGGCACTAATAATACACAAGTCAATATACCATTACAAAACTATCTGGATGTTAAATAAAATTAAAACAGAATGTCATGACCAGATATCAAGTAAATAACGAACCAAACAAATGTGTGAAATAATGACGTTACACTAATAAAAATTCCCCCAATTATAGGACAAACATAATAATTAGCAGATTCAATCACATACAATTCAGTCCATTATGGTCATAAAGATCAGAAAATAATAAGTCATTTACATACAATCCCATTGAATGCCGCATAATTCAGTTCAATACACATCAGAAAAGTCCTTTACATACTCGAATTCATACATAATTTTACAAACACATTGTAATCATACAATCACATATATTACACATTTCTTACATTGCAATCAAATATATAACTAACTGCGATTATTCCATAACTCGTCTGTTATAAATGTGCGCAACGCGTCGCCTCTTTGTGACTCAGTAGTACCAACACTATGAACCGTTTCCTCGACATCTATTTCTACATTTGGTTCTTCCTCTATCACATCGTTAAATATGGCATCCGCACCGGAGTGTCGTCGAATAAAATTGTGTATAACACAACATGCCATCGCAATCTGGCATTGGACTTTATATGGAAAGGGTGTTGCAACAGTCAAGATCTTGAACCGTTTTTTTAAAATACCGAATGTTTTCTCCACCACATTTCTCAACTGTGCATGTCGATGATTATATAGGTCGCGCGGACTTCGATGAGTGCGACCTCGTGTGTTTCCCTCAAATTGGCTAATATGGTAACGCTCCCCCCGATATGGTGCAAGAAATCTGTGTGTATTTGTATAGCCAGAATCTACCAAATAATATTTGCCTATAGATTTGACACAACATTTACAATGTTAAAATCTATATTCCCCATCAATAAAGAAATGCAAAATAAAAATTTCTGTGTACAATATACCTTCAGGCACAGTGAATCCTCCAGTTTCGCATGCCCATCGGAGTACTCTCATGTCAGCTGCAGATCCCTCCCAACCAGTGCAGACAAATAGAAAGTGGTGGTCAAAGAATACTGCAGCCATCATGTTTTGCGAAGTAAATCCTTTGCGATTCCGGAATCTCGGTTGCTTGGTCTTGCTGACAACCACCGGAAGATGTGTCCCATCAATTGCACCAATTGCATTCTGGCAATAAACATGAAACAACATGCAGGCACTTATTATAATGAACAATGGTGACATATAAATAAGTGAACTAAAAAATATAAAAGCATACATACCTTGAATGGGTGAAAATTGACATTATCTCTAATTCGGGCATGCACCGACACATTATTCGCCGGAAGTGTTATGTAATCGTCTTTCAACGTCACAATCGCCCGAAGTACATTGTTGAAATGTCGACTGATAGTTTCACCCGAATGTTGAAATGTTTCAGCGATTACCCTATTAACCACCCCATGTCCAACACAAAACATAAAAATTCCCAACTGTTCCTCAATTGTCATATGGCGTGTGTTTTGTAACAACCCCTTTTGTACTAGCTCATCGCGAAGTGCGATGAAAGTCGTTGTTCGCATTCGAAACTGGTCGTACCCACGGTCAGGATGGCCATTCAATATATCACATATCACCTGGTGCCCTGTGAATGGGCGGGTTCGACACGGTTGCTTGTCGACAGTATGGGTAGATGTAAAGTAACCTTGCTCAACCAACATCGCTATTAGCTCATCCCAATAGTCGTCATCATCATCTAAAAGCTCCCTTATTATGGTATTGATTTTGGAGGAAAACACATGACCATGATTCGAATCACCCATTAATGCTGTAAGTACAATATATATTCAACATTGACAAGCGCAACATATGACGTTGTAATATAACAGTAATTCAAGCATGCTTGTTAATATAGTCGATGATTAAAGAGTACATCTAACAGCATTCAAACCAAATTGAAATGTCTTCTGAGCATATTACATGATGATTAAAAAGTACATCTAACAGCATTCAAACATAATTGAAATGTCTTATGAGCATATTACATGATGATTAAAAAGTACATCTAACAGCATTCAAACATAATTGAAATGTCTTATGAGCATATTACATGATAATTAAAAGTACATCTAACAGCATTCAAACAAAGTCATACACATTAAAAACAAAAACTAGTGTCCTGGAAAAAATGGCCTATATACAGACGATTGGATTGACACTTGACGCTCAACCCACATTATTGCCATATCGTCGTTCATTGTCATAAAAAGTTCACGATTATTAAGATCTTTGAGTGCTTCCCCTGCACACAGCGCTTTTTCTGGAGTCATGCCTGGCATCGCATAGACTCGGCTCATGCAAATGGAAATTGTTGGAATACTACTTTTGCAGTCCTTTTCATATTGATACATTTCACGGGCCAGTTCAAGTTTTTGCTTGCCTAGATCAACAAGTTCAGATATTACACTAATACTGGCATCTGGTTTGCGGCGGCGTCCCCCAGAGGACGCGGTAGGTTTGGGTTGAGGGTTTGTGGGTGGTGGAGAGCGTGGTCGTTTGCTTCCTGAGCTATGCCCGCTCCCGCTTGCACTACCTCCGACATTGGGGATGTCAGGAGTTGAAGATGGGTAGCCGGAGGTTTGTGTCGCCCCTATATTTGCATATTGAGGCGCTGCAGAAGCACCTGCTTCAAATGGATTTTGTGAGATATTAAAAGCCGACATTCTTATTCCAAGATTTGTATCATCCTCACCAGGGGACGATGAGGATGAACTCTCAACTGTTTGGGCTGCAGGCATAGTGGATGCAAATCCATATCGGCCAGTGGCCGTGGTTTTTTCTGTCAAGAATTCGAGATCCTTATATGGCGGAAATGGCCTATCTCGACATCTTGCATATGATGGATTTTCCTGTTGAATAGGAATAAGATATGTATAATGTCAATTATTCATATATTACGCGAAACAATTGTGTCGAACAAATTTTATGATTTACAAGATAGGGTCAATACCGCTATGACAGCATCCCAGTCGGTTGGATCACCAGGTGTCGGGATATTATGGATACAATCCCAACCCCATCCACTCTTGTTGGCTAAATAGTTATAAAGACTGAATGTCCGTTTTAAAACTTTTAGCCAATTTTTTAATTGCTCCTTCGTGAGTTGTAAATTGGTCCTAGCATTGAATGCCGCATTGATTCGAACCCACGCTACTGTAGTGAACGACCCATTCACATAATTCCCTAGTGTATGCTCTTCAGTGAGCAAAGACATGAATATTGTGTTCATATTATCAGTCCAATTATGTGTTCGGGTCTGAGGTTGGGCACGCTGCCCAGAAGGACCCTCCTGAGATGCTACGAAATTAGAAAGTGGGTCGAAAGCCACACTTTTTCTTGCTTGATGCTTAGCGTGTTTCTTGGCGGGACGCATCTGGAATAAGAGTTATATAATGTATTTGAAGCCACATTGATACTAATAAATAAAGTAGAAATAGAGGGAAATTGTAATTAACTATTGGACTCACTTGATTGCCACATAGTATGGGGTAGCATTGGCTTATAAAGCCAGTGGCCGTCCATCAGATACTTATGGCAATCGTCATCATCGTCCTTATTAATGTTCGCAATTGTCCAACAAAGACAATTTTCCGCTAATATTTGTATGCCCAGTTTGATTTGTGCTGGTGGAAACCCGGTTGCGAGGTTGTTGGCATAATGTGTGCTGGTTGTCAGCATGTTGCAATTATGTGTTGTTCGTGTGTATAATGCCTATCACCCGTTTTTAAATAATTTATATAAAATATTGTTTGACTCAATTGATTGCCAATTGGTATGGGGGTGCAGTAAATACATGCCAATCCATCAAATACCTATGGCAATCATCATCATCGTCCATATCTGAAGCTACAGGGGATAGGCTGCATACTCACACTTGTCATAAAAAATGGCAACAGGGAATAGGCCTCATACACACAAACATCACATATGCTGGCAACAAGGTGACAACCAACGCCCAACCATAGTTTATGGCAATGAAATGCAACAACATTGGAACACAGTCCTCACAGGCAAATCTACCAAATTGGCAATAACATGAGAACCAGCACATATTATGGCAATGACATGCACACATTATGCCATCAACATTAAAACATGATGAATCGAAGCACTGAATAAGGCACTCATAGGGGGCATACCTTTGTGAAAAAGAATCACAACCTGTTAAGAAGCAAGAGGGGCCGCAGAGGGGGTGGCGACGCGGAGAGGGGACGCAGCGGAGAGGTTGCCGCAGAGGGGCCGCGGCGCGGTGAGGGGCCGCAGAGGGGCGCGGTGCGGAGAGGGGCCGCAGAGGGGCCGCGGCGCGGTGAGGGGCCGCAGAGGGGCGCGGTGCGGAGAGGGGCCGCAGAGGGGCCGCGGTGCGGTGAGGGGCCGCAGAGGGGCGCGGTGCGGAGAGGGGCCGCAAAGGGAGTTGGCGCGGAGGAGAGGGGCCGCAGAGGGTCGCGCCGCGGAGAGGGGCCGCAGAGGGGGTTGGCGCGGAGGAGAGGGGCCGCAGAGGGTCGCGCCGCGGAGAGGGGCCGCAGAGGGGGTTGGCGCGGAGGAGAGGGGCCGCAGAGGGTCGCGCCGCGGAGAAGGGCCGCAGAGGGGCGCGCCGCGGAGAGGGGCCGCAGAGGGGGTTGGCGCGGAGGAGAGGGGTCGCAGAGGGTCGCGCCGCGGAGAGGGGCCGCAGAGGGGGTTGGCGCGGAGGAGAGGGGCCGCAGAGGGTCGCGCCGCGGAGAGGGGCCGCAGAGGGGCGCGGCGCGGTGAGGTGCCGCAGAGGGGCGCGGCGCGGAGAGGGGCCGCAGAGGGGCGCGGCGCGGAGAGGGGCGCAGAGGGGCGCGGCGCGGAGAGGGGCCGCAGAGGGGCCGCAGAGGGGCCGCGAAGGGGGTAGCCGCAGAGGGGGCCGCGGCGCGGAGAAGGTGCCGCAGAGGGGGCCGCGGCTGCGGAGAAGGTGCCACAGAGGGTCCGCAGAGGGGCCGCAGAGGTGCCGCAGAGGGGCCGCAGAGGGGGCCCGCGGCACGGAGAAGGTGCCGCAGAGGGGCCGCGGCGCGGACGAGTTGCCGCAGAGACTTTTGAGGGGCCGCAGAGGGGGCGGCGGCACGGACGAGTTGCCGCAGATGGGGCAGGGTTGCCGCTGGGGGGCCGCGAGGGAGATCGGAGATCGGAGATCGGAGATCCGAAGCGATGAAGAATGGGAGATCGGAAGCGATGATGAGATGGAGGGGAAGAAGATGAAGGGCTGAGGGAGAAGATGGAATCCGAAGCACAGAAAAGCGCGGAGGAGTTGCCGCAGAGGGGCCGCAGAGGGGAAAGGGTTGCCGGAGGGGTGCCGCGAGGCAGATCGGAGATCGGAGAGCTGAAGTGATGAAGAAACCGAGTTCGGAAGCGATGAAGAGAAGAGGGGATGAAGATGAAGTTGGGGAGAAGATGCCTACCCAAGCAGAAAAGCCTGCAGAAAGCCTGTCTGGTTCTCTCGATCCCCGTGCCAGAAATGGGAATCGCCCAATTCCAGGTGGGGGTGGGAATTCCAATTCCCACCCCCATCCCCCCTATTCCAGATCAATTGGAATCTGAATTCCATCTATCCTTATCCCCGTTTGGGTATGAAAACGGGGATAAGGGGGTTATTCCCCCCTTATCCCCGTTACCAAACGGTGCCTATGAGAATTGCACGCATCTCGGTATAACGTTGCATACGTTGCTATTGCAATGTTGGGCATTTATTACATCTTCTCTATATATACTCAACTATACATACATATAAGTGAATAGTGTAGAAATTAATATATAGAGAAGTGGGGAGTATAATTTTATTTGAGAGATATTTTATTTAAATTTTTACTTGATAAATTTTGTTATCGGGTGTTGAAAGAGTCTCTGTCAATCTTTTCCACGGTCGTGTTCGTAGGAAGACGATCGTGCTCGTAGGAAGAAGAATTCCGGTCGTACCTTGGGGTGGTGTTTCCGATTAATTCGCACGAAGGACGGAAATACGCCTTAGGGCAGTGCCTCGCACGCTTCCGGATAAATTTTAGTTCGGTTTATTTTTTTTACAATTTCTGAATTTTTTATAGCGCTTAACGGTAAGTTCTGTTATTTTAATTTATTAACATAATTGTTAGATAAGTTAATCACAATCAGATTTAGATGCGATTATTTTTTCTAACAGACATTTTATTATTTACCGACGATTTTGTATAAGTGCCAGCAAAAAAATTGCCGACTGAGTTTTAACCGCCACTTGGGAGTGCCACAAAAAATTGCCGGAAATTTTTTTTTCCGGCACTTTTTATATTTTGGTTGGCACTTTAAATTACCGCTAAATGTCCCTTAAAGTAATATTAATTGGACAAATTTTAAAAAATATTAGTGTTATTCTATTTTAAGGATATAGGGCGATACTGTAATTAAATACTAATTTAATTTGATGATAGACAAGCTGTAAAAAATTAAAAAATAAAGAACTTTAACTTTTTAAAATTTATATAAAATTTTTTTAAAGAGGTGTCTTATTTAGAACAACATTCTCTAGATGCCGCAATCTAATGAATACAGGTTTCTAGAGGAGGAGAACGAACAAGTCTTAAGAACTATATGTCAACTCAGAAAATGTGGTACCATTTTGCTTACTTTTTTGAAGTTTCTGTAGGATGGATGAGAGGAGCTTGGAAATTGAAACTAAAACAAGGCATTTGGTTTTTGAAGTCGTTGACAACTAAATTTCAAATTAACATATCATAAAACTATTACAAGAAATAGATTCATGGGCGCTGTAATCTGATTCATATCATTGCATCTTTCAAATAATTAATGTATATCAAGCAAATATAGTACAATGGGATTACAACCACAAAAAAAAAATACAGTGAAAAAAAAAAAACAATGAATAGCATGCTTGTAATGATTATCTTGATTGCGAGTAAAGCTGGGAGGTAGATTAAGCACATATTTTGATTGGAACTAGCAACTATATGATAGATGTAGTATATTTACAATTTTCCAGGATCATTTTACTTAGAGGTAGGTATATTGAAAATTGTTGGTTATAATTCTCTCTAAGAATGAGAAGATTTAATTTATCAATTGCTTAATAGTTATAGAGCTTTAATTCAAAATTTTGAGACCAAGAAATAGCACAATATGCGATGTTAATGTGATTTGTTGGTAATGGCAAATATGTAACTAATGACTGATCATTTGTAGTTTATGCTAGTGGTATGGAGTTTTTAATAGCTGCAACTGAAGAAGATCATTTTAATAATAAGCTGTTAAGTTCTCATTCTTGGCAATCAAATCCATGGATATGAGTGGGAATAAAGACACATTCAACCTATGTTTATAGGAATGCTAGTACATGCTTATCCTTCTATTTCAATAAGATACACCCTAAAAACTTTTCTCTCAGCATCTTAAGACAATAAAAAGAGAAAAAGCTTGCTTCATTGCTTTCCAGATTCTATAACCACTAATAATGCTTTTTGATATTTCAATATTATTTTCTTAGGCCCCTAGTGAGAGTACTTTTTTCCTTCAAGAAACCTAATTCATCATACTTTATTCAAGTGTATATTCTATTTCTCTCTTATATATTTGGGTGCCTCCAAATAATTATGAGCAAACCTTAAGTAGTTCAACAGCTTCTCAACTTGGCTCCTAAAAAAGTGATTTTAACAAAACAAAGGGCTGATTTGGAATAACTACTCAACTAGCTGGGCCACTGTGTCACCCAAGGGATGTCTAATTGAATGTGGACATCTTCATATTTCATTTGCATTGTCAAATCATTAAGCTTAATTTTTGCACAACTAAGTGATCTTATTGAACAAGTACATTAATTAATTAAATGGTAGATATTTGAGTAACTCGAAGAGAACCTTTTTTTCTTTAATTTTTACCATTGAAGGTTACAACCCTTAATTAGATATATAATAAGTATGCTTGGTCTGATTGTATACTTTTCCTAAGTGTTAGTGGTGGATAACTGTTTAAGAAGTAATTATGGATTGTTTGCATTAACTAATATTTCAAAATCTAGAGCTATAAGTAATAATTCACTTAAAATGTACAGAAATAAACATTTATGATCTTGATTATGACTTGGCTCAACTCAGACTCCTTTACATATGTAGAACCCTAGATAACATACCAACAATACCAACATGGCATTTTTTTATCAAACTTTTTCAAGAAATTTTTTTTTTTTTGATTAAACAGGGGTATACCCTATTTGAGATTACAAAGAGGGAGTACAGGTAGAGTGAAGATTAAAACAAGTCCGCATCGAAAGCTCCCAGAATCGCGAAGGATGCTTTCTCAAGACAAAAATACGGACACATCTCCAAACGAACGAAAACATCCGACCACAGCATGGCAAAGCATTCCATTGTCCTTGCTTCGGAAAATACTACTTGATCATCAGAGCCCATAGGTTTGCCGTGGCTATTACTCTACCCTTCAGGATGTCAATAGAAGCTTGACGATTGGTGAAGATACGCGCGTTTCTTTCTTTCCATAGCTCCCAAACACATGCAGCGAAAGCTATGTCAAAGAAAGATCTTTCTCTAGGAGAGCTAGGAGGACTGGTCGATCTGAGCTTTTGCCATCTTGCCGTCAGATTTCCCGACGACGCAAGACTGCCTCTGTTGGCTGCATTACCTCCATCAAGAAAACTGCTCCACATAGATAGAGCATAGGTGCAGTCAAAGAGGATGTGCTCCAAGTTTTCTGAACTCTGGGAGCAAAGCGGGCAGACTGATGGGCCGATCCATCCCCGTTTAGCTAGGTTGTCGGCTGTGAGTAAACAATTATGTGCTGCTAACCAGAGGAAAAGCTTGACTCGAAGCGGTGTTTTGGTCTTCCAAAGGAAGGTGTTCTTGCCATCTTTGATTCCTCCGTCCATCAAAAAGAGATAGGCACTCCGGGTTGTAAATATTCCCTTATCAGTCCACCGCCAGATTATCGCGTCACGATTGTTGGAGAGCTCGGTGCTGCCGATAGCTTCCGTTAGCAAACGAAACTCATTGCTCTGCACGCTCGTGAGAGGGAGAGGGAAGGCTGCCCAGGGTGATGAAGCAAAACGGTGGAGCCAAGTGGAGACCGAAGCATTGGTGGCTGCCGAAACAGTGAAGAGATTCGGAAAACAGTTTTGGAGTGCGAACTCGCCGTTCCACCGCGCCGACCAGAAGTTTGCTATTTTTCCAGGTCCTATCTCGAAGCGGACTGACGCGAAGAAAGTTGCTGACTGCTTCATCATGTCCTTCCAAATTGGTGAACATCCTGCAGGGTGTTTTCCGGATGACGAGGGTGGTCGGAGCCTATAATGTTTATTCCAGATGAATTGGGCCCACGGAACCAGAGGTGCAGAGAAGAAGGTCCACAGATTTTTCATGAGCAGCGCGGAGTTGGCGGCGACCAAATCCCTGATGCCGACTCCTCCTAGTCGTCTTGGGCGGCACACAATGCCCCACTTCATCAAGCAGTGGAAACCCCCTTTGAGCTTTTCCCCCTTCCAAAAGAACCCTCTTCGGATTTTGTCAATGTGTTTTGACACCCAGCCTTTCAAGAAATTTTTTGTAGTAACCTTTGGAGTTCAATGTCCTAAACGAAAAATCAAAAAATTTCATTTGTGAAATGTTTGACTACTCTTCTGCACAATTATGAGACTAATTATAGTAGTCTTCAATATTGAGCTATACATATAAATGCCAATGATCTGGTATGCTAGGAGTATTTAGTTCTCTATCAGACACCTATGAATTCTTTATTATGAAGAAAATTAATAAGGTTGGTAGCTGAATTTAGGATTTATAGCCTTTAATTGAATCAACCTAGCTAATATTTATTGGCATACTTAGCAGCCAATTAAATGAGGTGAAAAGTCAACATAAAATTTGAGGTGAAAAGTCAACAAAGTTGACATAGATGTACAATGCAAACGAAGGTTTAGGTCTCTTACACTGTAGGTAGGGCTGCCAATGAGGTGAGCACTAGTGAGCTGGGGCACCTCAGGTCAACTCTTTAACAAACTAAATACAAGCTAGCTCGATCGAATAAATTACGAGCCGATCTCGAGTTGAGCATTTTGAGATCGTGACGAGCTCAAGCTAAACAGGAGCCATTAGTGCTTCCAACTTTTTGACCATTGAATCCACTTGGATCTAAACTTTTGGCCCTAAAATCAAAGTGTCTCAAAAGTCAACAATTGTGGCTCAACGTGGGCCTCTTATTATGTATCATTCAACCTGCAAAAACTTGATCCTAAAGAGAGAGAGAGAGAGAAAGAAAGATAGAGAGAGAGAGAGAGAGAGTGTTCGGCTACTATACTATCAATAGTACCAAATATTTGGTGCTATTAAGTTTTCTACCATTACATCTATCTCTTTGATTATTTGCATATTTTAGATCATATTATTTCACCAACCACCCACTAAACCCTAGAAAATCACTATCATTCTAACTGCACATTCTTTAATCTAAGAGCCGAAAATCTAATAGCACTAATGACTTGATGTTGTTAATAGTAGCCTAATTCTCTCTCTCTCTCTCTCTCTCTCTCTCTCTCTCTCTCTCTCTCTCTCTCTCCACACACACGCGCGCGCACAAACAGAGAGAGTTGGGCTTAAATACTATTCGTAGTAAATGGGCTCCGTTTTTACCGATTTGTTTTAATAATATATATGAGATGTTTTCTCATTTAATGATGTAGACAAATCTAAATCAATTGAATTTTGGTTAGAATTTTTTTTTAATTGTTTAAAACAAGATCTATAGTCTTGATCTCTATTACAAGAATCCTATCAGGAATTTTTTGAAGAATATTTATTTTTCGTCATTTATTTTTGTGTCTACCATGATGCATAAGAGAATAATTTTTAAAAAATATGAAATTTAATTTTTAGATATTTTCAGTGATTTAAATCATGTTCAACGTTGTTGATCATCAATTTTAAAAGCACCATCATCGAAACAAATTGGTAGCAACGGAGCCTGTTTGCTACTACCGATAGTATTGCAGGAGACCGTAAATTCAAATTCAAAAAATAATATTTAAGATTTTAAATTCAAATATTAAATTGAATTTTGATATTCAAATTTGTAAAATTGAGAGAGATGACTAATTTCGCAAATTGGGGATAGTTTCCAACAAAACAAAATCGCTATCTTAATAGTCCGTCAGTGCCGGAAGTTTTGATGGAGTCCATTTTTGGATTCTACGAGGCGAAACTAAAGGAAAGCACGAAGAACGACATGTGGCTAAAATTTCAAATTTGGTATCTTTGGAAAAGACGCGGCATTTCATACACGGTTTCGCATGAAATTTAACAGAGGTGCTTTTGCGCATTTTACTCATGTTATGAGGGTTTGAGAATGAAATATTAGAATTTTAGGGACTATATTGTAATTTGTCCAAAATCTATATATTGGCTTTTAGGGTTTCTTTAACCCTAATTTGACCCCCCCCCTCCCCCCCTCTCTCACAACACAACCACCACTAACGCTTCCCCGACCTTCGCTGACACCATCTCCAACCTAGAGTGACTATCCCTGGCCGCCAAGTCTTTAACCATCTCTCTCTCCCTCCCCACTCAAGACCTCTCTTAGACCTACACCGCCTTGGACAGAGCCACCTTGGACCCACATTGCTGGCACCCCAAGGGTCCAGTGACCTTTCTCTGTGCAGCCTAAGCACCGTCATGCACCCCCGACCCACAAGTTTCCCATGAACCCAATTTGGGTCGGGTTCGGGCCGTAGCTTGGTTTGGCCACCGTCGTTGCTCCCCGCCACCATCGTAGGCTTCTAGGGACTACGACTATCCTCTTCGATGCCGACCCATCGCCCCCGGCCATCCCCGAGGCTTAGGTGACCAATCCAGACCCAAGGTGCTTCTAGGCTAGCCGCAACTCAGAAATCACCACTGCCGCCACCTTCTGCCGCTAGTTGACACCTCCTCAAACCTCTCCCTATCGACCATGATGCTTTCCTGGTCGCGCGCGCATCCCTAGGCCGCCGAATTTTGTGAAACGCCTCCCTACTCTGGACAGCCCGAGTTAGAGCTTGTTGGTGGTCGAGCTTTCTATTCCAGCCACCCTGGCCGCTGGTGATCTCGCAGCAAGTGAGAACGACCTTCCTGAGGGTGTGTAGGTCACTGTGTTCACCTGTGTTGCCATCAGATTCGTCTTGGATTGCTGGTTGGACAGCGTCGCTCCTGGAGACCTAGGAACTTGAGGTTCACGAAGACCCGACTCATTCCTTGGTGTCGTTTGCACTTTGAATAGTGAGTACGGTGTTCAGAGCATCGAGACTCATCTTTGGTGCTGCCGGTCTGATTCTGAAATGTGAAATGCGATAATATGCTTAAAAACTCTAATTTCCCTATATTTATTCAATTAGATGCACTCTAGGGGGTTTTGTGTAATTAGTGCACATGGACTGCCTCGAGTAGCATTTACTAATGGTGTATGATCTTTGGGCTGATTGTCCTGGGTCCGTTGGCTGTTACGAAGTTTAATTTGATTTTTGGCGCAATTATTAGCTAAATAGGTCGTTTGATCGGAGTTTTGAATTGGAATTCACATTAGGTCAACTGAGCGCCCTGAATCTATTGTCAAGCCTTATTGGTTGGTTGCCCTCGCTGCCTTGTGTGTCCAAAGACAATGGGAGGGTTTATGGTGGGTTTCGAATCCGAATTGGCAATTTTGGGAATCCGATGTAGTTTGATTTTTGTTAACGACACTTATTACATTGCCTTCGTGTGCTGCTGCCCAGACACCCAAATTGGTCCATCTCGGAGCAGCGTGTGGTGCTTGGTGAGTCTCGGTACCCTCCAGAACACTTCGTGGGTTTCGGATGTGATGATTCAGATCTCCGTGGAGGTTTTGCAGTGTGATTAGCGACTTCCGGAGGCCTATGTCGTGTGGTAGAGATGGTTGCGCGCAAATCAGACCTCAGGAGTGGACCCGGCACGAAAATTGGATCAAGTTTGCCTATCTGAATGCCTTTGTCGAAATTTAGAAGTGGATTCTTGCAAAACGGGCATCGAATTTTGATTTAGCACGAAAAAACGGTGAAAATCAGCTATTTGGAAGTATTTTTCAGGATCCGGACGTCCTAAAACGGACATCAGGCAGCTCAGGCAGGCCGGGCAGCGCTGGCGGCTGCGGCGCTTGACGGGGTGGCCGCGAACAGGCGCGGGGCGGCCGCGGGCAGCCGCAGGGCCGCGAGTAGTGGCATGGGCAGGCCGATCCACGACCCTTGGCGCGTGCACCGGGATCAGCAAGCAAGCGCACCAGCCACGTGGCACCTTCTCATTGGCCGGGCCGCGCCAATCACGCCGTGATTGGCGGGGCGGCGCCACGTGGCGCCTTCCGATTGGCCAACAATGACCCGGAAGATCCAGTGCAAGGCGCGGCGCGTGGACTGCAATGGCCACGTGGCGCGCTGCCATTGGCGGGCGCCAGCCGCCGCGCGTTCGCCAGGCACACGGAGCACAGAGGGCGGGACACGTGGCAGCATCCGGTTGATTCGGGGCGCTGGGCGGGTGCGCGCATATGAGCGCCACGTGTCCAGGCGCTGTTCGGGTCGAATCCGGGCGCCCGAATGTGGTCTAGACCCGTATTGGTGTTCTCTTGGGATTTCAATTATAAATAGCCCCTCTTGGGCTTCTTTTGAGGGACTTTTGGATTCGATTTTGGGGCTATTTTCGACAGAGAGTTTTTTCATCGAGTCTTCTTCGTGTATTGGCATCCCGGAGGATTTTTAGATGCCGCTTCATATTTTTCTTCTCTGACCTCGCGAGCTTCAATGCTTCTTCAACACTGATCTTTTCCATCGACTCTTCGTCCGCGAGCTCCTCCGAGCTGAGTTCTTGGAGTTTTTTGCCGATTTTTACAGCGACTTTTCCGCGAGAGGTAGGCCTTCGATTTTCGTGTTTACTATTTCTCCCCGTTTTGAATTTTTATGGGACTTTTCAGAGCTTCTTAGACCCTATTTTTTGCGATAACTTTCTAGACAGAGCTGAAGTAATTTTGCACTTTCTCGATCTACGAATGTCGGAATTGGGAGTTTAAGGACTCTATTGACATCTTGTGAGGACCCGAAATTCCCACGTAAGGATTATTGTTGGACCAGCAGCTTTTGGAGGCCTATGTGGTGTGTCGGCGGTGTTAGTGCACCAATTGGACGTAAGTGATGGACTCCGGGTGTTAAATGGATTACGTGGGTAATCGGTTGACCCCGTCGGATGTTTAGAAGTGGTTCACGCGAAACGGATATCAAAATTGGACTCAGCGCGAAGTTTGGACAAAAGAACAGCTTTCCGAATGCCTTCGGCAATTTTTAGAAATGGAATTTGGCAAAACGGAGAGCGGATTTGGATTCAGCGCGCGAAAACGATGAAAATGGAGTATTCATTTGTATTTCTCGGAGCCCGGACGCCGCGCACGGATTTCGAGGCACTGGGCACTATTCCGGCAGCCGGCGGGCAGCGGCGGCGGCGGCGGGCAGCGGCGGCACAAGCTCGGGCAGGCGGTAGAGCGGGCGCGGGCAGCGCATGGGCACGGGCAGGCGCGCGGTGCATGGGAGCTTCTTGCCACGTGGCATCTTCTCAGTGGTTCATAGTGGACACGTGGCGGGCTAGGATTTGTTGGTGCGGTGGACTAGGTCCACGGAGCAGGCGGGGGTGGCCTCGGGACGTGTGCGTGCAGAGGGCGCAGGCGGCGGCACAGGCGCGCACGTGGGCGCGCTTTGACGCGGTTTCCCGCGCTCGGGCGCGCCACGCGTCGGCGTCCGCAGGTGGCCACGCGGCGCAGGGAAAGTGGCTAGTTCCGTTGTTCGCTGTTGTGTGGGAGAGTGGCTAGTTCCGCTGTTCGCTGTTGTCGGGCGCGGTCGGACGGTTCTCCTCCGACTCGGTTTCGACGCCCGAAAGTTTCGGGCGCCCGAAACGGGGGATACACCCGTATTTTGGCATTTGTTTTGGGAGCCTATAAATACCTCCCCTCCCTCTCCGTTCCTCATTTTTCTTGATTTTTTGGGCCTCTTCTCTGTGGGAGCTCTACAGCAAAGACCCTCCCCTCCCTCTTCCCACACCTTGATGGATTTTCGAGATTTTTGGAGAACGTGCCATCGGCGTTATGTGCGACGCGGCGCACATCGACGCACCTTGGATTTTTGGCTTCTACTGTCGCTCTTTAGTCCGCGGGACACACCGGATCACCCCGATGGAATTTTGAGTCGATTTTCATGACAGCGCGTTCACGAGAGGTAAGGCTTCGTTTTCCGTGTTGATTACTTCTCTTTGTTTCGAGTTTTTGGCACTGTTCCCGAGGTGTTTCTGTGACCCCTTTTTCCACTGCCGAGTTTTGGACAGCACATCGGTTTTCGGCGATAACTTTGCGCTCAGGCATCGGATGGAGGCGTGCCTATAGTCATTTTGCATCTACGCAGCGCAAGGAACGTCCTCGAATTTTCCTGGATTTTTCTGAGTTTCTCTCGAAGGTGAAAAATCCTATTTTCCAGAGCAAAGTGCGACAGATTTTTTGTACAGGATTCTTTTGAGAGGGTCACCTTGTCGGATTTTTATCTTGATGTACGAAACTCGGTTTGGGACGTGCAGGCACAAGTTTCGATCGGCTCGCCGCGACGGTCGCGGCGGTATTTTTTTTGGAATTTTTGATCTTATCTCGCAGGTAAAAATGGCACAGTTCTGGACTGTTTCTTGAGTAATAGCATGTTCATGAGGGTACTTGTATATTTGATTGTGTGTGATGTTGAGTTGTTGTTGTTGTGTTGTTTTGTTGGCGTGATGTTGATTGGAGCCAAGGCTTGCGCGGCATGTACCGAGGATGCAGGTTCAGTGGATTTTGATAGCAAGTGGCCACGCTGTTCACCGACTTCAGCTTTTCCTGCGGAAAGCGTTTCAGGTGGGTTGCTTCATCTCCAGAACCAGTGGACGGTTCTCTAATTCTTTATGTTAGAAAGCATGCATGTTTAGTGTACATTGTATGTTATTGTGAGGTAAGCTAGGAAGGATGATTGTATAAGGAAATTGCAAGATTAATATTCATGTTAAATATTAACGAGGACTTGCAGGATTTGGATATTCATGATGATGAATAGTAAATGCTTACCTAAGGGATTTACCCTATGTGATTGTTAGCATGCTTGTTTAATTGTACAATATTTAGCATCGAGATGGAAGCTTGAGGATTGGCCTAGATCATGCAGATTAATATACTATAGTAGTGATCTTTTAGCATGCCATGTTGCACATAGTCTTTTATGACATGATTACTCGATGGAGTAGGAGGCTAGATCTATGTGCGGGTATTATTCTGAGCATTCTTTTGATGGACCCTAGATTATGGACAGGTGTCGTTCATTAGGGATTCTAGCATGTTGTTTATACCTTTGTGGGGCTATTATGTGATTTACTCCCTTTCATTTCCTTGAGGACAAATGCATGCTTGTATGGACATCTAGATTGGCCATCTTTTATTGCTACACTATCATGTTGGAACTTGACTTAGGAGAAACCATGTTATTCCTTTCTCGCTCTTTGTTAGTCAGGCGGTCTGTGTTGCTCGGGTGCGAGCAGGGGTTTTGGATAGTGTAGCCAGGACATTGGTGTCAGGGACGGGTTGTGCTGGATTGTGGTTGGCTGGGATTTGCGATGACCGCGGACTTTGGGCGGTCGACCGGATATTTACCTATGTATCAGATTTCTCTAGTGGACAGAGTCTCCCACTTATTGAGTACTTTTGCATCTGATTGAGGATTGGGATTTTCTTTAGTGGTTGAGCTTTCCCACTTTGATCAGAGCCATGATTCAGTCCTGCTGATTTATACTACTATTATACTTATTACTCAGGCACTTTACTCGTGTGGGTCGCTCCCCTCGAGTGCCACTCCGGAGTGTGCGATATACATACTTTGAGTCCTTGAGACTCCTATCCTCTATCGGTGTTATGCGTTGGCCAGCATACCCGATTTGGCAAGCACAGCAGGCAGTACCAGTTCTTACTGGTTCATTGATTGGGTTTATTGCAGGCAATTACTTTATTGTTGCACTCGTGTTAGGGGGCTGAGTGGAGTCTAGTAGCTGTATTTAGACCAATGCTAGTGTTGTTGGGAGCCGTTTGGTTTGACGGTGGTCCCGTGTCGTTGTGAGTACTTTGACCATTGTGTGAGAGGTTGAGCATCTTGAGTCTATTCGTTCTGGGAGAGAGCGAGGATTTCGACTATAGCCTGTATAAGCCACTACTCGATAGTGAGTTAGTCCGTTTGGATACCCTACGTAATTCCTGCCCGGTAGTGGGAGGTGGTTGTAGGTGGGCGCAGGTTTGACTGGACCAGATGTGGCAGTCAGCTCGATTGGGTCGATTATGCACTTCATGTGCTAGTGGTTGCATACCATTCTATGGTTCTCCCCTTTTGAGCATTTAGATAGAGGCATGATAGCTGTTGTGTCACGCCCCGAGGTCGAAACTGCGCCCCGGCTCGCCAACAGATCCGCCATCTGTACGGAAACTGCCGTACAGACGAAGCGTCTACCCTGCAAAAGATCTAAAGCTATACATGTATCAGAGCTGAAAATAAAACTAGTAGCTAACAAAAAAACACAGAACATCTGAACAAAAACGAACCTTAATACATCCTCTCACAACTACGAAAAATACAAGTACAAACCTCACAGATCTCTCAGAATGTTCAGTACAAAAGTGGAAACATAAAATAACTGGGTACATCTACCTCTGACCCAAATGCTGGTAAGGAACTACTCGGCTACGTCCTCACCTCGATGAGTTGTCTCCGCGTGAACCAAGCCGGAACAGCTGCCCCAGAAAACCTGTCACCGCAGCGGGTGTGAGATCTACTGCAGAAGGCAGATCTCAGTGGGTACCGTCCCAATATCCACGGTATGCCCACTAAGTCTACTGGAGGCACAAAAGATAGGTATGCAGATAGATAGATAGATAGATAAAAGCTGGAAGGAACTAAAGCTAATAAATAACGACATCATGCTGAAGAAAATCTACTCTGACCCTGCTATGCATACACTAACACTGCTAATAATATGCCTCAAGTATTATGCTCAAAGGAAATCTCATCTATGAACATGCAATGAAACTCACGCACACAAATCACCCAATCTCAATGGCTGTCCCTCTTTGGACCAGTCAAAGTCAAGCCTGCGCTCATCTACTGCCACTACGCCCAAACAGGACTTGGTCTTACGTAGGGTGTCCCTCAAGGACTATCTCAGTAACCACATCGCAGCCTCGTCAGGCTCGGTATCATCATCGCATCCGGAGCGTAGCTCGCGGGGAGCGACCCCGCGAACTCAAGTATCTCAAATATCTCATAACTGGCACAAAATGCCAGGCTCAGCAGGCTACAATCCACGATCAAATAGATCGGTATCTCAAAGCTCGAAAACACAACTCAGTCGGAAAAGAACCTCGACTCAAATATGAAAAGCCCAAACACTCTCACAGCTATGTCGGAGAACTCTCAATGACTCAATCTGATAATGCACGACCCGTGGCTGAGTCGGGAAACCTCCACGACTCGATCTGCCAGAACCCCCAAAACTCTCAAGCTAAGTGGGAGAACCATCTCCACCACTAAATCAGATCACGACCCATGAACTAGAGCAAATCAATCAGGGAAATAAATTCTCAATCTCTCGCACGGGAGGCCTGGAAATTCTGAACGACTGCCACCTATAACTCTATCAAACAAGAACAAGCTGCAGGCATAGCCGCCCATAGCTTCCGCCCCCGAACTGGAAAAAATACTAAAACTCTCTCATGACACTAGAAAGTCATCTCACAATGCTCTAAAAAAACTACTCGGCCCTCGGCACGAGTATACAAGCACCTCGAACTATCTGGACCATTCATAATACTCTAAATATTTAAAGACCCTTTAAAATCTGAGTTTCACTTAAAACCAGTTACAAAATTATTATGAAGGTCCAGATAGGTCCCGAATCTCAAGAAAATATGTCGTCTAGTGTCGAATGGTCTCTAGATCATGATAAAAAAAATAACAGGGGCTCAGGAAAATATTTCTATAATTTTCTAGCCAACTATCAGATTTATCAATATATAATAAATCAGCTAATCATGATCAATATATGATAAATAAGCTAGACAAGATCAACATGCTTACAGAAGCATTAGAGGGCATTTCATAAATTTTGGAGAAATTCCAACCCACCTGGAACGCTTTCCGCAGGCAATCGCTGAAGTCGGTGAAGTGCAACTAGCTCAAAAAGGAAGATCTGCTGAAGTTGCTTCATCGACGCACGGTTGTCTTTACCTCTGCCATAAGCTTAAAGTACTCCGAGTGCTCACAAGAACCTTTAACACCTTTCACAACACACAACAAGTGCCCACGGCTCACGCCAAGTCTACCATCCAACAGCTCCCATTTAAAACTTAACGTGATCGCGCAAACACTAAAACTTAAACCACCCACATTCCACAGGTACCTACAACACTACAAGACCCACAAAACACAAACACATTACTCAAGCTTCCCTCAGCACCAACAGCTCCCAACAGGCTCACCACACATTAAATGTGATGATCCGGACTCCCGCAGAACTGCGCAACCTTAATTAGTGACTGTAGGAAGTTTTTACAGAGCAACGAAGCCTGTAGAATCGAAATTGGGTATTTAAAATTGACTCTGCGCAAAAATCGGAGCAAATGGGATTTTCCGGGAGCTTTTTGCAAAATTTCGGATGAGAATTTGGCGAAACGGATGTCGGATTTGGACTCAGCGCGCGAAAACGATTAAATTGGTATATTCGCTTTATTTTTCCGGCACCGGGTACTGTTCACCGGAACAGTAACCGCCGGCCGGAATTACTGTTCCGGCCGGCGGCGGCCGCCGGCGAGCGGCGGCGGGCGGCGGCGCACGGCGGCGGGCAGCGGCACAGCGGCGGCGCAGCAGCGGAGCGCGGCGCGCAGGCGCGGGCAGCGCGGGCAGGCGCGGGCAGCGCGGGCAGGGGGCGCTGGTGCGCGGTCCACAGCTTGGCGTGCACCAGGTGCACCGACTTTCTCCCGTGCCACGTGGCAGCTCCTGAGTGGCTGGCCGGTTTCTAGAACCTTCTGGATGGTCGACACGTGGCGGCACCCCGTTGGCTGACAGGATCCGGAAGACCCGGCGCGCGACCGGCCATGTGCACCACGTGGGACACGTGGCGCATTTTTATTGGCCCTTGCACAGGCTGTTTCCTGTTTTGTGGACACGTGGCGCGCGCTGAATGGCCAGTTTTGGTGTTTCCTGTTCGGATCAGATCCCGTGTGGGAATATTCCCTTTTGGCCCATTATATAAGAGGTTCCACCCCCTCTCTTTCCCACCTTGGATTCCGAGCCGAAGAAGAGAGAATCAGAGAAAGTGCCAAATATGAAAGTTGTTCCTCTCTCTCTCTTCTTTCTCTCTCTAGAATCTCAGAATTTAGGAGTTACAGATAGTGAGATATCTGCGACGCGGCGCACTGCGACGATTTTCTTTTTAGGCCCATTTTCCGTCGCAGTTCCGTCAAAAATTCACTGCGGGCTAACCGGGTGGAATTTTTGGACGATTTTTGCGGCAGCGCGACCGTAAGAGGTAGGGCTTCGATTTCCGTGTTGATCATTTTGCTCCGTTTCGTACTTTTGGCACAGTTTTTAGGTCCTCTTTGACCCCCCTTTTTTGCTGTGGTAATTTTTGGACAGCACCGACTTCTCCGATTTTTATCTTGACGTAGGAGCGTCAGATCGAGGCGTTTTAGGAGTCGATTTTGATCTACTCTTCGCGAGGAACGCAACCGTGATTTTTCTGGGATTTTAGGAGCTCTTTTTAGAGGTGAAAAATTCCCCTTTTCCCGTGCTGTTTGAAAAACAGCAAATATTATGCTTTTTAAGATTTATATTTATACCGGGAGCGTTGATTTGCAGGATTTGAGGACTATGGACAACCAGGGGACTACCTGGGGTATTGTTTGAGCTACTCGAGGTGGGCGGTTGTTGCTTACCTCATTTTTGACAAGCTCACTGGGATTACTAGAAATCCCCTAAAATATGACAATTAATGAGAACCATTGGGACAAACTAACAGGACTACTAACAGGACTACTAACAGGACCACTAACAGGACAACTGATGAGAACTATTGGGACAAACTAATATGACAATTGATGAGAATCATTGGGATAAACTAATATGACAATTGGGACGAACTAACGTGACAATTGATGGGACAAACTCTCCTAAAAATTAATATAACTCCACAGATGATATGATGACTTATATTGGGACACTGTGATTGAGACAAAGGCTATGATCTCGCATGCAAATGACTTTTATTCAGTAAATCAATCTTTTTAAATCTTTGACACTTATTTTACAGCTTGCATGCATGCCTGGACATCTAGTAAGGCCACTATTTATTGCTACACTATCATATTGGGATTTGAACATGTTTCATTGTTGTCCTTTGCATCCAGATGCTTGTTGCTCAAGTGTGAGCAGGGGTTTGGGATAGTGTAGTCGAGATTGCATTAGATTGTGGACTTGTGGGGTATTGCGGTGACCGCGGACAGTAGGCGGTCGACCAGATGTTTATCCTTGCATCAGATTGGGGTTGAGTCTGGTTTATTTTTGCATCAGCTGGGATTGGGTTTTCTTTAGTGGATGGAGTTTTCCCACTTTGATCATAGTCATGATCCAGTCCTGCTATATTGTGATACTTGTGAGACATGTGCTACAGAGATACTTGTGATACTGATGACAGAGATACTTTACTCGTGTGGGTCGCTCCCCTCGAGTGCCACTCCGGAGGTGAGCATTTTCGGACCGAGCCTTGTGTGCTGGTCCCTTGGGATTTCGAGCCTTGTGTGCTGGTCCCCTACTGAGTTCTTGAGTTCGACAGCAGAGCAGGCAATACCAGTTTTACTGGTAGCACAAGATTGGGTTATTTGATCAGATACTGTTTCCTGATGCATTTATACAGTCATTTCTGTTAGTATTGCATTTAGAGGCATAGTAGTGGTAGTTTCCCTTATTCAGTACCTTATTTACCTTACCACTTCATCTTTTCCCTTTGCCTCTAGTAGTCCTAGTGGGTGCGTCAGAGTTGAGGTTTTACCCACTAGGGGAGGCTACTGGTTTATCTGGTAGTTCTCACCCCCATTGTTATTTTTCTGTTCCTTTCTTCTCCTCTATTTTGCAGAGTCGTCTGCGGGAGCTGCTAGGCCATCGGCAGCTGATCGAGGTAAGGGGATCGCTGAATAGATAGATCTCCTGTGAGACTGAGAGCTGTTAGATAGATGCTGCACCCTTCACTCAGACTGTGATATTCTCTTTTATTTTGGGTCTGGCTTTCGCCAGCTGGTTGTACTATTTTGGTGAGCTGGGAGATTATTGTACTATATTACAGCTTATTTGTAGTTCCAGTCTGAGATACTATGTGGTTCTTCTATTTCAGCTCTGTATTATGCTCTTTTATTGCACATTTAATATCTGAGCAGGTTACCAGCGCTTCGTGTACGCGGGAAATCCGTGTGCACGGCGGATCTGTAGACGAGCCCGGGTTCCGGGGCGTGACAGATTAAGTTGGTATCAGAGCTTAGGGATAGGTCAGTTGGGACTAGGAAACCCTAAGCTTTTGGCAGACCCTAGGATAATAGGGCGTGAGAGACGTAACATTTTGCGAAAGTCGTTAATTATTTGTTTGACTCTTCCAAGTAAGTGAAGAGAGACCGACATACCCAATTTCTGGTGAACAGTTATGTTGGCTGCAGACAACATAAAGTCACAGAAATAGGGGAATGTCTTTGACTTTCGCTAGATTGGGTCGTGTGGGGTTTTGTTTTCCTGATTTGTGGCTTCTGGTGACAGTATGTCGCCCCTTCGTCGTATTTCCGCCGGGGTATTCCCACCCCCTCTGAGGAGCCCGAGCAGGCAGTATCTGCCGAACTGGGGAACTGCGGGCCTTGGTGACCCAGTTGGTGGCGAGGAGCTTTCAACAGGACCAGCGTTTGGAGCAGCTGTTAGCACAGAGGAGTGATCCGGCAGTCGGGGAGAGGACCAGGGCTTCTAAGCAGCATTTAGAGAGAAAACGCCCAGCACCGGATGCTAATGGACAGACCAGTTCTCGGAAACGGAGGCAGCAGGCGAGACAGCTCCAGGCTACGGTCAGGTGCATTTTCTGCCGAGGACAGCATAATTCTGATACTTGTAATTTGAGGTTCGGCCGTTGTTATCGGTGTGGACAGTCTGGCCACGTCCGAGCTACTTGCCCTTATGTGCCATCGACGGCTCCTCCTTCAGCATCTGCCCCTTATTCATCTCAGCAGCAGTCACGGCAGCTGCGAGTTCCTGGCAGATGTATCTTTTGTGGAGATCATCATTTTCCTAGTACTTGTGATCAACGTTGGGGACGCTGTTACCTGTGTGGACAGCCTGGGCACCTGCGAGTTACGTGCCCTTCGAGGATAACTGTGGTACCTACTTCGGCGTTCGTTCCTACCACTTCCCAGCCACGACCGGGAGCTTCACCGACCGACCTTCAAGAAGATCAAGTTTCATTCCCCCACCCTTCTGGAGAGAGACAGCCGTTGTCGAGCAGTCGGGACGACTTAGCACTGGCGGAGGATTCTACTGTAGCTGACCGAGAGAAAGCAGGTATGATTTACTTTCTGGCATAGGGACTCGTACCTCGTTTTATAGGGGTATCTCTTTTATTTGTAGAGAACGAGCATTATTGCATGGGTTAGGGATAGGACTATCACCTTGTGCACGGAAGGTGTAGATTCTCGATTGCACTCTGCACATGGAGAGGTACTGTTAGTCCCGCCGATTTAGATCGAGTCCCGAATTATGCCAGCGGACCTGTTGGTCTTATGACAACTGGAGGACTTTGATATGGTCTAGGGATAGACTGGCTGGCTCGGTGTTTTGTGACTTTTGATTGTGCCGCAAGGACCGTCACTTTTCGAGAGCCAGGCCAGGAGATGTTAGTATACCGGGGAATGTCAGAGCGCTTTCTTTGCCCCTATAGTTTCGACTTCCCAAGAGGATCCTTTAAGGTTGTGTAGCCTTTTAGCTAGTGTTGAGGGGCCTACGGCGGCGCCGGGACTCGGGGATATCCCTATTGTCCGCGAGTTTCCGGATGTTTTCCATCTGAGTTGACTAGCATGCCGCCAGATAAGGAGATTGAGTTCGTGATTGACGTAGTTCCAGGAACTGCGCCAATCTCAAAGGCTCCTTACCGGATGGCACCGGCTGAACTGCGAGAGCTTAAGGCGCAACTCCAGGATTTAATGAAGAAGGGCTTTATTAGGCCAAGTGTGTCGCCTTGGGGAGCACCGGTGCTATTCGTGAAGAAGAAGGATGGGTCACTTCGACTTTGTGTGGACTATAGAGAATTGAACAAAGTGACCATCAAGAACAAGTACCCTTTGCCGCGCATTGATGATCTTTTTGATCAGCTGCAAGGGTCTTGTGTCTTTTCTAAGATAGATCTACAGTCCGGTTACCACCAGTTGAAGGTGAAGGCCGAGGATATTCCGAAAACGGCATTTAGGTCGGTACGGGCATTATGAGTTTACAGTTATGCCTTTTGGGCTAACTAATGCCCCTGCCGCATTCATGGATTTGATGAACTGGATCTTCCGACCATATTTAGACCGATTCGTGGTAATTTGCATTGATGATATCTTGGTCTACTCCCGAAGTGATGCGGAGCATGAGGAGCACCTGAGGGTGGTGCTGCAACTTCTGCGAGAGAAGAAGTTGTTTGCCAAACTGACAAAGCGCGAGTTTTGGCTTCGGGAGATAGTCTTCTTAGACCATGTGATTTCGCCACAGGTGTGGCGATAGACCCAGCAAAGATTGAGGCGGTTCGGGATTGGCCCCGACCGACGACAGTTTCGGAGGTGCGTAGTTTGATGGGCATAGCTGGGTATTACCGTCGGTTTGTGGAAGGCTTTGCAAAGCTCTCCACACCCCTCACTCGTTTGACGCGTAAGGGAGTAAAGTGAGGACTGTCAAGGGAGTTTTGAGGAGCTGAAGAATAGATTAATGACCGCCCCTATCCTTTCCCTCCCTGTTATGGGGAAAGGATATGTGATCTACAGCGACGCATCACACAGCGGACTTGGTTGTGTGTTGATGCAAGATGGGAGGGTAATTGCTTATGCATCAAGGCAACTTAAGGATTATGAGAAGAATTACCCTACCCATGACTTGAAGCTTACTGCTGTAGTGTTTATTCTGAAGCATTGGCGTCATAGACCACAAGAGCCTAAAGTATCTATTCACGCCAAAGGGGCTGAAATTGAGGCGACGCAGATGGTTGGAATTACTAAGAGATTGTGATGTAAACATCCTGTACCATCTGGGCAGAGCAAATGTGGTTGCTTATGCCTCGAATAGGAGGGCGGTGCAAAGTTTGTCTATGTTAATCACAGACCAGACACCACTATTAGAGGAGATGAGACGACTCGAGATAGAGGTTGTGTCCCCTGGGGTCACTGCTAGACGGACATCTTTAGTCTTGCAGCCCACTCTGCTGGATAAGATCAGGGAGAAACAGAGTGAGGACCCCCACTTGACCAAGAATAGAGATCAAATTCCGAATGATCAGTCGGGGGACTTTACGGTAGTTGCCTCGGGAGTACTGAAGTACAGGAACCGAGCATGTGTGCCAGCGGATGCGGAGATCCGAGAGCAGATATTGCGAGAGGCCCATTATACACCTTATACCCTACATCCTGGTGGGACTAAGATGTATAAGGACCTCAAGGCACACTTTTGGTGGAATGGCATAAAAAGGGATGTCGGGAGATTTGTGGCTCAGTGTTTAACTTAGCATCGAGTGCCAGCCGGCAAGTTTCAGAGTCTCCCAATTCCCCAGTGGAAATGGGACCACATTACGATGGATTTCGTGGTCGGACTACCAAGAGCACTGGGAGGAACAGATGCTATCTGGGTAGTTGTAGATCGACTTACCAAGTCGGCGCACTTTCTGCCCATGCAGACTACGTGGCCACTTGAGTGACTAGCCCAGCTATCTAGATGAGATAGTGAAATTGCATGGAGTACCCGCCTCCATTGTTTCAGTTGGAGACCCAAGGTTTGCCTTGCGACTCTAAAGGAATTTGCAGACACCTTGGGGACTCAGCTAAGAGTCAGTACAGCTTTTATCCGCAGACTGATGGGCAGTCAGAGCGGACTGTACAGACCTTAAAGGACATGCTTAGGGCTTGCACTTATCTTTGGCTGAGTTCGCGTACAACAATAGCTTTCAAGCGAGCGTTCAGATGACTCCGTTTGAAGCATTGTATGGACGCAAGTGTCAATCACCGCTTTGTTGGAGTAATATGGGCGAAAGGTGGACCTTGGGACCAGAGGTATTGTCTGAGGCAGAAGAGAAGGTCCGGGTGATTCGACGGCACCTTCAGACCCCCCAGAGCCGACAAGGAGTTATGACGATGTTCGGCGACGGGACTTAAAGTTTCAGGTTGGTGATTATGTGTTCCTGAAAGTCTCGCCCTCCAAAGAAGTCAGGAGGTTCGGCATTCGTGGGAAACTTAGCCCCGATCTATTGGACCCTTTGAGTTATTATCGGGCCAGTTGCCTACCGACTTGCACTTGCTGGTGTATTTCACGTTCCGACTCTGAGGATTACTGTTTAGTCTCGTTTCGAGGACGAAACTCTTTTTAGTGGGGGAGGATGTGATGATCCGGACTCCCGCAGAACTGCGCAACCTTAATTAGTGACTGTAGGAAGTTTTTACAGAGCAACGAAGCCTGTAGAATCGAAATTGGGTATTTAAAATTGACTCTGCGCGAAAATCGGAGCAAATGGGATCTTCCGGGAGCTTTTTGCAAAATTTCGGATGAGAATTTGGCGAAACGGACGTCGGATTTGGACTCAGCGCGCGAAAACGATTAAATTGGTATATTCGCTTTATTTTTTCCGGCACCGGGTACTGTTCACCGGAACAGTAACCGCCGGCCGGAATTACTGTTCCGGCCGGCGGCGGCCGCCGGCGAGCGGCGGCGGGCGGCGGCGCACGGCGGCGGGCAGCGGCACAGCGGCGGCGCAGCAGCGGAGCGCGGCGCGGGCAGGCGCGGGCAGCGCGGGCAGGCGCGGGCAGCGCGGGCAGGGGGCGCTGGTGCGCGGTCCACAGCTTGGCGTGCACCAGGTGCACCGACTTTCTCCCGTGCCACGTGGCAGCTCCTGAGTGGCTGGCCGGTTTCTAGAACCTTCTGGATGGTCGACACGTGGCGGCACCCCGTTGGCTGACAGGATCCGGAAGACCCGCGCGCGACCGGCCATGTGCACCACGTGGGACACGTGGCGCATTTTTATTGGTCCTTGCACAGGCTGTCCCCTGTTTTGTGGACACGTGGCGCGCGCTGAATGGCCAGTTTTGGTGTTTCCTGTTCGGATCAGATCCCGTGTGGGAATATTCCCTTTTGGCCCATTATATAAGAGGTTCCACCCCCTCTCATTTCCCACCTTGGATTCCGAGCCGAAGAAGAGAGAATCTGAGAAAGTGCCAAATATGAAAGTTGTTCCTCTCTCTCTCTTCTTTCTCTCTCTAGAATCTCAGGAATTTAGGAGTTACAGATAGTGAGATATCTGCGACGCGGCGCACTGCGACGATTTTCTTTTTAGGCCCATTTCCCGTCGCAGTTCCGTCAAAAATTCACTGCGGGCTAACCGGGTGGAATTTTTGGACGATTTTTGCGGCAGCGCGACCGTAAGAGGTAGGGCTTCGATTTACGTGTTGATCATTTTGCTCCGTTTCGTACTTTTGGCACAGTTTTTAGGTCCTCTTTGACCCCCCTTTTTGCTGTGGTAATTTTTGGACAGCACCGACTTCTCCGATTTTTATCTTGACGTAGGAGCGTCAGATCGAGGCGTTTTAGGAGTCGATTTTGATCTACTCTTCGCGAGGAACGCAACCGTGATTTTTCTGGGATTTTAGGAGCTCTTTTTAGAGGTGAAAATTTCCCTTTTCCCGTGCTGTTTGAAAAACAGCAAATATTGTGCTTTTTAAGATTTGTATTTATACCGGGAGCGTTGATTTGCAGGATTTGAGGACTATGGACAACCAGGGGACTACCTGGGGTATTGTTTGAGCTACTCGAGGTGGGCGGTTGTTGCTTACCTCATTTTTGACAAGCTCACTGGGATTACTAGAAATCCCCTAAAATATGACAATTAATGAGAACCATTGGGACAAACTAACAGGACTACTAACAGGACTACTAACAGGACCACTAACAGGACAATTGAACTAAATTGGGACTAAACTAATATGACATTGATGAAAAGGGACAAAAAAACAATTGATGAGAATCATTGGGATAAACTAATATGACAATTGGGACGAACTAACGTGACAATTGATGGGACGAACTCTCCTAAAAATTAATATAACTCCACAGATGATATGATGACTTATATTGGGACACTGTGATTGAGACAAAGGCTATAATCTCGCATGCAAATGACTTTTATTCAGTAAATCAATCTTTTTAAATCTTTGACCTTATTTTACAGCTTGCATGCATGACTGAACATCTAGTAAGGCCACTATTTATTGCTACACTATCATATTGGGATTTGAACATGTTTCATTGTTGTCCTTTGCATCCAGATGCTTGTTGCTCAGGTATGAGCAGGGTTTGGGATAGTGTAGTCGAGATTGCATTAGATTGTGGACTTGTGGGGTATTGCGGTGACCGCGGACAGTAGGCGGTCGACCAGATGTTTATCCTTGCATCAGATTGGGGTTGAGTCTGGTTTATTTTTGCATCAGCTGGGGATTGGGTTTTCTATAGTGGATGGAGTTTTCCCACTTTGATCATAGTCATGATCCAGTCCTGCTATATTGTGACACTTGTGCTACAGAGATACTTGTGATACTGATGACAGAGATACTTTACTCGTGTGGGTCGCTCCCCTCGAGTGCCACTCCGGAGGTGTTACATTTCGGAACCAGCCTTGTGTGCTGGTCCCTT